>JAVIAB010000001.1:77348808-77806308 GCA_032433765.1 Megaustenia siamemsis
ACTCGTAGCTACCGCTAATTCCTTCCACTCTATTTGACTTAATTGTTTGCTCCTTTGACCAGAATTCAATGGCGTATATCCATTCTTCAAATTTGTCTGGCTCTTCTCCTGTGAAAATCGGAATTCTTCTTGTTATTTCCTGAGTTTGTAAACTATTCCCCAACTTCTCCACTACTTCCCCCATCTTTTGCATGGCTTGCCAATAATATCCCTCTTGTGTCATCCCTCCATCTTTGTTTCTATTTCTTACTACCCTTCTCTTACTGCCTTATTCCTTTCTTTGTAGTTATATCTACCTTCTAATCTAATCCTCACCCTACTTGTGCTGCTATCCTACACCAATATTCACTTAATGATTTCTTGTTCTATCTCACTATCTTCTTGTTAAATTCTTATCCCCACGTATCAACTTTTGTAACCTTATTGTCTCTGTATCCCTTTGACTCCACCACCTATACTCCTTTAAGTCACTTGGATTCACCTGTAATTATACAACAATTTATACACTGAATTTCAACCTATTTGTTCTCAATACATTTACCACATTTCATAATAATTTCTCATCGTATTCTAGCCTGTGTGTCTTTCTTTTCAATCCTACTCGTGTCCTTATTCTACTCTCTTTCCCTTTTTCAATCGTCATTCCTATTCTAACTAAAAAAAATTATTGTGACACACACGACTATAATACTTCTGTATTATCACAATTGTTTCTTTCCATTTGTTTGTTTAATCATTCTTTCACTCACCTTTCAATCTAATTAATCTTAATAATTACTGAATCCATCACTTCTCCGATGATCCTTGGAATTTTTTTCAGATTTGCCGACACTGTTACTTTATTTCAGAATTTGCCGACACTGTTTACTTTATTTTCAGATTTGCCGACACGTTATATTCTCGATGCGACCTCGCGCAGGTCACGGCACCAATGTAATGCGTGTGTGTCTTCTTTTCAAATTCGTTGTGTTGTTGTCTCTCGACTGTCTGGTATTGCACAGTCGTGTTGGAGCGACTCGACTGTCTGGTATTGCACAGTCGTGTTGTAGCGCCTCGACTGTCTGTATTGCACAGTCGTGTTGGGAGCGCCTTCGACTGTCTGGTATTGCACAGTCGTGTTGGAGCGCCCTCGACTGTCTGGTATTGCACAGTCGTGTTGTAGCACCCTTGCTTCAACACCCGAACAAGAACTCGAGTGCTAAGGGCATACCTTCCCTTACTTGGTCGTCCTCGCCTGGAATCGTTCTGTTTACATACAGGCCTAGCGTCCTGCACGCTCTGGCCTGTCTGCCGTTGCCGAACTGGACCTCGTGACCGCTCAGTGTCACTGTCCTAGTTCCGCCGTATCTGACCTCACGATAAGTCAGTCTCCCCTGCCGTGTAGGGTTAGTACTCCCGTATTGTAATTAATGTGACAACCCATTTCATTCATCACGAGGCTTTTAACACAGTAATTCCTACACACTCTGACAACACGTTTAGATGTAAAATCATTTAACTTTAATAACGATTTGACTGCGTGGCCTGATTACCTCTACAAGCGACTTTCACAGTCATGTGTACAATTTCAATTACAATCAAATATAATAATACAATCCTAACCTGTCACTCCTGTGGAATTGTCAGCAGTTCCGCAGTGCTGTACAGTCAATTATCTACCTCCACACGCCTGACATGCTTTCTCAAATTTCTAATATCCACTACTTGTACTACAGTGATCACAACTTGTCCACTCGACAATTGTGTATGAACTTATCCACTAAAGTCTGATTGAGCAGCAATCTCGCTGCCCTTATAATTAACATGAATCTTGCAATCCATTTACACACTGACACTGGTGTCAATCAACATAGAGTGACGTGTCACTGTCTCTTAGTCCAGTGACACCTTAACTACAATTTACGACTTGACTACACTTCTAACTTGAGTGCACGTTACTAAACTGTGGCTCTAATATCAGCCTACACTTCTGCACTGTTAATAACTGAGTTTCTACTCATCTCCCATTGAATCACAATACCCTTTTCTGGTCAGATCTCGCCGAATCATACGGCTGAAAGTCACCAAGACTCATGGTACTAACTATTCACTTAGTATGATCATAGCGTAGCATTATCAACCTAGTGATTTGCTACCAACTAGCTCTAATGCACACAGGCCTCCTATCGAACATAATCACAGTCCATCTCAAAGCTGGCCTAACTTATAACACAGAATACTATTCACAAATATACAACGGTCAGACGAGTTCCTTCCTCGACCGCTGGTTCTAGACTAACATATTTACAACCGTTTCCGGAGGCTGTCAGCTTACTAGCTAACGCCTTCCCCGGCACGACTTTCCTCGTCGACCGCTTGTCTTCTAACTGACTAACTCTTCTCATCTTAATCTCGTGTTTCTTTCTTTTTCCCCTTTTGTTATTTTGCACGAGATTCATGTTGGTCTAATTTTTTCCTTCCATACTCAACATTCCGTTAATTCATACCACCCTCGTTCATCTCGTGTTTTCCCTCCTCATGTTTCTTTGTCAATCTTCACTCATTCCCTTGACCTAATTACTTTGGACTTCTTTATTCCTTTTCTCATTTTCTATTTTTATTTATCTTGATCCTCCTTCTCTCCCCTTTATTATATGCCACTCTATTACATATAGTCATATGTTGGTCATGTGATGAGATGAGACAGCAAGAGAAGAAGGTGGCCATATGTTGGTCATGTGATGAGAAGAGACAACAAGAGAAGAAGGTGGCCATATGTTGGTCATGTGATGAGAAGAGACAACAAGAGAAGAGGGTGGTCATATGTTGGTCATGTGATGAGATGAGACAGCAAGAGAAGAAGGTGGCCATATGTTGGTCATGTGATGAGATGAGACAGCAAGAGAAGAAGGTGGCCATATGTTGGTCATGTGATGAGAAGAGACAACAAGAGAAGAAGGTGGCCATATGTTGGTCATGTGATGAGAAGAGACAACAAGAGAAGAGGGTGGTCATATGTTGGTCATGTGATGAGAAGAGACAACAAGAGAATCTCAAAGCAAGCCCTCAAATTGGAACCAGAGGCTACAAGAAAAATAGGCCGACCTAGAGAAACACTAAAAAAAATATTGAGGTTAGAGGCAACAAACAACAGCAGGCATCAGTTCCCTTGCCAAGATTGAAAGGCTCGCCTAGAACAGGGATTTTTGTGAATTTGGTCTGACACTTGATAACAAAGATTGTAGAGCATAGAGAGTCTATCATTGTTACCTTCAGCTCGGAAAGACAATATAGAAAGATAATATATTCAACAAAGACAATATAGAAAGATAATATATTCAACAAAGATAATATAGAAAGATAATATATTCAACAAAGACAATATAGAAAGATAATATATTCAACAAAGACAATATAGAAAGATAATATATTTAACAAAGACAATATAGAAAGATAATATATTTAAAACAAGACAATATAGAAAGATAATATATTCAACAAGACAATATAGAAGATAATATACTCAACAAAGGCAATATAGAAAGATAATATATTCAACAAAGACAATATAGAAAGATAATATATTTTACAAAACAGTTCATGAGATTGTAGAATCAGAATACAGCAGAAAGAACCTGGGAAGCATGAATAATGTGAATCTGTTTCTATTGAGTGTCAAGAATCTTGACGACCAAAACATTTACTAGAGGTGGCGACCACTTCTGATGATCAGTCGAACTCATGCTTTAAAGATCTATATCATGATTTTCTTATCACTGATTGTATTACTTCTCTTTGTCTTAATAAAATGTCCCAATTGTTACAACAGATATCACTGGCAAACTTACGGACTTCTCAAACAATCCATCGACGGCATATGTCAAAGCATCAACAAGAACTTCACCATTTCTTATGCAGAAGACAAAAATGGTTATACTTGGTGACATTCTCACTGTAAGATGCACAGAAAAGCTAAAAGTCTTTGATCCATCAGCCGTAGATGAGGGTACTGTATCACTCAACACTATGACACCTTGGAGATAATCTGGATGTTAAAAAAAAATGTTGTGTAAATGCACAGTAACAAATGTTGAAGGCGAAAAGAGGATAGGGAACAGACAAGACTCTCACAGGCAGTTCAATAAAGTATCAAGAACCTTCTTACTAAAAGAGGCCAAAGAAGAAAGAAGACATTTTGTCAACAGCATTCATTGGGTGCCGTCTTCACATTGAAGATAGACTACCATGGAGCGCCATTCATTCATTGGGTGCCGTCTCCACATTGAAGATTGGCTACCATGGAGCGCCATTCATTCATTGGGTGCCGACTCCACATTGAAGATTGGCTACCATGGAGCGCCATTCATTCATTGGGTGCCGTCTCCACATTGAAGACTGACTACCATGGAGCGCCATTCATTCATTGGGTGCCGACTCCACATTGAAGATTGGCTACCATGGAGCGCCATTCATTCATTGGGTGCCGTCTCCACATTGAAGACTGACTACCATGGAGCGCCATTCATTCATTGGGTGCCGACTCCACATTGAAGACTGACTGCCATGGAGCGCCATTCATTCATTGGGTGCAGTCTTCACATTGAAGATTGGCTACCATGGAGCGCCATTCATTCATTGGGTGCCGTCTCCACATTGAAGATTGGCTACCATGGAGCGCCATTCATTCATTGGGTGCCGTATCCACATTGAAGACTGACTACCATGGAGCGCCATTCATTCATTGGGTGCCGACTCCACATTTAAGATTGGCTACCATGGAGCGCCATTCATTCATTGGGTGCCGTCTCCACATTGAAGACTGACTACCATGGAGCGTCATTCATTCATTGGGTGCCGACTCCACATTGTCTCCTGTCTTGATGGTGCACGTTGTCTTAGGTTCACCTGTTTATCGTTGATGTTATCAGTCCACTTTAGCCGTGGTCTGCCTCGTCTACCTTGTACCTTACCTTCTACGATGACTTTTAATAGTATCTTATGTCCCTTCATATGTCAAACAAATTTCAGTTGCCTTTTTCAAATTGTGTTAAGTAGTTCTTTGTTTTATAATTCTCAGCTGATTCAGAACGTCCTTGATTCTCTTCTTTTCCTTCCACACAATATCCTCATTTTCTTGCAGATCCACATTTCAAAGGCTACAATTTCTGCCTTTTTTTATTATTCAAAGTCCATGTTTCTACGCGATACAGAACTGTTGGGTAAATATTGCATTCTTCTATTCGTGTTTTTAGTTCTGATGTTATTTGCTTTGATGTTAGTGTATATTTTATTTTGTCTTAAAATTAAATTGCTAACAATATGAGAAAACAATCATCATTGTTTATTCGTGTAACGAAAAGGTAACAGATAGAGTACATTGTCACAATTTGAAAGAACCGAGAGAAGAATGGTTGGGCAGATATCATGAAGACCAACAAGAAAAGACACTAGACAAGTTCAGAGTTGCTAGGAAGCCAATAATAGAACTGATAAACAACTGTCGAGACTGAAAGTGGTAGAAAAACATGATTACCTATTTATTTTTATAACTCCTTGAAGAAATATAAAACAACAAAGAAAAGCAATGTAGGGAAGAACCGGCAATCACAGTTTTAAGCATATATTTTGACATCAGAGTCTGCAACGCAAACTAGCAAAGCAGGTGACTGAGCAGTTGGCTTACTAAATGAACATATAACATCCACTGCAAAAACACACTACATAACACAATATTCTACCAAACGTTTCGTAGCCGTTTACCTACAACTCTTTCATCTAGATAGATGTGACAAGTCAGATGAAGAAGGTTCCACTTTGAGCATTCTGCGCCTGTGCTATAGTGTTCGTGCACTAGCTGCCATATTTTCAGTGAATCAATGGTTTGTGGGTACATCCATTGTTCACTCGTGGTCAGACATTGTGTTGTGTACATCCTGGTTTTTCAACGCTGTGGCCACGTGATGGACAGATCGTATCACTATTGCTCTAAAAGAAGTAGGGCAAGTTACAGATTATAATGATATTCATGGACCTGAGGCCCTGATGTGACTCTCATATCGGCCCTGATGTGACTCTCATATCGGCCCTGATGTGACTCTCATATCGCCCCTGATGTGACTCTCATATCGGCCCTGATGTGACTCTCATATCGGCCCTGATGTGACTCTCATATCGGCCCTGATGTGACTCTCATATCGGCCCTGTTGTGACTCTCATATCAGCCCTGATGTGACTTTCATATCGCCCTGATGTGACTCTCATATCGGCTCTGATGTGACTCTCATATCGGCCCTGATGTGACTCTTCATATCGGCCCTGATGTGACTCTCATATCGGCCCTGATGTGACTCTCATATCGGCCTGATGTGACTCTCATATCGGCCCTGATGTGACTCTCATATCGGCCCTGATGTGACTCTCATATCGGCCCTGATGTGACTCTCATATCGGCCCTGATGTGACTCTCATATCGGCCCTGTTGTGACTCTCATATCGGCCCTGATGTGACTCTCATATCGGCCCTGATGTGACTCTCATATCGGCCCTGATGTGACTCTCATATCGGCCCTGATGTGACTCTCATATCGGCCCTGATGTGACTCTCATATCGGCCCTGATGTGGCTCTCATATCGGCCCTGTGTGACTCTCATATCGCCCTGATGTGACTCTCATATCTTCAAGCCAAGAGGGGTATCTGCGTAAGTTTAAGAGTTACAAGGAGAAAAAGTGGGGAGGGGGAGGGGGGGGGGGGGGTAGACTTGTGAACCAGATATATGTGCAAGATAAGAACAACTAATGAGAAAGCAAATTGTTATGTTTTCAATATGTAAACATTCTTATATTATTTCAACTAAATACCTGCTGTCTTCATGAAACAAACCCTTGACATAAAAATCCTGCATACAGTTTTGTGTATAAGAAATAAATTTACCTGATAATTGATCTGATCGACTGGTTCTGTGTCACTACATTGAAAGATATGGTTTCTCCACCTACCAATAAATGATATTTTAGTCAGAAACACAGGACAAGGATTTGGCATCAACAAATGTTCATGTATGTTAATAAATTGTTTCTTAACGAAAGTGAACAATAATTGAAACAACTCAATGTCCATTTTTATACATTAAAAAAAACAAACAGCATCAAGGAAACTGTGAGGTCATGTAAACATAAATCATTAATTAGATTAGTCTCATAAATCACTAATTAGATTAGTCTCATAAATCATAATTAGATTAGTCTCATAAATCACTAATTAGATTAGTCTCATAAATCACTAATTAGATTAGTCTCATAAATCACTAATTTGATTACCCTCATGAATCACTAATTAGATTAGCCTCATAAATCACTAATTAGTTTAGCCTCATAAATCACTAATTTGATTAGCCTCATAAATCACTAATTAGATTAGCCTCATAAATCACTAATTAGATTAGCCTAATAAATCACTAATTAGATTAGCCTCATAAATCACTAATTTGATTAGCCTCATAAATCACTAATTAGATTAGCCTCATAAATCACTAATTAGATTAGCCTCATAAATCACTAATTAGATTAGCCTCATAAATCACTATTAGTTTAGCCTCATAAATCACTAATTAGATTAGCTTCATAAATTACTAATTAGATTAGCCTTATAGATCATTAACTATATTAGCCTCATAAATCACTAATTAGATTAGTCTCATAAATCACTAATTAGATTAGTCTCATAAATCACTAATTAGATTAGTCTCATAAATCACTAATTAGATTAGTCTCATAAATCACTAATTAGATTAGCCTCATAAATTACTAATTAGATTAGCCTCATAAATTACTAATTAGATTAGCCTCATAAATTACTAATTAGATTAGCCTCATAAATCACTAATTATATTAGCCTCATAAATCCCTAATTAGATTAGCCTCATAAATCACTAATTAGATTAGCCTCATAAATCACTAATTGATTAGCCTCATAAATCACTAATTAGATTAGCCTCATAAATCACTAATTAGATTAGCCTCATAAATCACTAATTAGATTAGCCTCATAAATCACTAATTAGATTAGCCTCATAAATCACTAATTAGTTTAGCCTCATAAATCACTAATTAGATTAGCTTCATAAATTACTAATTAGATTAGCCTTATAGATCATTAACTATATTAGCCTCATAAATCACTAATTAGTTTAGCCTCATAAATCACTAATTAGATTAGCTTCATAAATTACTAATTAGATTAGCCTCATAAATCACTAATTAGATTAGCCTCATAAGTCACTAATTAAGGAAGAAATTAGATTAGCCTCATAAATCACACAAGATAAATGTTAAAAGAACAACTATTCATAATATCCCATTAACGTCGTTTGCTGTAGATATTAAGTTGTGATTTGTCATGATTATTCTAGGCAATATAAGAAGGTAGTTTCCACACATTCAACTACGAAAAAGCAGACCAGGACGTCATTAGCAAAATCAGACATAGGAAACAGAGCGCCCTTAGTAGGAGGCAGGAGAGATGGACGCAGCCACCCTGGTGGAACGTAGATATCGAGGATGCTTGGCGGAGCAAGAGACAAACGGTCAAGACATGGCAGAAAGCCAGAAGGAATGGAAGAACATAACCTGAGCTCTTGAAGCATCTGAAAGTAGAGGTCGACCAAAAAATGATGCACTTTAAACTATGCGCTAAGCAGGCTAAGGATGCCAAATGGGATGACTTCTGTAAAAAAAAGTGTGTTCAGAAAATCACTCGCCATATTCTGGCGCCTTCATCAAAAGAGCTGTTTTTCTAATCCACGATGTCATAGATAGATTCCATAACTTTTCCCTTTTTTGGAATGCCAAATTATACCAAAACTATTCTACATCACATTTCTAGTTTACTATCAAAATTTAGCACGGCTTCCAAGTATTTGAAATGTATTGTCCTATTGTTATGCTGTTACATTTACATTAGTTATGTACTTAGGAGATTCTTTTTTTTTGTTGCAACCATCACTCATGTCCTGTTGCTGTTGAGGCTAAGGCTTTTATGTTTACTTTACATCACTTTATTGTCAATCATGTTCTGTAACTCACACTCACTCTTAGCGATGAAGGCAGTGTCATTCAGCGTACAACAGCATGTCTCCGGGATAAGTCCCCAGACTTCTTGTAAATAAAAAGTAAAGTACCCCCGTCACGCCAAGTGGCGTAAAAGGGAATATGGTGTTAGTGACCATACATTTTACAGACCTTCGGCACATGATTTTTGGGGTAATGTGGTCGGTATTACGCCCGTGCCGCTTTACTTTCCCAGAAAAAAAATCCGGTACCCATTAAAGGCTGGGTGAACCCGGAAACCGTCGGTTGGGATCGAACCCTAACTCTTGTCCTTTGTATTCCAGTTCACTAACCACTGAGTTATCGCGGCTCCCCACGGACTTCTTGTGCTCTGAAAAATTGTGTCCCAAGAATGTCCCTGATTTCATAAATTATATATACCAGGATATACCCGGATTTTCTGTGTTCATTATTAGTATTATTTTAAGTCAACAATAACAATCCATGACTATTAAACAAGCCATTAAAAAATACTTCAGTATGCATTTATAGCTTCTTTTCGTTGTGTTCTAGGTCTGCTCCAGCAGCAATTGTTCTCTTTCGAAACAAGAGAATTCTCTTTTCAGCAGCGCATGCGCAACTTCCACTAATTTTAAGCAGTTCGTGGAATTTTTTTTAATACTTTCTAAATCTTGAAGATCTTTAGTAGAAGGAGCCATACAAGTGAAAACAGATCTATACATATGTTTCATAGATTACATCATGTATTTGACAAAGTAAAGCACCAAGAAATAATCACAATTTTAGAAGGCAAGAAAAATAGACAGCAAAGATCTAAGAATAATAAAGAACAAGTACTGGCAAAAAACAGTGACCAAAAGCTTAATTCAAACAGATGAAAGAATATACATTGAAAACAAAAGAGTGGAAGAGATTGATCACTTGTCTATCTTGGAAGTCACGTTGATCGGGAAGGGGATACAAGTAAAGAAATTAGAATTAGAATAGCTAAAGCAGCAATGTCTTTCAGAAGGCTTGAAAAGTGGTGGAAATCAAAACTGATCAGCACAAACACAAAATAAAGACTATTCAAATCAAACGTATTATCAAACCTTACATATGTATGCTAGAGCTGGAAAACAACAAGAGACATAGAAACAAAGTTGAACGCATTAAAAAATAAATGTGTAAGGAAAATACTTGTATAGCGTGGAACGAATTCAAAACAAACGAGAAATTAGAGAAATCGTCAATCAACCACTAATATCATCAGTAATCAAGAAAAGACGATAGACATATGTTAGACATGTGATGAGAAGAGATAATAACTGAATAGCAAAGCAAGCCCTCATGTGGGAAACAACAGGTAGGAGGAAAAGAGGCCGACCCAGAGAAACACTGAGAAGAACATTGATCAGAGAGGCAAAGACAGCAAGAACCCGCCTCCCTCAATGAGATAGAGATACGTGTACAGAACAGAGGCAAATGGCGAGATTTGATAAAAAATCTTTACAAGGATTGGAAACTTCTTAGAATAAAAATTTAGATAAGAGAAAGAGTATCTGGGTCTATGCCCTATGGGCCGGCCACGACTTGAAAGGTCAATAAATAGATAGACAGACAGACATACAGACATACAGACAGACAGATAGAAAGACAGACAAACAGAAAGACAGACATATATTAATTACATAACGCTTGAATCATACGATTTTCAATTTTTTTTAAATTTCTCTCATATTTACATCCATTGATGTCCTTTTAAAGATGAACGATCATCATCATCATCATCGTGTGCCTTCTCCGCAACGATGGTTGGCTACCATGGATCGCCATTCTACTCTGTTTCTTCCTTTGATGGTGCAGGCTGTCATAGATTGAGATCTTGAGAATTTTCTTTGTTTATGATCATAGTTTTAGTCTTTTTGATATTCATTTCTAGTCCATATTTTTGCTTATTATGTTTATCACATTAAGCAATTGTTGTAGGTCTTTAGGATTTTCTGCTAGTAGAACAGTATCATCAGCATATCTTAGGTTATTGATTATCTTTCCATTAATGTTTAGGCCTGGTATCTCTGAGATGTTTTTAAAGATTTGCTCAGTGTATAGATTGAACAAGCTGGTGATAGGATGCATCCTTGTCTTACTCCTCTTTTATGTCCATGGGTGTAGAGTTCTCCTTGTTATATCTTATTATTGCTGTTTGCTCCCAGTACAAATTACATATTAGTCGTATGTCTGCGTCGTCTAGATTTATATCCTTTAGGCAGTCTATAAGTTGGTTATGGTGTATTCTATCGAAAGCTTTGGTGTAGTCTATAAAGCAGGCATATATTGGTTTGTTTACTTCTGTGTACTTTTCAATCAATGTTCTCATGCTGAATATGGCTTCTTTTGTCCCCCTGTTTTTCCTGAATCCAAATTGTTGCTCATCTAATTCAGTATTGATTTTATTCTGAATCCTTCCCTGTATAACTTTTAGTAAAATTTTTGTTACCTGGCTCATTAGGTTTATTGTTCTGAAGTCACTGCATTCAACTGCACCATTCTTTTTAGGCAATGCAATGAAATTGTATGTTTTTAGATCGTTTGGTATGTATCCTGTATGGTATATGTCATTGCATATGTCTGTGATCACTTCGACGCCAAACTCTTCTAGAGCCTGTATCATCTCTATCTGTATAGATGAACGATGCTCAGGACAATTTCTGGACAATGAATTTGGACAGAAGGACAAGATGAGGACAATTAATTTGGACAGAAGGACAAGATGAGGACAATTAATTTGGACAGAAGGACAAGATGAGGACAATGAATTTGGACAGAAGGACAAGATGAGGACAATTAATTTGGACAGAAGGACAAGATGAGGACAATGAATTTGGACAGAAGGACAAGATGAGGACAATTAATTTGGACAGAAGGACAAGATGAGGACAATTAATTCTTTCAGTTATCACCAGATGAAAGTAATGATCTAAGAATAACCAACCATAACCATGAAAGTAATGAAAGAGAAAGAAATAGAATGAAATGCATAATTGGTTACATACCTTTGCTTTTTCAGTTGATGCTGATTGCAGCTGTATGTATGATCCTGTTGGAGACATATATTTTGACATGTAGTGGGAGATAGTAGTATCAGTATCAAAAGGCTTATCAAAATTGACTGTAACCGACAAAGATGATGCCTCTGCAGGCGCATTGAATGATATACTCAAAAATCCTGTTCCTGGAACGGTCCGCTTTGGGTTGTCAATCTCCAAATTCTTTGTTTCTGTAAGGTATCTTGGATTCCAGATGCCTCGGCCGACTGAAATGTAAAAGTATTGGATATCACTGTTAGTTAAACCACTGTAGATCACTTACGCGTCACATTTAGATTTGGTTCTATATGTGATCATATCACTGTTAGTTAAACCACTGTAGCTCACTTACGCGTCATATTTAGACCTGGTTCTATATGTGATCGCTCAGTACTGAACTTACCTCAACTCAATCTGCCCGTAAAGTACCTATTTTGATTGTTTGGATGACTGCAGAGCATTCACTTATAAATGAGCTTAAAAATTTGGTTATGGAGTTATTTGGTTATGGAAGACCCTGATATCACTGCAAACGAATTAAAATCCATAATTGCTCAACCGCCCGTGCCAGTGGAATCATCCGAATTACTATCTCATCTCCTAAACAAAGAAAGGTAGCTATAGTCCCCATCATAGCAGTCTCAGCACACGCCAAAAGACATAAGGCGAAACCACACAGAAAGTGAACACAGCCAACTGTTCCCTGTCATACGATATCATCATTCATCGTAAACAATTGGAATATTTAAACATGATCAAAACGGATGAAACACACAGCTCACGGTGTGCACAGAGCACTTAACTCAGTAGCTCCTGCAACAAGCCGGAAAAGCTTAAAAATTGTGTCATGAAGTCATCGTAAAGCTATTGTGTTTCACTTATACTTAAGTATTAACTTTGACATAGATCAGATCATGTTTCATTACATGTTTAAGAATATTATGATCTCTTTCATTACATCTGGTAAATAATATACCATCACTTGTATCATGGGAGCGATGGCAATTTACTGGTTAGAAAATTAGACCACTTAGGAAAAGAGCTAGGGTTTGATCCAATTAAAGACTTCTAGGTTTATTTATGCACACATTATGGGGCTAACCTGACTGTCTGAACGCATTTGATGTTTGTTTTTTGTATTGATTCTTTCAGCATTTTCCATTTTCATGTATGCTTTGTATTCTCTTTATTGCACCTTTTATTGTACCTGTCCTGAATTGTAATGTTATATTTTTCATATGCCATCTTCTCTGATTTAATTAGATCCCAATTTAATTTGATATTAACTCGAGCTCTTTTTGTTGTTTTTCACTTTATCCTGATTTTCTCTTTGATTGGTAAAATGGTCACTATTGTAATTTGCTCCTGAACTAGTTTCCACAGATATCACACTTGTTATTTGTATGTAGTCTATTTGATTGCTTGTGTTATCTCCTGTGTGCTTCCGCATCCAAAGACGTCGTGGGTGTTGCTTTAACCAGGTATTTCCTAACATCATGTTGCTTGTTCTCACTCATTTAAGTACTTTGTCACTTTTCTCATTCCTCTCACATAGACCATAGTTTCCAAGTTTCTAACTGCTATTTGTTATTGCTATAGCACCAGATGTAAAATGCACATAAAAATCAAAATCAGAATAGTACAGGCTAAGGTAGCATTTCAGAAAATAGAAAAGTCTTGTGCAATAAATCTATGTCAATAGACGTGGGAAAGATAGTTCAAAAGTGCTATATAGCAATACAAAAATGAAGCTCCTAAGAAACATCAGAAAGAAATCAATCAACATTTTTCTGGTACACCATGAAAAAAGGAAAGTTGGAATACTTAGTTACAACTTAAACAAATGACAGGGAAAGAGATATCGTATACGACAAAGAGAGAAGATACTATGCAGCTTGGTGACATCGCATGGAAAACAGTCAACAATAAAATTGATACGATGCACTGTGGATACAAAATTGTGGAAGGACATGATAGCCTACGCCACCCAGCATGGCACATGATAATGATGAAGAGAAGATTTAGAGAAGATTATTGCATGAAGGACCAAATAATACATAAAAACATCACTTGTATTGTTTCTACCGCAATTTCTATCACATAAGCTCAACAATACAACATCACTTGTATTGTTTCTACCGCAATCTCTATCACATGAGCTCAACAATACAACATCACTTGTATTGTTTCTACCGCAATTTCTATCACATGAGCTCAACAATACAACATCACTTGTATTGTTTCTACCGCAATTTCTATCACATGAGCTCAACAATACAACATCACTTGTATTGTTTCTACCGCAATTTCTATCACATGAGCTCAACAATACAACATCACTTGTATTGTTTCTACCGCAATTTCTATCACATGAGCTCAACAATACAACATCACTTGTATTGTTTCTACCGCAATTTCTATCACATGAGCTCAACAATACAACATCACTTGTATTGTTTCTACCGCAATTTCTATCACATGAGCTCAACAATACAACATCACTTGTATCATGATTGGACTAATTGTCATTCTTGTTCTTGATCTTCCCGCACCGCGTGACGTCATATAACGCGTGTATCATTTTTCGCCATCCATCTCTATTCTGGGTGAGATGTTTGATCTTATCTAATGAGTCTATGCCTGCCAACTTTGCTTCTCTTATAAATGCTCTTGTAGTGTCATTTTAGGTCTTCTTTTTTCTGTATCCTAATGTTTCCCATAAAGAGCCTGTTTTGGAATTCTCTTGTTGTCTCTTCTCTCACATATTCGACATATGCCCATCTTCTTTCCATAATTGTAGATGAGATCCTTGGTTGCATGGTCATTTCTCTTATTTCAATATTAGTCTTGAAGTCATAAAAAAAGTAAAGAGCCAATCACGCCAAGTGTCGTGTAGGGAATATGATTTAGGGACCATAATTTTTATAGACTTTTGGCACATAATTTTTGGCGCAATTTGGTCGGTATTCCCGTGCCGCTTTACTTTCCCAGAAAAAAATCCAGTACCCATTTAAGGAAGGGTGAACCTGGAAGCTATCAATCAGAATCGAACCCGACGTCTTGTCCTTTGTAATCCAGTTTACTAACCACTGAGCAATCGTGGCTTCCTCATTCCATTTTACATAGTGTATTTTTCTTTGGTTATTTGTCTTCAAAAGCATTTAGTTTTGATTTCTAGTTTCAGTTTTATACACAACTGTCATTACATGGGCCCAAAATCTATCATTTGTGTCAGGATGTTTGCAGTTCATGTCATTACATAAACCAAATAAAACACCATCACTTGTATCATGATTGCATGATTGTATGATTGTCATTACATAAACCAAATAAAGCACCATCACTTGTATCATGATTGTATGATGGTCGTTACATAAACCAAATAAAGCACCGTTACTTTTATCATGATTGTGTGATGGTCGTTAAATAAACCAAATAAAGCACCTTCACTTGTATCATGCTTGTGTGATGGTCGTTACATAAACCAAATAAAGCACCATCACTTGTATCATGATTGTGTGATGGTCGTTACATAAACCAAATAAAGCACCATCACTTGTATCATGCTTGTGTGATGGTCGTTACATAAACCAAATAAAGCACCATCACGTGTATCATGATTGCACTAATTGACATTACAAAAACCAAATAAAGCACCATCACTTGCACCACTGCTATACTAACTTTTACATGAACCAAACATTTCATGAACAGTCACCTGCAACCTTTCCCACACTGTCATTGCTGCTAGAATTAGTTTCGGACGATTCAGTCATATTCTGAGCTTTCGGAACCTCATAGGTCACACTGATGTTGGCTTTGATTACATCGGCCATGTTTGGTGGAAGGTCACTGTCATCTGATTGTTTCACTTGAACCTACAGAACAGCGGTACAGGAATATATTAGACACTTTTACAAGGTATGGTGGCAGCTTCACACAAAAAGGGAACACACAAAAATGGAACACACAAAAGGGAACACACAAAAAGGGAACTCGCAAAAGGGAACACACAAAAAGGAATACACAAAAAGGGAACACACAAAAAGGGAACACACAAAAAGGGAACACACAAAAAGGGAATACACAAAAAGGGAACACACACAAAAATTGAGATTTCAGCCTACATGTGGCCTTCCTCAGAAAATGAGAACACAAACGAAAACAACGAAATAAAGATAAACTCTACTACATCTAGGAAGAGCAGGACAGGTAAATCAAGAAGAAATAAACAGAGGGAAAAGAGATTATTTCGTTTCATCATTTCATCTCTTACAGGTCAGCTGCAACCAGTCAGCAGAGACAACACATATAAAGATGTAGTTACTACAACCACTCAGCAGAGACAACACATATAAAGTTGTAATTACTACAACTACTCAGCAGAGACAACACATATAAAGTTGTAATTACTACAACTACTCAGCAGAGACAACACATATAAAGTTGTAATTACTACAACCACTTAGCAGAGACAACACATATAAAGATGTAGTTACTACAACCACTCAGCAGAGACAACACATAAAGTTTTAATTACCACATATATATATAGTGGATACCGGTGCCTACGTCATTCAAGGGAACTTTCTCATGTATTGTCACACTCGACAGGAAAAGTAGGGAACAGAACCCGGTCGTGGTTAATGCTGAGGTCAACGGTCTCATCTGCGATAACACCGATGAGAAAGATGCAGTCATCTATACAGACGGATCTGTAAGACGACACGAAAGAAGGGCATGGGCATTTACAGCACTCTCAGCAGGCAGAATAGCCAAGGAAGACAGTGGTGCATACGCCATGACCACGAGTAGCATGACAATGGAGGTGATGGCAGTGACCAAGGCATTCAAATGGTTAGAGTCACAAGACTACATCCACGCATGTATACTGAGTGATTCGATGAGCATGATAAAAAAAGTGGAGGCGGGCTATGTACGCATGCAATGGGTAGAGTCGTTGCAGAAATCAAAATACGTAAGGTCACCTTTGTCTATGTCCCTGGACATGCGGGAGTACGGGGAAATGAGAGAGCGGACAGGTTGGCTAGCTGCGCTGTCGTTGAGGACGGGCAACCGATGGATCGGGCGGACATCATCAATGCCTTCGAGATGTGGGAAGAGCACAGGACTTCGACAAACACAGATCAACGTCACTTCTTCGGATGATGGAAATGGGAGTTAAGATGGGTACGGCCAGAAATGAGAAACTTGGTGGCCGTGTAAGAAGACTTATCAATCAACACAGAACTGGAGTCGTCAGTCGCTGGACACTGAGGGAATTGCTGAGGAGGGGATCTGAGCACCTATGGACATGTTCGAAGTGCAATGATGATGACCCGCAAATAACTCAATAACTCAATAACACATATAAAGTTGTAATTACTACAACTACTCAGCAGAGACAACACATAAAGTTTTAATTACCACAACCACTCAGCAGAGACAACACATATAAAGTTGTAATTACCACAACTATTCAGCAGAAACAACACATATAAAGTTGTAATTACTACAACCATTTAACAAAGACAACACATATAAAGTTGTAGTTACTACAACCACTCAGCAGAGACAACACATACAGTTTTAATTACCACAACCTCTCAACAGAGACAACACATATAAAGTTGTAATTACTACAACCACTCAGCAGAGACAACATATAAAGTTTTAATTACCACAACCACTCAGCAGAGACAACACATATAAAGTTGTAATTATCACAACCACTCAGCAGAGACAACACATATAAAGTTGTAATTACCACAACCACTAAGCAGAGACAACATAGATAATTTTACAAGTCACAACCAGCTCTTACATATACAGTGGTCATGAGTCCAGGTTTGTATGAATTTGGTGAAATTCCCGCAAACTCAGCCACAATTGCACTTCTGCGAATAGGCATGACTGTTGATGCATTTTGCACTCTTTTGGTATAGCCTTCGGTCACATAAGCATTAATAACAAAACTTGAATAAGATAAATCTGTATAGTAACTATACTCAGTCAGCCACAAATTCAGGAGCTGTTTTTTAGTAAGACGAATCACAAATTCACCATTGTTATTGAGCTGTGAATAAAAAAAACCATACAATTTCATGCACATTTTTGTAACAAAAGAAAAATTAATAATAATAATGAACTAAAAAAAGTAAAGGTTATCTTCTCGTCTTGCTAGGCGTATAGGGAATATGGTGTTCTATAGAGTGAACATTTTATATATCTTTCTGTTTATGTTAAAGTGAACATTTTATATGTTTTTGTTTATGTTAGAGTGAACATTTTATATATGTTTTTGTTTATGTTAGAGTGAACATTTTATATATGTTTTTGTTTATGTTAGAGTGAACATTTTATATATGTTTTTGTTTATGTTAGAGTGAACATTTTATATATGTTTTTGTTTATGTTAGAGTGAACATTTTATATATGTTTTTGTTTATGTTAGAGTGAACATTTTATATATGTTTCTGTTTATGTTAGAGTGAACATTTTATATGTTTTTGTTTATGTTAGAGTGAACATTTTATATGTTTTTGTTTATGTTAGAGTAAACATTTATATATGTTTTTGTTTATGTTAAAGTGAACATTTTATATATGTTTTTGTTTTGTTAGAGTGAACATTTTATATATGTTTTTGTTATGTTAGAGTGAACATTTTATATATGTTTTTGTTTATGTTAGAGTGAAGATTTTATACATGTTTATGTTTATGTTAGAGTGACCATTTTATATATGTTTCTGTTTATGTTAAAGTGAACATTTTATATATGTTTCTGTTTATGTTAAAGTGAACATTTTATATATGTTTTTGTTTATGTTAAAGTGAACATTTTTTATATGTTTTGTTATGTTAAAGTGAACATTTTATATATTTTTGTTTATGTTAAAGTGAACATTTTATATATGTTTTTGTTTATGTTAAAGTGAAAATTTTATATATGTTTTTGTTTATGTTAAAGTGAACATTTTATATGTTTTTGTTTATGTTAGAGTGAACATTTTACATGTTTTTGTTCATGTTAGATTTTATATGTTATATATGTGCCTGTTTATGTTAGAGCAGACATTTAATATATGTGCCTCTTTATGTTAGACCAGACATTTTATATATATATATGTGTCAGTTTATGTTAGAGCGAACATTTGACATATATATGCCTGTTTATGTTAGAGCAAACATTTTATTTATATATATGATCTGTTTATGTTAGAGCAGACATTTGATATATATGCCTGTTTATGTTAGTGTGGACATTTCAAGTGTCTCTTTTCATGTTATTTCAGGCAGAATAGACCCAACAGTCTTGGTTGACAGGTTATCTAGAATAAGAAAAACCCTGGCTTCAAACTACCTGCCACTTTGTAAGACAGACCCTATCAGATTCAGTCAAAGTCTAGTGGAGTAGACCAAACACAAATCTGATACAAAGCCGAAGCCAACATTGTATTTCCCAAGAAAATATGGAACTTCATAATCTTAATGTAAGTTCAGTGTAACCTTTTATTAAGTAATGATGCTAATTAGCAAGGACACCAGTAGGTTTAGGGACTACCACATGCAACAGGTGATACCACAACGTCATCAAGATACTGCATGCAAAACGGAATCTAACAACTTGATAACTTTTGGGATGTTAGAAATATTTAAAGAGTTCGGTTGAATATAAAATACATGAAACTGAGAAAATAAAAGTCAACATTTTATGATTGACAGAGATGGATAATAATACAATATACATCCTGAGAACATTGACAGATAGAGCTAGAGAGGTAAAGAAAGATTTATATATATGCTTTATAGACTACACAAAGGCATTTGACAAAGTAAAGCATGAGGGAAATATTCAATATGCTGGAGAAATTAAATATTGATGACATGGATCTGCGAATCATAAAAAAACATGTACTAGCAACAAACAGCAGCCATAAGAATTAACATCCAAACAGGACTGTTCCAATATATAAAATAAAAAGTCAGACAAGGCTGTGTTCTGTTGCCAGATTTGTTTTCACTTTACAGTGAAAATATTATGAGATCAATAGTAGACAAAAAGGAATTGAAGTCAACGGTCACAACATAAATAATTTGCGATATGTGGATGACACAGTCTTAATAGCAGAGACAGAGAATGAACTACAAGAAATGATAGACATAACAGTAAAAGAAAGCAACAAGAAAGGTCTTAGTCTGAATAGTAAGAAGACAGAAATAATGGTCATATCAAAGAAACAATCATCACCATCATGCAGCATAAAAATAAACAGGACAAATTTGAAACAAGTGCAATACGTCAAATACTTGGACACAATAATCACATCAGATGGATGATGCGCTACAGAAATAAAAAGCAGAATAGCTCAGGCCAAAATAGCATTTCAGAAAATGAAAAACGTCTTATGCAACAAATCTATGTCAATAGAAGTAAGAAAAAGAATTCATTGGTGCTATATAGAACCAATTCTGACCTATGGAAGCAAATCATGGACAGTAGACAAACAAATGGAAAACAATTAGAGACCACAGAGATGGGATTTCTCAGAAGAATTTGAATGTTCCCTGGACAGCTAAAATGATCAACAAGGACATTCTCAAAGAGGCCAACACAAAAGGCAGCTCCTAAAAAACATCAGAAAGAAACAATCAACATTTTTTGGGCACATCATGAGAAGAGGAAAGTTGGAATACTTGGTTACAACTGGCAAAATAAAGGGAAAGAGAGATCGTGGATGACAAAGAGAGAAATACTGGACAGCTTGACTTGATAGCAAGGAAAACAGTCAACAACATAATTGATACAATACACTGCAAATAGAAGATTGTGAAAGGACATGATCATCTACGTCAACCAGAATGCCATATGATGATGTTGGTGATGGTGAAAGATGAGATGGAGGGGAGCTGCAAGTAAGGACTCTGAACATCACAAAATGATTTGCTCATCATCATGATGATCAATGAACTAGATGACTTGAGAACAACCCTGGACCAACTATGCAATAACTTCCCGAGAGTAGTCATTCAGTGGATACCATCACACTGTAATATACACGGGAACGAACGTGCAGACAAATTAGCTAAAGAGGGAGGGAGATTACCACATGAGAACCATCCACTCAGTTATGATGAAGCCAATTCCATCCTCAAAGGTCAGTTCCATGAAAAATGGAAACAAGAAAAGCATAACGAGAGTGATGGATACCACCAACTACCAAGGAGGGATCAAGTCATCATACTTCGCCTACGCACTGGCCACAATAGAATGAGAAATCAAATGTTCACCAAATTCAAAATAGGTACAACCAGCCTATGCCACTGTACACTGGACAATATGACTACAAAACATGTTCTACAGGATTGCCCCCAGTACACAGACCTGAGAAGAGCAATGTGGTCCACGCCCACCTCCCTGGACGAAAAACTATATGGGGCAATCGATTCACTTAAACAGACAGCCGCCTTCATGAGAGAGTCTGGAATCCTACTCTGATTGAGTCTTGATCGCAGAGAGTGAGATTTTCTGAAATGCTATTTTCGCCTGAGCTATTCTGCTTTTTATTTCTGTAGTGCATCTTCCACCTTTTTTTTTTTTTTTTTTGTTTTTGTTTTGGTTGTTTTGGTTTAAAACCAAAAACAAAATAAAATTACACATTATCCAATGCTATGCACCAACAACCGATAAGGATGATGTAGTTAAAGATGATTTCTATAAACAGCTACAATGTCAGATGGATGTAAGACGAGCCAAGGATATTATAATATTGATGGGAGACCTAAATGCTAAAGTAGGATCAGACAACAGAGGCTTCAAAGAGATTATGGGAAAACATGGACTTGGAGATATAAACGAGAATGGAGAGATATTTGTGAATTTCTGTGCCCTTAATCAAGTGAGCCTAGGAGGAACAATATTCCAACATAAAAGAATACACAAAGCTACATGGGTGTCACCAGATCATAGAACGGAAAATCAAATTGATCACATATGTATTAATAATAAGTTTAAGTCATCCTTACAGGATGTAAAAGTATATAGAGGGGCAGATGTAGCTTCAGATCATCATCTTCTGATAGCCAAACTTAAAATTAAACTTAAAAAGTATACTATAATGAATAAGGGTAGAAAGTATTTCAATGTAGGGTTTCTTAAAGAACAAGGAATTAAAGATAAATTCGCAGTCACAATATCAAACAAATACCAAGTCCCCCAACAACTAGAAAATACATTAAATATAGAAGATCATTGGAAACAGGTTAAAGATATATGGAAAGAGACATGCGAAGAAACACTGGGGAAAAGAGAACGCCAGAATAAGGCATGGATGACAGCAGAGACCCTGGATAAAATTAAAGAAAGAAAGAACAAGAAAGCAGACATAAATAAAAGCAAAACAAGAAGTAATAAAGCCAAGACACATGAAGTTTACACAGAGGTGAAGAAGATGCATTAAAAGGGATAAGAGGAAATATATACATGAACTAGCTAAAGAGGCAGAAGAAGCAGCAAATAAAGGGAATATGAAAGAACTTTACAACAGCACAAAGAAATTAAGTGGAAAATACAAACAGATCAATGCCTTTATTAAAGATAAGAAAGAAAATCTGCTTAGTAATATAAGGGAACAAATGGAGAGATGGAAAGAACACTTTTAAGAACTTTTGAACAGACCCGGGTCAAATAATCCTCCAGATATACTACCAGCAGAAGAAGAGTTACACGTTAACTGTGGAAAACCAAGTAAAGAAGAAATAATGAAAGCCATCAAACTATTAAAAAATGGTAAAGCCGCAGGACCAGATGAAATTCCTTCAGAAGCCATCAAAGCAATTATTAACACCTCTACTTAGATGCTACATAATCTATTAGATACAATTTGGGAGAGGGAAGAAATTCCTAAAGACTGGAAAGAAGGTTATATGATCAAACACCAAAGAAAGGAAGTTTACAGGAGTGCACAAATTATAGGGGAATTATGCTACTATCAGTGCCAGGAAAAATATTAAGCAGAATCATTCTGGATAGACTAAAAGAGGCTATAGAGAAACATTTGAGAGATGAACAAGCAGGTTTTAAGAAGAACAGATCATGTGCTGATCAAATAACTACTTTACATATAATAGTTGAACAAAGTTTAGAACTAAAATCCCCACTTTATATTGGATTCATAGATTACGAAAAGGCATTTGATAGTTTAGACAGAAGAATGTTTTGGAAGTTGCTGAGTCATTACAGAATCCCCATTAAAACAAGAATTTAGGTTAAATACAAAAGTAAAAATTTTCAACTCAAATGTTAAGTCAGTCCTATTATATGGCTGTTAAATATGGAGAACAACAAAATTGACAATCATGAAGATATAGCCTTTCATTAATGGATGCTTACGCAGAATAAAAGGATGGGAATGGCAGGACAAACTCACTAACATAGAATTATGGAAATGTACCAGTCAAATACCAGTGGATAAAGAGATACAGCGAAGACGATGGCGCTGGATAGGACACACACTACGGAAGCCAACTGAGAGTATTTCACAACAACCCTTTTTTGGAATCCCCAGAGGAAAAGACAAAGAGGAAGACCAAGGAATTCTTGGAGAAGACAGATAGAAGCAGAGATGAAGATGATGGGGAAGACATGGAATGATCTTAAAAGAATGAAAAAATACTGAACGACTTGGAAAGTGTTTGAGACCTATGCTCCACTGGGAGCTAAAAAAGGTAGTAGTAGTAGTAGTAGCATCTTCCATCTGATGTTATTATTGTGCCCAAGTATTTCAGACGTTGCACTTGTTTCAAATTTGTTCTGTTTATTTTTATGTTGCATGCTGGTGATGATTGTTTCTTCGATATGACCATTACTTTTGTTTTCTAACTATTCAGACTGAGACCTTTCTATGATTTACTCAGGAGGGAATAACTGTAAAGAACGAGTTGATACCATTCTAGAAAGAGAAAACTAAAACATTTGGAGTATATCAGTCAAAGTTATACTCATTGAGCTTTAAAGGAAGACCAGTGGATATAAATGTGGCACAGGTAGCACTGACGATGGTATCAGCATGTTACAAACCATCAGTGAAAAGAAACAAGGAAACAATAGAAACCATATGAGGTAACAATAGTAATCATGTGCCATACCAATAGTGTAGGCAATCATGCTCTTCCATGATTCTCTATCAACAGTACATTGTATAGATTTTGTTGTTGACTGTATTCCATGTCATGACACCAAGCTATCTAGTATCTTCTCTCTTTGTCATCCACAATATCTTTTTCCCTGTATTTTGCCAGTTGTAACCAAGTATTCCAACTTTCCTCTTCTTATGATGTGCCCTAAAAATGTTGATTGTTTCTTTCTGATGTTTTTTAGGAGCTCCCTTTTTGTGTTGGCCTCTTTGAGGATGTCCTTGTTGGTCTTTTTAGCTGTCCAAGGAACTTTCAACATTCTTCTGAGAAATAGTTAGATATTACCTTGCCACTATAAGAAACATACAAACATCATCATTGGACATTGTCAGATATTACCTTGCCACTATAAGAAACATACAAACATCATCATTGGACATTGTCAGATATTACCTTGCCACTATAAGAAACATACAAACATCATCATTGGACATTGTCAGATATTACCTTGCCACTATAAGAAACATACAAACATCATCATTGGACATTGTCAGATATTACCTTGCCACTATAAGAAACATACAAACATCATCATTGGACATTGTCAGATATTACCTTGCCACTGTAAGAAACATACAAACATCATCATTGGACATTGTCAGATATTACCTTGCCACTATAAGAAACATACAAACATCATCATTGGACATTGTCAGATATTACCTTGCCACTGTAAGAAACATACAAACATCATCATTGGACATTGTCAGATATTACCTTGCCACTATAAGAAACATACAAACATCAACATTGGACATTGTCAGATATTACCTTGCCAGTGTGAGTTATCATATTTGATTGTGTAGTCATCCATGGTTGATACACAGCGACATTTACAGTGACATGTCCTTGATCCACTGGCTTTCCATAAACGTACCTTGATATCCATAAAAAAATGAAAATTATTAGTAATTGCTAATAAAACTGTTGTGGTTATAAAGTGAAGGGAATTATAAGTTTCTTTTGTTGATAAACAATGCAAGAAAAGGAAACAAAACTATTTTTAAAAAGTGAATTTAAAAAATCAACATAATGATGTTGTTTCAGAAATTAAATTTTTTCCCCCACAGATTTAAAACTAAATTATAACACATAACAGAGTAGACCTAGAGTACTTGATAAGTCTTTCCTTTCGCACCAGTTTCCTTATATTTTGTACCACTGTCTTCTTTTTTTTTTTTTTTTTTTTGTATGAAGAAGCATCATTATTTTACTCAGTATGAATTAATTCTTCTTCTTTTAAGTTTTAATCTGCCTCTGCCTCATCTACCTTATACTTTCCCCTGCACGTTGACCTTCAGTAGGGTACTGCGTCTCTTCATATGTTCCAACAATTTCAGAAGTTGTGAGGCATCACCACTAAACTCCACAACCACCAATTTCTTATTATTGCTGTGTAAAGAACCATTCCTTTTGTACTCAGTGTCAACTAGTACTATTTATTGTTCTTGGGCATAGAAATAATTGAAATAGAAAAGAGAAATTATTAATTTTGGGCTCGTATGAAAAAGAAATAATTGGAAAAAACTGAAGAAAATGAAGACAAATATACAAGATAGTTTCAGTGAATTGTTTAGTATAAATTTAAAACAAAACTGATAAACAGCCGCAGAAATTGAAAGTTGTGATGAGACAGGATCATCTATACCAGCAAGCATGGTATGTGGTGATGATTATGGTAATCTACACATAATTTTCTTATTCTTGTATTTAAAACCACCATCATTATACTTCACAGGTATCCATCTTTGTCCTGTTCATAAAGAATGAGATCAGAACAGAGCATGCACAGTACAGTAGCATAAAGGGGTTCCGGTGATATTTCAGTAAAGTTGAAAATAAAAAAAAGAGGTAGACGAATAAGAATAAGAAGAAATGAAGCAGCAGCAGAAGAAGAAAAATAAAATGATGATAAATAGAAAGTAGAAAAAAAAAGAAGAAAGAATCCTTAAATGCCACAAGTAAAGTGTTTAGGGCATTTGATGTTAGTTCCCTAACTATGTTATGAAACCAAGAGTTGTTGAATATGTGACAAACATCCTAACCTCAGCGCAGCAGAAAATCCCAAATAGGAACTATTTACTTCATACCAACTTTCAGTAGGTATACCTACATCCATAGAAGGAACTATTAACTCCATACCAACTTTCAGTAGGTATACCTGCATCCCAAGAAGGAACTATTAACTCCATACCAACTTTCAGTAGGTATACCTGCATCCATAGAAGGAACTATTAACTCCATACCAACTTTCAGTAGGTATACCTGCATCCCAAGAAGGAACTATTAACTCCATACCAATTTTCAGTAGGTATACCTACATCCATAGAAGGAACTATTAACTCCATACCAACTTTCAGTAGGTATACCTGCATCCCAAGAAGGAACTATTAACTCCATACCAACTTTCAGTAGGTATACCTGCATCCATAGAAGGAACTATTAAAACCATACCAACTTTCAGTAGGTATACCTGCATCCCAAGAAGGAACTATTAACTCCATACCAACTTTCAGTAGGTATACCTACATCCATAGAAGGAACTATTAACTCCATATCTACTTTCAGTAAGCATACCAACACCCCAAATAGGAACTATTTACTTCATACCAACTTTCAGTAGGTATACCTGCATCCCAAGAAGGAACTATTAACTCCATACCAACTTTCAGTAAGCATACCAACACCCCAAATAGGAACTACTTACTTCATACCAACTTTCAGTAGGTATACCTACATCCCATGAAGGAATTATTAACTTCATACCTACTTTCAGTAGGCATATCTACATCCCAAGAAGGAACTATTAACTCCATACCTACTTTCAGTAGGCATACCTACATCCCAAGAAGGAACTATTTTGATTGATACAAACTTTCAGCCAAGTTCCAAATAGGAACTACTTTATTTTATACAAACCTTCAGCAGGCCTACAGCTCTACAAGTTTGTCAACTATGGCCATGTAAAAAAAAATGTGTCAATGTTTATAAAATGTGGGTATTAACACCACATTCCCTACAAATACTACAAGTCATGATAGGGCTCTTCTTTCTATTTCTTTTTGAATAAAATTGTTCCTCCCTCAAATCAAGAAAAGGAATGGCCTACAGAATCAAGCCTACATGACACATTATGGGGAACCAAAAGAGATCTCAAAATGTCCTGTCCTGATTGTGACCCTTGCTACTCTAGATGTATAACAAACGTTTATCAAAGATGAAGAAGGAGAAGAAAAAAATATGAAGAAAAACAAAGAAGAAAAAAGAAGAATGGCCTTATTCTCGATTTCATGTAAATATAAACTTTTTGTCTTTTTTTTCATTGAAATCACAGCTGGTGAATCCCAAACACTTCCACAGGCAGCGAATCATTTGAAGTGAAGAGGTATATTTACAACACTCAGAAATAAAATCACAAATAATCAGCAGGAAATAAAAAAGAAGAACAGATGGTTTTAAGCAGGATCGAACCCGTACTCCTTGGCACAGCGCCTTGACATGAGAACCAAACGTTAGAGTACACGGCAACTCAGCAACCTAAAAATATAGCTATCATTGGTGATGTCACACATGTGTTCTCATGACTTTAGCATAGGGTTACGAACACAACTCTGGAATAAATTGTGTATCTGTATTTTTCTATATAGACAAGTATCTCCTGGATAGGGTAGGCTGAATACTTGCGTTGCAGACAAACAGTTATAGGATGAAACAGCACGAATAGTAGTTTCCAGTGGTTTAGACTGGAGACAAATAATAATACATGAATATTATCAGGGAGGGAAATTTCTGAGGTGATAGATCAGTGAATAATTTGTATTATTATTTCATTATTATTTTGTCTCCACTTCTACAAATACCAAGGTGCTTTATCCAATCATTGTATTGTATTTAAAGCTTAAGATGAAGACATTTTAAATGTCCACTGTTAAACATTGAATGACTCACTTTGCACTGGTGGTGATCTTAAAAGTTTTGTCTGAAATCAGGCATATTGGAGGAACATTGACATCAACTTTGAACTTGGGAAGCACTGCAAGGAAAGTGATTACACAGCTTTTATTGAGTCAGACAGGTAGCATTAGAATATTCATATCTGTTCTTTTCTTCTTCTTCTATCCTTCCTCCATTGCCGTTGGCGTCGAGGGGAGATACAATCTGCGATCTTTGCTCTTCTGTTGGCCTCTTCTGGTGTTATCCTTCCTAGTGACTCTAGTATTCCCTTTATCCATCTCTTTCTCGGTCTTCCTCTTAATCTGGCGTTTTCGTAGCATTTGTTTATGACTCTTTGAGTCATTGTTAATTCTTTTAGTCTTGTTATGTGGCCGAACCAATTTATCTACTGTTTCTTTATGTATTCGATGGCTGGTTCAATTTCGAGTTTCTTCCTCAGGTCGGTGTTTCTTACTTTGTCCCTTAAGCGCTTCTCCATTATTTTGGTTCTGAGCACTGTAAGAACACACAATTTACCATTATGTGTCCTTTATTCTGCAATAACACATTTTAAAAGTCAAGTAATGTAATTACCTTGTTTGTGGAAAAGAAAAAGAGCAGACAGAAGACTGTTAGTCTAATCAAAGTATGCTGACCTTATGATGAAATGTGTTGATGGTTGCTGCTTTGATTCCTACTCCCTTCTCTCTTTATCAATGTGTGTTCTTCCGAGCACTCTTTCAGATAATTATGCAGCTAAATTAGATGGTCTTTCATGCTTGTCCAGCATCCAGGTTTTTAGGGTGTATTGACCTAATTAGTCTGCAACATTTCTTTTTGCTTGAAGACATGAATATCACATGACATTTGGTCAATTGAACTGGTGGGTTTGAACTTTCTCTCCAGCCATTATGGATCTCACCTAACAGCTGAGGGGTTAAGGTAGCCAACAGCTCCTTGGTTGAAAACGATCAACAACTCATAGCTGACTGTATACATCAGTGGCAACAGTTAAACTAAATCCTAATCCACTAATCTGGCCAAAGAAAAGGCAATTTATTTTTTTTTAAATGATGTTCTAAAGTCAAATGTATTGGCCAATAGGGAGGATATCACTATCTATCTATTGTCCTTTTGAGTCAAAGACAGACAGCACATGGGGCAGAAATTATATACTCTCTATGTCCCATGTTCTTTGCTATAAAGTACCATCACTTGTATGTCATCAGTTTTCTCTGATCTGGGCAAGCCTCTCAATCCATTTTGAATATTGCAGATGCACCTAACTCCTGTTCCCAGCTGATGCTCCCAAATCATGTTCCCAGCTGATGCCCCCAAGTCATGTTCCCAGCTGATGCCACCAACTTATGTCCAGATTATGCCCCAACTTATGTTCTAAACTGATGCCCCAACTCATGTCCAGATGATGCCCCAACTTATGTTCCCAGTTGATGCCCCCAACTCAAGTTCCCAGATGATGACCCCCAACTCATATCCACAGCTGATGCTCCCAGCTCATGTTCCCAGCTGATGCCCCAACTAATGTTCTTAGCTGATGCCTCCAACTCATGTCCAGATGATGCCCCCAACTCTGGTTCTCAGTTGGTGCCCCCAACTCAAGTTCCCAGATGATGCTCCCAACTCATATCAATAGCTGATGCCCCCAGCTCATGTTCCTAGTTGATGCCCCCAACTCAAGTTCCCAGATGATGCCCCAACTCATATCCACAGCTGATGCCCCCAACTCGTGTTCCCAGTTGATGCCCCCAACTCATATTCCCAGATGATGTCCCCATCTCATATCCACAGCTGATGCCCCCAACTCACGTCTCCAGCTGGTGCCCCCAACTCATGTCCCCAGCCAATGCACCCAACTGATGTCCCCAGATGATGCCCCAACTCATGTCCCCAGATGATGCCCTAACTGATGTCCCCAGATGATGCCCCCCAACTGATGTCCCCAGATGATGCCCCCAACTAATGTCCCCAACTCATGTCCCCAGCTGATGCCCCCAACTCATGTCCTCAGACGATGCCCCCAACTCATGTCCCCAGCTGGTGCCCCCCAACTCATGTTCCCAGTTGATGTCCCCAACTCATGTTCCCAACTCATGTTCCCAACACATGTCCCAAGATGATGTCCCCAGCTGGTGTCCCCCAACTCATGTCCCGAGCTGATGCGCCCAACTCATGTCCCCAACTGATGCTCCCAACTCATGTCCCCAGCTGATGCTCACAACTCATGTCCCCAGCTGATGCCCCCAACTCATGTCCCCAGATGATGCCCCCAACTCATGTCCTGAGCTGATGCCCCCAACTCAGGTATGCTCAGGACCTTATTAAAACCACCAATATTAATTTTGACACTGCTTAGTATAGACTTCAATAAAACTGATTATCATAACACATAAGTCTGTGAGTAAGTGAAATTTAAACACACCAATTGCACGAGAAAGCAATATCCAAGATGATGGCTAATACAAAAATGTATGTGCACACGCGCACGCACGCACACGCGCGTGCACACACACACACACCATACATAGAGAATGAGAGAGATAGATGTGAGGTGAAAGGGTGTGTGATAAAGAAATTAGACAAATCGAAAGTTGTATTAGTGACTTTCAAAATTTACTTCTTAGAAGCAAATAACCAGGGTGGTGGTGGTGAGAAAACTAACAGTGCTCTTTATGATAGTTGGTTGTGATAGTTTGGGTGTTAGTAGTGATAATTGGGGTGTTGGTTGTGATAGTTGAGTTGTTGGTAATGTTAGAAGGGTGTTGGTTGTGATAGTTTGGGTGTTGGTAGTGACAATTGGGGTGTTGGTTGTGATAGTTGAGTTGTTGGTAATGTTAGAAGGGTGTTGGTTGTGATAGTTTGGGTGTTGGTAGTGACAATTGGGGTGTTGGTTGTGATAGTTGAGTTGTTGGTAATGTTAGAAGGGTGTTGGTTGTGATAGTTTGGGTGTTGGTAGTGACAATTGGGGTGTTGGTTGTGATAGTTGAGTTGTTGGTTTTGTTAGAAGGGTGTTGGTTGTGATAGTTGGGGTGTTGATAGTGTTAGAAGGCTGTTGGTTATGATAGTTGGAGTGGTGGATGTGATAGGTGTTGGTTATGATATCTGGAGTGTTGTTTATGATAGTTAGGTGTTGGTTGTGATAGTTGGAGTGTTGTTTATGATAGTTTGGTGTTGGCTGTGATAGTTGGGGTGTTGTTTGGAAATAGTTGGAGTGTTGGTAGTGACTGTTGGGGTGTTGGTTGTGATAGTTGGGATGTTGGTGGTGACAATTTTGGTGTTGATTGTGATTGTTGGGGGTATATCCCAGCGTTCACATCTGGCAAAGTCCCTAGAGACTAGCAATTGAATTTTGTGTGTTGATCCGTTTTTCCCAAACAAGCTGTGTGCACAGGGGTCCCTCGTCAAACCGGTAGATAACTTCATCTCTGGAGGTACTCATATTTTTTCCATCAATGAGTAATTGACTTTAAAGCTGGACCTCGCTGCTGAGACCAGAGGTGATTGCTACAGAGAGAAATTGCAAATAAAAATGCCAACTGGTGCAACTGGGATTTGAACTCACAACCTCCCTTTTCAAGACCAGTATCTTGCCTCAGAGCTCAACCAGTCCCCCTGATTGTTATAGTTGAGGTGTTGGTTATGACAGCTGGAGTATTATTAGTGATAGTTATGTTAAACATGGCTTGTATACTGTTGTCCACACACTGACAAAATAAAATAAAGCAATACCTTTTTTATTTCTCCAAACATTTACATAAAATTCGCTTACCATAATTATCCACAGTGATTGTTTTTGTTTCTGTTTGTCCCTGTCAAATAGAAGTACAACAAGTTGGTCACATGTGGTAAACATTCATTCTTGCTGTTTGAACAAATATTTATATTTTGCATAGGACAATATTTTCTTTTTATAGAATAAGCAGACATCAATTAAATGAACCTGTGCATGCTATTCTAGAAATGGAAAACATTTAAAAATACTATTTCCAGAAAGGACACAAATAAATCAAAGATAACCCCCCCCCCCCCCGCCCAATCCTGTCTTAAAGTATATGGGGAATGTGGAATAACTCAATAATGATAACCAACAAATAACTCAATGATGATAACCAACAATTAAGTTAATAATGATAATCCGTAAATAACTCAAAAAGATAAGCCACACACAACTCAAAAACTCAGTGATGATGATAACCCACAAATAACTCAATACCTCAATGATGAAAACTCACAAATAACTCAATGATGAAAACCTACAAATAACTGACAACCTACAAATAACTAAATAACTCATTGACGATAACCTACAAATAACTCAGTGATGATAACCTACAAATAACTCAGTGATGATAACCTACAAATAACTCAGTGATGATAACCCACAAGTAACTCAACAATGATAACCCACAAATTACTCAATAACTCAACTTTTGTCCTGACAATGTAAACATATTGTAGGCAGGATGCGCAGACATTCATCAAATGCATGTGCTTTATTAAAAGTGAAAAATTTGTTTTAAAGAAGCCCATCTTTTCTTCAGATTGATTGCTAGTCTATCGTGAGTTAAATCATCATCATCATCATGTGCCATACCGGTTGGCGTAGGCGATTATGTCCTTCCACAATCTTCTATCTACAGTGCAACGTATCAGTTCTGTTGTTGACTGCTTTCCATGCCATGACACCAAGCTATCCAGTATTTTCTCTCCTGGTTCGTCCGCGATCTCTCTTTCCTTTTATTTTGCCAGTTGTAACCAAGTATTCCAACTTTCCTCTTCTCATGATGTACCTGAAAAAATGTTGATTCTTTCTGATGTTTTTTAGTAACTCCCTTTTTGTGTTGGCCTCTTATGAGTTAAATAAATATCTTAAATATAAGATTTTAGTCATGAGGAAAGGAATCATGAACTTTTAGTCCTGAATCATTGTTGATATTAATGTAATGCTACTGATTGTCTTACATTTTTGCACAATAGAAATTTGGATAGCACCAAAACAAAAATGGAAAGGATAGATTGCATTTATTAGGTAGGCCTATATGTTGTTGTATTGTTGCTGTTGTTGTTGTTGTTGCATTGTTGTTGTTGTTGTTGTTGTTGTTGCGTTCGCCAGCTTTCAACTCTGACGATGTCCCTAGAGACTAGGAACTGAATTTTGCGTGTTAATCCATTTTTCCATGGCAGCCGTGTGCACAGGGGTCCCTCGCCGCACAGGCAGATAACTCCGACTTCGGAGGTACTCATGTCTTTTTCCGTCGATGAGTAATTGACGTTTCAAGCCGGGCCTCGCTGCTGAGACCAGGGGTGGTTGTCGCAGAGAGAAATCATAAATAAAAATCCTAACCGGTGGAGTCGAGATTTGAACTCACAACCTCTCTGTCCCGAGACCGGCTTCATGCCTCGAGACCAACCAGTCCTCCATGGACTTGGAATATGAGGAAACTGCAACAAGGAATACTTTTCATGCATTATTAGGTATATGTGAACTGAGATAAACTGGATCAGGTGAGATATGTTCTGATAACAAAATATAGGTGAGATGCAGAGTATAAAAACGTATTTAATATTTTGTATATTTGATATCTAGGCTTATCTCATGAAATGCAAAATAATTTAGACAAAGGCAGCATTCAAAGAAAAAGCAAATTATTCTGCAATTTTGTTTGTCAATAGAAATAAAACAATGCGTTAGTGTTATGTGGAACCAATCTAACAGATGGATATGAATCCTGAACAAGAAAATCATTGGAGGCCGTAGAAATGTGGCTTTATAGAATGTTATTGAAAATATTGGGACCAGGTGGTCAAGAGGTAAGATGTCGCCCTCTAGACTAGGAGATTCCAGGTTCGATTCCCACCACAGGCAGTGGAAAATAAAAATAATCAGTAAATAAAATAAAATCCATGATTTATCCCCCCCCCCCTGGTCTCTGTGTAGTGAGATCCGATATCTAGCCCTCTCAGAAAGCAGCGAAATAACAAGAGGTCCCGTGTGCATTTTGCTCACGTTAAAAACCCTTGGCAGTTGGAAATTGAAAATAGTAGGCCAAAAAGAGCAAATTAATAGGGAAAAATCTACCCAAAATGTTAAAACTCTTGACGATAAAAATATGAGAATACCTCTGAAATCGGAGAATATCTGCCTGTATGGCAGGGCACACCTGAGCACACGTGTGAAATATAGGAAAAAGTGATATTAACAAAAAAATTCAGTCTCTCAGGACTTAGCTAGAGATATAAAGCTGACAAGCGCAAACAAACAAACAAACAGACAAACATTGAGAATACTGTTGGCAGCTTAAAAAATGTAATGAGGATGTTAGACAAAGTGTCTCAGTTAGCTGGCATCACTGATGGAGTCTTTCTGTTGACTGGTCTTCTGGTTTGACAAAGCATCCCTTTTAGCACCATTTTGGACAAGGTATCCCTTAAAGGTTGTGGTACAACTAGACAAGGTATTTCTGTCAATTGGTGTTCCAGTAGATATGAATTATTACTGTGTGTTAGTGTCCTAGTTATATGAGGTGTTACTGTTTGTTAGTGTCCTAGTTATATGAGGTGTTACTGTTTATTAGTGTCCCAGTTATATGAGGTGTTACTGTTTGTTAGTGTCCTAGTTATATGAGGTATTACTGTTTGTTAGTGTCCTAATTATATGAGGTGTTACTGTTTATTAGTGTCCTAGTTATATGAGGTGTTGCTGTTTGTTAGTGTCCTAGTTATATGAGGTGTTACTGTTTGTTAGTGTCCTAGTTATATGAGGTGCTACTGTTTGTTAGTGTCCTAGTTATATGAGGTGTTACTGTTTATTAGTGTCCTAGTTATATGAGGTGTTACTGTTTGTTAGTGTCCTAGTTATATGAGGTATTACTGTTTGTTAGTGTCCTAGTTATATGAGGTATTACCGTTTGTTAGTGTCCCAATTATATGAGATATTACTGTTTGTTAGTGTCCCAGTTATATGAGATATTACTGTTTGTTAGTGTCTCAATTATATGAGATATTACTGTTTGTTAGTGTCCCAGTTATATGAGATATTACTGTTTGCTATTGTCCCAGTTATATGAGGTATTACCGTTTGCTATTGTCCCAGTTATATGAGGTATTACCGTTTGCTATTGTCCCAGTTATATGAGATATTACTGTTTGTTAGTGTCCCAATTATATGAAATATTACTGTTTGTTTGTGTCCCAGTTATATGCAGTATTACTGTTTATTAGTTTCCCAGTATTATAAGGTATTACTGTTTGCTATTGTCCTAGTTACATGAGGTATTACTGTTTGCTATTGTCCTAGTTATATGAGGCATTACTGTTTGCTAGTGCCCCAGTTATATGAGGTATTACTGTTTGCTATTGTCGCAGTTATATGAGGTATTACTGTTTGCTAATGTCCCAGTAATATGAGGTATTACTGTTTGCTAGTGTCCCAGTAATATGAGGTATTATCGTTTGCTAGTGTCCCAAAATACTCTTTATGTCCAAGTTAAACAAGTTATCCCTGTTAGCTATTATCCTGATTTAATAAAGTATACCTGTTTTATAGTATCCCAGTTTTCTTGTTTTCTAGTGCCCCAGTATTTTTGTCAGCTATATCCCTGTTTTATGAGTTATTTTTGTTGACTGGCATTTCCTATTAGACCAATGCCCTCCCAGACTGGTTTTCACATTAGGTGAAATCTCTTAGCGTATAATTTGATTATGTATTAGATAAACAGATTAAGGAATGCACATTGCACTCTATTAGAAAATTATTGATAGTTCTGTATTTACTGCCATGTTTACTTACATGTTTACTGCCATGTTTACTTACATGATTAGAAGAGAATACCTACCATAACTGTAGCACTAATCGTCCAATCTCCCAATGGGACACTCTTGGCAAGCTTGAGGCTATCTTGGACAACTCCTAGAGTGTCTGTTCCTCTGACATTGAGCAGTTGTTTGATTATGTTGCCTTTCGAGTCCTGAGAAATTTGAGGATGTCATTTATAATGACGCAAACATCTCAGTTAGGAAATATATGTTAGATTATGTATTTCTCTCATAGTATATGTATCATATGTAATCTGTTTATAAGCATATTTATGAATATGTATATATCTGTATACAACTATGAATATCTGGGATATGTAGCAACTAACAATGGTGACTGTCAGAAAAAGCTCAGGGGGACTGGTTGGTCTTGAGGCAAGGTGCCGGCCTCGAGACAGAGAAGTTGTGGGTTCAAATCCTGGCTGCACCAGTTGGGATTTTTATCTATGATTTCTCTCTGTGGCAACCACCCCTGGTCTCAGAAGTGAGGCCCGGCTTGAAATGTCAATTACTCATGGACAGTAAAATATGAGTACCTCTGAAGACGGCGAGGGGCCCCTGTGCGCCAGGCTGGCAGGGAAAAATGGATTAACATTACTGAGAGCACATATCTTCCAAATAGCAATATGTGTTCTGTGCTGTGAATCATCGCAAACAGCAAGGAAAAAAATTAATTAATTCGAAACAAAATGATACAGACATATCATTAGAATACCTCGGATAATGAAAAAAAATAAATGAAGGGATATTAAAAGATACCATTCTACAGAGGAAATTAAAATACCATAGCTACTTCAAAAGACACAGTAGGCGGGAAAGAACAATAATGGAAGGCATGGTTCCTGGGCGACGCATCAGGGGCAGGAAGAAATAATTGATGGATGTAGTTCTATCAGGAAGAAATAACTTTGGGGTGTAGTGCTATTGGGAATAAATAATTGAGGGGTGTAGTTCTATCAGGAAGAAATAATGAGGGGCGTGGTTCTATCAGGAAGAAATAATTGATGGGTGTAGTTCTATCAGGGAGAAATAATTGAGGGGCGTGGTTCTATCAGGAAGAAATAATTGATGGGTGTAGTTCTATCAGGAAGAAATAATTGAGGGGTGTAGTTCTATCAGGAAGAAATAAATTTGGAGTGTAGTGCTATCGGGAAGAAATAATTGAGGGGTGTAGTTCTTTTAGGAACAAATAATTGATGGGTGTAGTTCTATCAGGAAGAAATAATTAATAGGTTTACTTTTAGCAGAATGAAACCTTTCAAGCATATATTATTTCCAAGACAATACATAAGAAAAATTGATGTGCAATGTGCTTAATCTGTGTGCTAACCCAACCATAAGTGTTCACACTTTATCATCAACTAATTGTGACTGCTTACATTTTTTATTGGATCAAGTTTAAGGAAATATATTTTATTAATTAATTACCCTTTTTTCATCTCCTTTAATTAACCATTTGAGTTACAAACTGCAAGCAACAATCCTTCATCTTCATCATTATCATCATCATAGAGTGCCATCTCCACTTCGCAGGTTGGCTACCATGGATCGCCATTCCACTCTGTCTCTTGCTTTGATAGTGCAGGTTGTCATAGACTGACTTGTCCATCTTTTGATGTTACATGTCCTTGTCAGTTTTGGCCTGCCTCTGTCTCTTTTACCTTGTATTTTCCCTTCCAAGATTACATTTAGTAGGCTGTTGAGTCTTTTAACATGCCCCAAAAATCTCATTTGTCTTGTTCTAATTGTGTTTAGTAGTTCTCTTTTCAATGTTAGTTGTGTTCAGACTTCACCGTTTGTTTTCTTTTCTTTCCATCCAATTCTACCTATTCTTCTATAAATCCACATTTCAAAGGCTTCAATTTTCTGTTGTGTTTTCTTGTTTAATGTCCATATTTCTGCACAATACAGGAATGTTGAGAATATATAACATTTTGCTATTCTTAGTTTTAGCCCTGGTATTATTTGTTTTGATGTTAGTATATTTTTCATGACATTAAAATTACATTTTGCCATTCCTATTCTTTTGTTTATTTCAGCTTTACATTTTCTATCACTGGTTTATAGTAAGTCCAAGGTAATTGTAGCTCTGAACTGTCTCTATTTCTTCGACTTTGATATTCTGTTGTATGTTTTGAGTATATCTTTGTTTACGATCACAGTTTTAGTCTTTTTGATATGCATATCTAATCCATATTTTTGCTTGTCATGTTTATTTCATTATTAAGTAATTGTTATAGATCTTTAGAATTTTCTGCTAGTAGTACAGTATCATCACTATATCTTAGGTTATTGATTATCTTTCAATTTGGCATCTCTGTGATGTTTTTAAAGATTTGTGATGTTTTTAAAGATTTGTCCTGTTTATAGATTGAACAAACTTGGTAAAGATAAAGGTAAAGTACGAGACTTGAACCGGCGTCTTAGCACGCGAGTTTACACCCATATGTACTCGGCCACCTATCCAGAGATGTTCTGAAATTTCTGGATAGTGATGCCTCATGCATCAAAACTCAGATGCGAGGCAACATTCCTCACTTTCCCAGGGTAATACCCTGGTGCCCATTTCTGCCAACGGATGGGTCGACCGTGGGTTTTTTGTTTTTTTTTTCAAACCATCAATACAATTCACACTGCTCCCAGCGGGAATCGAACACGGGTTGTCCAAAAGTTGGCTACCGAGGCCCCCAAAGCTTGGTGATAGTATGCATCCTTGTCTTACACTTCTTTTTATATCAATTGGTGTAGAGTTATCTTTGTTATATTTTATTATTGCTATTTGCTACCAGTATAGATTACATATTAGTCGTATGTCTGTGTCATCTAGATGTATATCTTTTAGACAGTCTATAATTTGTTTATGGTGCATTCTATCAACAGCTTTGGTGTAGTCTATGAAGCAGGCATATATTGGTTTGTTTACGTCTGTGTACTTTTCTATTAATTTCCTCATGCAAAATATGACTTCTTTTGCCCCACTGTTTTTTCAAAATCCGAATTGCTGTTCATCTAATTCAGTATTGATTTTATTCTGAATCCTTCCTTGTATAACTTTTAGCAAGAATTTTGTAACATGGCTCATTAGGTTTATTGTTCTAAAATTACTGTATTCAACTGCACCATAAATCCTTACATTTCTGTATCTTTCATGCTAGACTGAGAGTCATAAATAGGTCTAAACTAAGACCTGGCCATTCTTTAATATTGTCTTCCTTTTTCTGCTTTTTCTTATGTTTCCTTTGAAACTTCTCTCCTGCAAAATTGCTATTGTCAGCTATAATAGCATTGTTTTTCCTTTATGTTTGATTTCTGATCCTACAGGCTGTGTTTTAGTTTCTCTTTTGAGCTATGAGTTATTGATCCTGGTACAAGTAAATCATCTATGATTCATTGATCCTGGTACAAGTAAATCATCTATGATTCATTGATCCTGGTACAAGTAAATCATCTATGATTCATTGATTCTGGTACAAATAAATCTGTTATGATTCATTGATCCTGGTACAAGTAAATCTGTTATGATTCATTGATCCTGGTACAAATAAATCATCTATGATTCATTGATTCTGGTACAAGTAAATCTGTTATGATTCATTGATTTTGGTACAAGTAAATCTGTTATGATTCATTGATCCTGGTACAAGTAAATCATCTATGATTCATTGATTTTGGTACAAGTAAATCTGTTATGATTCATTGATCCTGGTACAAGTAAATCTGTTATGATTCATTGATCCTGGTACAAGTAAATCATCTATAATTCATTGATTCTGGTACAAGTAAATCATCTATGATTCATTGATCCTGGTACAAGTAAATAATCTATGATTCATTGATCCTGGTACAAGTAAATCATCTATGATTCATTGATCCTAGTACAAGTAAATCATCTATGATTCATTGATTCTGGTACAAATAAATCTGTTATGATTCATTGATCCTGGTACAAGTAAATCTGTTATGATTCATTGATCCTGGTACAAATAAATCATCTATGATTCATTGATTCTGGTACAAGTAAATCTGTTATGATTCATTGATTTTGGTACAAGTAAATCTGTTATGATTCATTGATCCTGGTACAAGTAAATCTGTTATGATTCATTGATCCTGGTACAAGTAAATCATCTATGATTCATTGATCCTGGTACAAGTAAATCATCTATGATTCATTGATCCTGGTACAAGTAAATCATCTATGATTCATTGATCCTGGTACAAGTAAATCATCTACGATCATTGATCCTGGTACAAGTAAATCTGTTATGATTCATTGATCCTGGTACAAATAAATCTGTTATGATTCATTGATCCTGGTACAAATAAATCATCTATGATTCATTGATTCTGGTACAAGTAAATCTGTTATGATTCATTGATTTTGGTATAAGTAAATCTGTTATGATTCATTGATCCTGGTACAAGTAAATCTGTTATGATTCATTGATCCTGGTACAAATAAATCATCTATGATTCATTGATCCTGGTACAAATAAATCATCTATGATTCATTGGTTCTGGTACAAGTAAATCTGTTATGATTCATTGAACCTGGTACAAGTAAATCTGTTATGATTCATTGATCCTGGTACAAATAAGCATCTATGATTCATTGATTCTGGTACAAGTAAATCATCTATGATTCATTGATCCTGGTACAAGTAAATCTGTAATGATTCATTGATCCTGGTACAAATAAATCATCTATGATTCATTGATCCTGGTACAAGTAAATCATCTATGATTCATTGATCCTGGTACAAGTAAATCATCTATGATTCATTATTCTGGTACAAGTAAATCATCTATGATTCATGATCCTGGTACAAGTAAATCTGTTATGATTCATTGATCCTGGTACAAGTAAATCTGTTATGATTCATTGATCCTGGTACAAGTAAATCATCTATGATTCATTAATTCTGGTACAAGTAATCATCTATGATTTATTGATCCCGGTACAAATAAATCTGTTATGATTCATTGATCCTGGTACAGTCGAACCTTCTAAGGCGACCATTCACGGGACTTTCAAAAACTGGTCCCATAGGACAGGTGGTCCTGCTCACAGTTTCACATAATAAATAGAGCGATAAAAAAATTTATCCTAAGCACTATGAAAACTAACCTGCAAATCAGCGTAATCCATGAGTAGAACATAGTGCACATGTCGGTCTACAATAGCCACTGGTTGGACACTTTTCATAAACACGATAGTTAAACACACACAAATAAAACACACATACACAGATTCCACTTATACTGTACATGTATCACTTTTGACTTGAAAAAAAATCCAATATGGTAGTCTGTTGTTTGACAGATGAAATAAACGATAAGTTCAATTTTCTCTCAAGTCCATGATAACGTCTAGTATGTCAGATCTCCCGTTTGTTATTGAATAGGTGCGCAGAAGCTCCAAAGCATTATGTGCATCTGCGATAGTGTATGTTTTCTCAATGTCAGTAGAATCTTGTTCGTTGTCTGATTCACTATTCACATACTCAGCAGCTAAAATTGCAGTGGCAGGAAGATCCCAGTTTGTTTCTATTGTGTTGCAAGTTTGGAGCCCTGAATCAATCATGGAGATGTCTGTCAATTGGTATCCAAACAATTCTTTGAAAGGTTATCCAAAGCAGTAGAAATTGCAGTAGAAACAATTTGCACGTCGGTCTTTGATGCAGATTCCATGTGCGTCAGAGAATATGCGTGTGTTTCAGCAGGACAATGAAAACCTGCTTTACAGAAACACTTAAGGATGGTTGAGTTGTCACTTCTTTCCATGCTGCAGCAATCCAGTAGACTACATCCAGTAAATTGACCTGTTTCATGAGTTCGGTTCCGGAAGCATCCTTGTTTGATTCCATGACTGTGATAAGATGTAGAAGCTGTTTTTGTCTAAACTTAATTTAAATGTCTGAATGACACCTGGTCTAGGGGTTGAACTAATGCAGTTGTGTTGGGTGCAGAAACTGCAGCTTAACATTCTGTAGTTCGATCTTGGGATGACAGGTAGCGTTGTACAAATAAAATAATGTGGCGCTTTTTTTTCTGCATCTTACGGTCAAAACTTTTCAGCCAATCTTCAAATATAGCTGCAGTCATCCATGCCTTTTTGTTGTTTCTGTAAATCACTGGCAGTGTGTTTATGTTGATGTTTTAAAAATCCTAGGGTTAGCTGCTTTCCCAATCACTAAAGCCGGTTCTCGTTCCCCCAACATGTTAGTGCATAGCATCACTGTTATTCGCTCTTTGCTTTTTTTACCCCAGCGCATTTTTCTCCTTTGACAAAAAATGTTTTGTCCGTAGTCGCTTTGAAAAATAACCGGTTTCATCTAAATTAAAAATGTCTTGAGCAGCGTAACCATAGCATATCTCGGATAATTTAGAAGTCCAGTCAGCCGCAGCACTCATATCTGAATCACCGACTTCGCCACATTGCTTACCAAACACAAGATTGTGTCTTTTAATGAAGGCCTCTAACCAGCCGTTCGATGCTTTAAAGACTGAGTTTTCCAATTCTTTTGCAAACTGTAAAGCTCGTTCTTTGATCATCGGCCCAGATAACGGAAATTTTTCGTGCAAGTGCTGATTGAACCATTTCCAACAAAGTGTATTTATGTCTTCATTTCCCGTTTTCCTGCTATTCCTTCTTTTCATACTTGGTGCATTATTTTCAAAGTCATTCATATACTCGGCTTTTCTCTTTAACGTACGTAAAATCTGTGTCTTTCCCACTCCAAACTGTTCTGCCATAATCGCGAACTTTTACCTTGCTGATTTTGTCGAATCACTGATATTCGTTCTTCCAGCGTTAATGCTTTTGGTTTACACTTTTGACACTGGCCATTCCTATATTGTGTGTAACACTTTTAAAATCCACAAAAATAATTCACTGAGATACTGTACATGTACATGAATACCTCTAAGCGGGCAATGACTAATTCTTTAGTTAATTCCTGTAATTTATACGGGCCACGCAATGGTCTACTCTGGTCTAGACGGAACCGCGAAGTGATGTCACTTCACGAATCATAGATCTGTGTCTGCACCAGTATTGACTGATAAACGTAACACGTCCCACTGTAATCTGGGACTCACTAATACGGGAAAAAATCAACACCTGTAGACACCTGTGTCGATCGTTTATAGCTCCCAGCGAGACGAAGGACTGGCTGGTCGTCGTAAACGGGATAAATAACATTGGCGGCGGTTAATTAGCCTGGTCTCTGGTCGCGTCATACGGTGAGCGCCGTAATCAGTGTTAGCATATAGTAAAAAACTCGGGGAAATTGTAGACCCGGTCCTATAACCAGGGAAACGCTTTAAACAGGTGGTCCTAAGACCAGGTTCGACTGTACAAGTAAATCTGTTATGATTCATTGATTCTGGTACAAATAAATATGTTATGATTCATTGATCCTGGTACAAATAAATCTGTTATGATTCATTGATTTTGGTACAAGTAAATCATCTATGATTCATTGATCGTGGTACAAGTAAATCAGCTATGAGCCACTGATTGGTTTCCGTCCAAGTACTATTCAAAGTCAAGGATCCGATCACATGTATCTCTAGTTAACAATCTTATGGGCTGCCAACTGAATCTCTAATAAATCATAAGCCATTAACAATTATTCCTGTATAGAAGCAAGAATTAAAAATCAACAACAGCTACACCAGAATACCGTGAAAGTGATGTCCATCGGTTCGTTTCGAATCTTCATAGTTGTTGGCTCCATGACGAGTGCTCGCATGTAAACTGTAGACATGCAAACAACACAAAAATAAAAAGTCAGGTACAAAATGCTGATATTTCTTTTATTCTTTCACTTGTTCTTCATTACGGACATTGCTGTTTGAATATTTACACCCAAAACATGCCTACAATAATATGGCCTATGACTGTTGTAAAGGATGAACTTAGTCAAATGTCTCAAATAAATGTGACTGCATTATAGAGTCTTGTGTGACACTTTTTGTTTTTATTCCATATTTTCATTGCAGGAAAACAGATAAGCACAAATATGTCTGTCTATTACAGAGGAAGGCCTTTTGTTGAAACGTTGCAGTTTGTTTTGTCTTTCTATTAATTTAGCTACTCCGTACGATTGTATGTGTATTCTATATGTTAAGAAAAGCAGCTAAAAACTGTTTCTCCACCTTCTCCACTGACTGTGCACTAATAAAACAGTGACATCCAACAGAACATGTGCCATCATGTAGGGCAACAACAAAATCTAGCAACTCCTTTTGGTTCATCACTATTCTTCACATGGTACCTCAACTCTAGCCCACATAATGTATCTTTGTGCCTGTTGTTTTCCATGTTATTGTCTTTAGTATGCTTCATTGTCCCTTGTTGGAGTCAACTGCGTGGAAATTCTTCTTATAGTTCCACATCTATTCTTTAAAAAATTGATATATACAGCTACAATGTCTGTCTATTGTCATGTTACCGGTGACTGTCTATTATCACGGCACCAGTGACTGTCTATTATTACGGCACCAGTGGCAGTCTGTTATCACGTTACCGGTGACTGTCTGTTATTACGTCATCAGTGTCTGTATACTATTACGGCATCAGTGTCTGTCTATTTTTACGGCATACAGTCAGCGAGATCAATAATAGACTGCATTCAAGGTTCCAACCATTGGTATGATGTCACAGTTTACTCAGAAAGCTGTTTCTCTTATACAGATGTAGTAGCAAGCCAGCACAATAAGAGATCCACTACAGACTTATGTTCAAGGTTGCACAATAAGAGATCCACTACAGACTTATGTTCAAGGTTGCACAATAAGAGATCCACTACAGACTTATGTTCAAGGTAGCAGAATAAGAGATCCACTACAGACTTATGTTCAAGGTAGCAGAATAAGAGATCCACTACAGACTTATGTTCAAGGTTGCACAATAAGAGATCCACTACAGACTTATGTTCAAGGTAGCAGAATAAGAGATCCACTACAGACTTATGTTCAAGGTTGCACAATAAGAGATCCACTACAGACTTATGTTCAAGGTAGCAGAATAAGAGATCCACTACAGACTTATGTTCAAGGTAGCAGAATAAGAGATCCACTACAGACTTATGTTCAAGGTAGCAGAATAAGAGATCCACTACAGACTTATGTTCAAGGTTGCACAATAAGAGATCCACTACAGACTTATGTTCAAGGTAGCAGAATAAGAGATCCACTACAGACTTATGTTCAAGGTTGCACAATAAGAGATCCACTACAGACTTATGTTCAAGGTAGCAGAATAAGAGATCCACTACAGACTTATGTTCAAGGTTGCACAATAAGAGATCCACTACAGACTTATGTTCAAGGTAGCAGAATAAGAGATCCACTACAGACTTATGTTCAAGGTAGCAGAATAAGAGATCCACTACAGACTTATGTTCAAGGTTGCACAATAAGAGATCCACTACAGACTTATGTTCAAGGTAGCAGAATAAGAGATGTAGTAACAGACCAGGAACAACATCCACTATAGATGTAGTAACAGACCAGGAACAACATCCACTATAGATGTAGTAACAGACCAGGAACAACATCCACTATAGATGTAGTAACAGACCAGGAACAACATCCACTATAGATGTAGTAACAGACCAGGAACAACATCCACTATAGATGTAGTAACAGACCAGGAACAACATCCACTATAGATGTAGTAACAGACCAGGAACAACATCCACTATAGATGTAGTAACAGACCAGGAACAACATCCACTATAGATGTAGTAACAGACCAGGAACAACATCCACTATAGATGTAGTAACAGACCAGGAACAACATCCACTATAGATGTAGTAACAGACCAGGAACAACATCCACTATAGATGTAGTAACAGACCAGGAACAACATCCACTATAGATGTAGTAACAGACCAGGAACAACATCCACTATAGATGTAGTAACAGACCAGGAACAACATCCACTATAGATGTAGTAACAGACCAGGAACAACATCCACTATAGATGTAGTAACAGACCAGGAACAACATCCACTATAGATGTAGTAACAGACCAGGAACAACATCCACTATAGATGTAGTAACAGACCAGGAACAACATCCACTATAGATGTAGTAACAATTATTCCGACGTTGTAAAAGAGCCCCAGCGACTACCAAGTTTGTGGAACTCATGCCTAAATGACAATATGAGATTGCTTTCTTCTTCTTTAGCTTTCATTTATACAATATGTACAAGAACAATTACCCAGCACTCTTAGACTAAATAAAATCATCAGAAAGAAATGACTGAAAAGTACAACAAAGAGAAAATGTATACAGTGATAACAGACAATCACTGGTGCCGTGATAATAGACAATCGCTGGTGCCATAATAGACAATCACTGGTGCCGTGATAATAGACAATCACTGGTGCCGTGATAATAGACAATCACTGGTGCCGTGATAATAGACAATCACTGGTGCCGTGATAATAGACAATCACTGGTGCCGTGATAATAGACAATCACTGGTGCCGTGATAATAGACAATCACTGGTGCCGTGATAATAGACAATCGCTGGTGCCGTGATAATAGACAGACACAGGTGCCGTGATAATAGACAATCGCTGGTGCCATGATAATAGACAGACACTGGTGCCGTGATAATAGACAGACACTGGTGCCGTGATAATAGACAATCGCTGGTGCCATGATAATAGACAATCGCTGGTGCCATGATAATAGACAATCGCTGGTGCCATGATAATAGACAATCGCTGGTGCCATGATAATAGACAATCGCTGGTGCCGTGATAATAGACAGACACTGGTGCCGTGATAATAGACAATCACTGGTAAGGAAATAACTCTGGAGGCAAAACGAGCACTCTACAATACAATCTTCATCCCAACGTTGTGCTACCAATGCCAGACCTGGACCCTAGATGCAAGAACAATAAGAAAAATAACCTCTACAGAGATGAAATGTGTTAGACGAATGACAGGAAGCAGTCTGAGAGATAAGATCAGAAATGAAGAACTGAGAATAAGCTAGGAATTGCCCCCGCCATAGAATATATAAGGAAACAGATAAAATGGTTTGGCCACGTGACAAGGCAGAAAGAACAAAAAACAACACAACGAACCTTCAACAAACGTTGTGAGATCACCGGACCCAAGCGTCGACCACGAAAAAGATGGATCGATGGAATATTAGAAGCACTAGGAAACATAACAGCAGCAGAAGCGAATAGAAGAGCAAAAGACCGCAAATGATATCTCCCCTCGACGCTGAAAGGCAAATGAGGAAGGAAAGAGGATGAACCTGACTACAGCACAACAACTACATCAAGCAGTCTCTGGTCCAACCATTTCCTATGGGGCTCGCTGCATGGCATCAGCAACCATCCATGTTACTATGATCAGACAAATACTCCTGCATTGATTTACCTCCTCATCCACTCACTCATTATTCACCCACTCACTCACTCATCATTAACCCACTCACTCACTCATCATTCACCTACTCATTCACTCATCATTAACCCACTCACTTACTCATCATTCACCTACTCACTCACTCATCATTAACCCACTCACTCACTCATCATTCACCTACTCACTCACTCATCATTAACCCACTCACTCACTCATCATTCACCTACTCACTCACTCATCATTAACCCACTCACTCACTCATCATTCACCCACTCACTCACTCATCATTCACCCACTCACTCACTCATCATTAACCCACTCACTCACTCATCATTCACCTACTCATTCACTCATCATTAACCCACTCACTTACTCATCATTCACCTACTCACTCACTCATCATTAACCCACTCACTCACTCATCATTCACCTACTCACTCACTCATCATTAACCCACTCACTCACTCATCATTCACCTACTTATTCACTCATCATTAACCCACTCACTCAATCATCATTCACCTACTCACTCACTCATCATTAACCCACTCACTCACTCATCATTCACCTACTCATTCACTCATCATTCACCCACTCACTCACTCATCATTCACCTACTCATTCACTCATCATTCACCCACTCACTCACTCATCATTCACCCACTCACTCACTCATCATTCACCCACTCACTCACTCATCATTCACCCACTCACTCACTCATCATTCACCTACCCTTTCAATCATTCACACTTGTACAACAATCTTTGACATATATATGTTTTTTATGTGTTGATATACTTCTCATTCTCTCTCTCTCTCTCTCTCTCTCTCTCTCTCTCTATTTACCTACCTCTAATCAACTCCTCTCCCTTACTGTTACCCACACACACACACACACACTCAGAGCATGCTACCTATTTTCTTCATTGATCACAACTTAAGATTACAAACATTTATCTGTTACTGATGCGTTTAAATACTTCTCTCACCTGTCTCTCCGAGCTTGTACCTCTCACCTGTCTCTCCTAGTATGCACCTCTCACCTGTCTTTCCTAATTTTTACCTCTCACCTGTCTCTCCTAATGTGTATCTTTCACCTGCTCTTCCTATTCGCACAAAAGTGTACCTGTTGCTGATACCTATAAACTACCTGTCTCTCACCTGTCTGTCCAGGTGAGTAAATTCCTTTATCAGTTGTTATGAAGGCGGATACTACCTTCGACACAAGAACCAAATTTCCCTGATGCGAAAAATTCAATGTTTGACCTTGACCTATGACATTGATCTTGTAATTGCCATAATACTCGTTGTCCTTCACCTTTACGCTCAGGGGCGTCTGATATGAGAAGTAACATATATTTATGACAATATAAATGTGACAGAGAAATGACATTATTATAACAAGGTAAATGTGACAAAGAAATGACATTATTATAACAAGGTAAATGTGACAAAGAAATGACATTATTATAACAAGGTAAATGTGACAGAGAAATGACATTATTATAACAAAGTAAATGTGACAAAGAAATGGCATTATTATAACAATGGAAATATTATTATAACAAGGTAAATGTGACAAAGAAATGACATTATTATAACAAGGTAAATGTGACAGAGAAATGACATTATTATAACAAGGTAAATGTGACAAAGAAATGACATTATTATAACAAGGTAAATCTGACAGAGAAATGACATTATTATAACAAGGTAAATGTGACAGAGAAATGACATTATTATAACAAAGTAAATGTGACAAAGAAATGACATTATTATAACAAAGTAAATGTGACAAAGAAATGGCATTATTATAACAAAGTAAATGTGACAAAGAAATGACATTATTATAACAAAGTAAATGTGACAAAGAAATGACATTATTATAACAAAGTAAATGTGACAGAGAAATGACATTATTATAACAAAGTAAATGTGACAAAGAAATGACATTATTATAACAAAGTAAATGTGACAGAGAAATGACATTATTATAACAAAGTAAATGTGACAGAGAAATGGCATTATTATAACAAGGTAAATGTGACAGAGAAATGACAATATTGTAACAAAGTAAATGTGACAGAGAAATGACATTATTATAACAAAGTAAATGTGACAGAGAAATGACATTATTATAACAAAGTAAATGTGACAGAGAAATGGCATTATTATAACAACGTAAATGTGACAGAGAAATGACATTATTATAACAAAGTAAATGTGACAGAGAAATGACATTATTATAACAAAGTAAATGTGACAGAGAAATGGCATTATTATAACAAGGTAAATGTGACAGAGAAATGACAATATTGTAACAAAGTAAATGTGACAAAGAAATGAAATTATTATAACAAAGTAAATGTGACAGAGAAATGACATTATTATAACAAAGTAAATGTGACAGAGAAATGACATTATTATAACAAAGTAAATGTGACAGAGAAATGGCATTATTATAACAACGTAAATGTGACAGAGAAATGACATTATTATAACAAAGTAAATGTGACAGAGAAATGACATTATTATAACAAAGTAAATGTGACAGAGAAATGACATTATTATAACAAAGTAAATGTGACAAACACTGACCTATAATTTACTCATACCCACTTCATTATTTCTACACACTCAACACTTCTATTTTTATCACTACCTCGTTTCCCTTCTCTCATTTCTTTACTCCCTGTTTATTACTTTCTCCCTTACATTTATTCTCTATATCTTTATATCACTTGTCACACCATTATCCTTGCATAATTTCTCTAATTTAAGAAAAAGGAACGAGATCTATCAGAAAACAGCAACAAAAGAAGATGATAACGCTATAGATTATCATAAGATCACGTTGGAGCTATTAAATCAGGACTATAGCAAGATTTCCCTTCTCATTCATTCATTCATTGGATGTCATCTCCACATTGAAGGCTGGCTACCATGGAGAACCATTCATTGGGTGGGATCTCCACATTGAAGTTTGGCTACCATGGAGAACCATTCATTGGGTGGGATCTCCACATTGAAGTTTGGCTACCATGGAAAACCATTCATTGTGTGGGATCTCCACATTGAAGGTTGGCTACCATGGAGAACCATTCATTGGGTGGGATCTCCACATTGAAGGTTGGCTACCATGGAAAACCATTCATTGTGTGGGATCTCCACATTGAAGGCTGGCTACCATGGAGAACCATTCATTGGGTGAGATCTCCACATTGAAGTTTGGCTACCATGGAAAACCATTCATTGTGTGGGATCTCCACATTGAAGGTTGGCTACCATGGAGAACCATTCATTGGGTGTCATCTCCACATTGAAGGTTGACTACCATGGAGCACCATTCATTGGGTGTCATCTCCACATTGATATTTGGCTACCATGGAGAACCATTCATTGGGTGGGATCTCCACATTGAAGTTTGGCTACCATGGAGAACCATTTATTGGGTGTCATCTCCACATTGAAGTTTGGCTACCATGGAGAACCATTTATTGGGTGTCATCTCCACATTGAAGGTTGACTACCATGGAGCACCATTCATTGGATGGGATCTCCACATTGAAGGTTGACTACCATGGAGCACCATTCATTGGGTGTCATCTCCACATTGAAGGTTGGCTACCATGGAGCACCATTCATTGGGTGGGATCTCCACATTACAGGTACGCTACCAAGGAACTCCATTTTACTCCGTCTCTTGTTTTGATGATGCACGTTGTTATAGGCTCACCTGTCCACCTTTTGATTCTATCTGTCCACTTTAGTATTGGCCTCTCTCTGCTTTGTCTTCCTTGTACCTTCCAAGATGACTTTTTGTAGTGTATTGTGTCTCTCCAAATGTTCAAACAATTTCAGTTGTCTTTTTCGAATTGTGTTAAGTAGTTTTTTTTTTTTTTTCACTTTCGGCTGATTCATAGCTTCCTTTATTGACATCTTTTCATTACACCCAATTCTCCCAATTTTTCTATAGATCCACGTTTCAGAAGCTTCAATTTTCTGCATTGTTTTCTTATTTAATGTCCATGTTTCTGCACCATACAAGAATGTTGAGTAAATATAGCATTTTTCTATTTGTAGTTTTAGTTCTGTTGTTATTTGCTTTGAGGTGAATATTCCTTCTCATCTGAAGTAATCGCTGTGCGCTTTTTCTCTTGGTTGTTCCCCTTGAGTAGTTTCTAGTTGCTCTCTCTCTCTCTCTCTCTCTCTCTCTCTCTCTCTCTCTCTCTCTCTCTCTCTCTCTCTCTCTCTCTGCGATCAGGACTCAATCAGAGTAGGATTCCAGACTCCCACATAAAGTCAGTGGGAGCCGCGATAGCTCAGTGGTTAGTGAACTGGACTACAAAGGACAAGGGGTAGGGTTCGATCCCAACCGACGGCCTCCGAGTTCACCCAGCCTTAAATGGGTACCGGATTTTTTTCTGGGAAAGTAAAGCAGCACGGGCGTAATACCGACCACATTACCCCAAAAATCATGTGCTGAAGGTCTGTAAAATATAGGGGCACTAACACCATATTTCTCTATACGCCACTTGGCGTGACGGGAGTACTTTACTATTTACTTTTTACATGAAGTCAGCTGTCAGGTTAAGTGTGTTGATCGCCCCCACAGACAGAACATCACAATTAGAGTCGGCCAAATCCACTCTGATTGAACACCCGTTAAAACGTTGCACTGTGTTCTGCGCCAGTGGCCCAGTGCATCCGATTTCAGCCAGCATTTTATTCAGGTTTGCTTTCCTTAGCGTTTGATTGTCCCCAATCTTCCTGCAAGGCAGCAGATTGTCTTTATTGTAGGGGGATTCTGCCCTTAGATGGTCGGCCCTCCCAGGTTTACGAGCATCATCTACCCGAGTCACTAGAGGTGACTAACACAGACATGCACACATAAAGATATGAGATGTGAGCAACACAGACATGCACACACAAAGATATGAGATGTGACCAACACAGACATGCAAACACAAAGATATGAGATGTGACCAACACAGACATGCACACACAAAGATATGAGATGTGACCAACACAGACATGCAAACACAAAGATATGAGATGTGACCAACACAGACATGCACACACAAAGATATGAGATGTGACCAACACAGACATGCACACGCAAAGATATGGCATGTGACCAACACAGACATGCAAACACAAAGATATGAGATGTGACCAACACAGACATGCACACACAAAGATATGAGATGAGACCAACACAGACATGCAAACACAAAGATATGAGATGTGACCAACACAGACATGCACACACAAAGATATGAGATGTGACCAACACAGACATGCACACACAAAGATATGAGATGTGACCAACACAGACATGCAAACACAAAGATATGAGATGTGACCAACACAGACATGCAAACACAAAGATATGAGATGTGACCAACACAGACATGCACACACAAAGATATGAGATGTGACCAACACAGACATGCACACACAAAGATATGAGATGTGACCAACACAGACATGCAAACACAAAGATATGAGATGTGACCAACACAGACATGCACACACAAAGATATGAGATGTGACCAACACAGACATGCACACACAAAGATATGAGATGTGACCAACACAGACATGCAAACACAAAGATATGAGATGTGACCAACACAGACATGTACACACAAAGATATGAGATGTGACCAACACAGACATGTACACATAAAGATATAAGATGTGACCAACACAGACATGCAAACACAAAGATATGAGATGTGACCAACACAGACATGCACACACAAAGTTATGAGATGTGACCAAGACAGACATGCACATACAAAGATATGAGATGTGACCAACACAGACATACAAACACAAAGATATGAGATGTGACCAACACAGACATGCACACACAAAGATATGAGATGTGACCAACACAGACATGCAAACACAAAGATATGAGATGTGACCAACACAGACATGCACACACAAAGATATGAGATGTGACCAACACAGACATGCACACACAAAGATATGAGATGTGACCAACACAGACATGCAAACACAAAGATATGAGATGTGACCAACACAGACATGCACACACAAAGATATGAGATGTGACCAACACAGACATGCACACACAAAGATATGAGATGTGACCAACACAGACATGCACACACAAGGATATGAGATGTGACCAACACAGACATGCACACACAAAGATATGAGATGTGACCAACACAGACATGCACACACAAAGATATGAGATGTGACCAACACAGACATGCACACACAAAGATATGAGATGTGACCAACACAGACATGCACACACAAAGATATGAGATGTGACCAACACAGACATGCACACGCAAAGATATGAGATGTGACCAACACAGACATGCAAACACAAAGATATGAGATGTGACCAACACAGACATGCACACACAAAGATATGAGATGTGACCAACACAGACATGCACACACAAAGATATGAGATGTGACCAACATAGACATGCACACACAAAGATATGAGATGTGACTAACACAGACATGCACACACAAAGATATGAGATGTGACCAACACAGACATGCACACACAAAGATATGTGATGTGACCAACACAGACATGCAAACACAAAGATATGTGATGTGACCAACACAGACATGCAAACACAAAGATATGAGATGTGACCAACACAGACATGCACACACAAAGATATGAGATGTGACCAACACAGACATGCAAACACAAAGATATGAGATGTGACCAACACAGACATGCAAACACAAAGATATGAGATGTGACCAACACAGACATGCACACCCAAAGATATGAGATGTGACCAACACAGACATGCACACACAAGGATATGAGATGTGACCAACACAGACATGCACACACAAAGATATGAGATGTGACCAACACAGACATGCACACACAAAGATATGAGATGTGACCAACACAGACATGCACACACAAAGATATGAGATGTGACCAACACAGACATGCAAACACAAAGATATGAGATGTGACCAACACAGACATGCACACGCAAAGATATGAGATGTGACCAACACAGACATGCACACACAAAGATATGAGATGTGACCAACACAGACATGCACACACAAAGATATGAGATGTGACCAACATAGACATGCACACACAAAGATATGAGATGTGACTAACACAGACATGCACACACAAAGATATAAGATGTGACCAACACAGACATGCACACACAAAGATATGAGATGTGACCAACACAGACATGCAAACACAAAGATATGAGATGTGACCAACACAGACATGCACACACAAAGATATGAGATGTGACCAACACAGACATGCACACACAAAGATATGAGATGTGACCAACACAGACATGCAAACACAAAGATATGAGATGTGACCAACACAGACATGCACACACAAAGATATGAGATGTGACCAACACAGACATGCACACACAAAGATATGAGATGTGACCAACACAGACATGCACACACAAAGATATGAGATGAGACCAACACAGACATGCACACACAAAGATATGAGATGTGACCAACACAGACATGCACACGCAAAGATATGAGATGTGACCAACACAGACATGCAAACACAAAGATATGAGATGTGACCAACACAGACATGCACACACAAAGATATGAGATGTGACCAACACAGACATGCACACACAAAGATATGAGATGTGACCAACATAGACATGCACACACAAAGATATGAGATGTGACTAACACAGACATGCACACACAAAGATATAAGATGTGACCAACACAGACATGCACACACAAAGATATGAGATGTGACCAACACAGACATGCAAACACAAAGATATGAGATGTGACCAACACAGACATGCACACACAAAGATATGAGATGTGACCAACACAGACATGCACACACAAAGATATGAGATGTGACCAACACAGACATGCAAACACAAAGATATGAGATGTGACCAACACAGGCATGCACACACAAAGATATGAGATGTGACCAACACAGACATGCACACACAAAGATATGAGATGTGACCAACACAGACATGCACACACAAAGATATGAGATGAGACCAACACAGACATGCACACACAAAGATATGAGATGTGACCAACACAGACATGCACACACAAAGATATGAGATGTGACCAACACAGACATATAAACACAAAGATATGAGATGTGACCAACACAGACATATAAACACAAAGATATGAGATGTGAATGTTTCTAGTGGCTGATCTCCACCTTATATCATTTCACAAATGAAAGAGTTCACAAAGGGACGCAACAACCGAACGTAATACTTGACGATAGTTTTACTATTGCGAAGAAACGAAAACTGAAATGGTTTAGCAATATATCTCGACCGCCTGGCTTGGCAAAGACCATCCTGCTGTGGAAGGACGAGACGGAGAGATAGACTTAGAAAGAGATGGGAAGATAACATTAAAGAATGTACAGGCCTCGGCTTTGTAGTCCCAAAGAATGACTGTAAATAGAAATTTAACAAATGTGCAGTCTGTGAGTAGTGTCATAGTTACCCCCCAGGGTTTCGTGAAGAAGGAGGAGGTGGAGGTGGAGGAGGAGGAAGACGATGAAGAAGAAGAAGAAAACTAGGAGGAGGAGGAAGAGGAAGAAGTAGAAAAAGAAGAAGTAGGATGAGGATGAGGAGGAGGAATATGAAGAGATAGAAGAAGATGGAGTTGTGCTGTTTTGCTTATTTAATATTCTGAGCAAAGGAAACAAAAACACTGAAATAGAAGAACGTGGTTACTGATGTAAGCAACATGTGTAAGCAACATGTTATCTCTCTTGACTCATGTTAAATTAGCATCAGATGTCTTTATGCTCATTGGACTCATTAATCAACTGCATGTTTTAAATGATCAATCAATGAAGCATGATTCAACTGATGATACCACAGCACGATTGAAAGTTGCACAAATTCAGTCTTTATTTTTTTCTACTTACATCAATTGTCAGTGTCCGTGTTGCTGAAAAAGATAATAATTTAAATAATTTTTTTAAAAATAACAGATTCAAATATAAAAAAAAGATATGTCAAATCTGACGATGATAAAGTTTATAGTACAGAAAAGCAAAGATAGTAACAACTTAACAAGCTTGCCAGTGTTAATTAGTCAGTGTAAGAATATGTCTGTTTCGGAAATAATGTTGATCCTGTCGAACATATTTCAGATCTATAGTAGTAGTAGTAGCCTCCGTCAGTCATAGTTGACTGGATTTTTCAGCGCCCATAGAAATGTTATTTTTTTCTTTTCTTTTCTTTCGTCGTGTATTCTCTTTCTCTATGAATCTGTCTGCTTCTTCTTTGAGGTGAACCTTTAGAGTGTGTTTCCAGAGATTGCGGTCTGCAGCTATGTCTTCCCATGCTGCAGGGTTTATGTGCAAAGTCTTCATGTCGCGTTTACACACATCTACAAATCAAGTTTTGGGCGCCCCCTAGTTCTTTTACCATATGCCAGTTGTCCGTAGAGTATATATTTCGGTATGCGGCCATCTTTCATGCGGTGTACATGGCCAAGCCAGCGTAACCTACGTTGTTTGAGCAGCGTGTAGATATTCGGTAAGCCTGTGCAAGTCATGACCTCCACGTTTGTCACTTTAACCTTCCAGGTGATACCAAGAATACGGCGTAGACATCGCATATGGAATGTATTTAGCCTTCTCTCCTGCTTTACATAGGTTGTCCAAGATTCGCTGCCATACAGGAGGATACTAATTATGCAGGCATTGTACACTGCAGCTTTTGTTTTAATTATCAGTTTGCTGTTTTGCCAGACACGCTTAGAAAGACGGGCAAAGGTGGTAGCGGCTTTACCAATACGAGTGTCAATTTCTGCATCTAAAGATAGTCTGTCGCTGATGATGGACCCTAGCTAGTTATATTGCCGCACGACATCAAGTTTATAGTTGTCGATAGAGATTGCAGGTGTTGCTTCGACGTCCTGACCGAGTATGTTAGTTTTCTGCAAACTTATTGTTAGACCGAAGTCTCGGCAGGCATGTGATAAGCGATGTACCATGCTCTGGAGTTCTTCCTGACTTTGCGTATCAAGTGCAGCGTCGTCAGCAAATAACAGATCTCTAATAGAGATATGTCTGACCTTAGACCTTGCCTTTAGTCTTGAGATATTGAACAATCGACCATCGGATCTAGTATGCAGATAGACTCCTTCATTCGCATGCGAAAATGCATGTTTTAACAGAACAGCGAAGAAGATTCCAAATAGAGTTGGAGCAAGAACGCATCCCTGCTTGACACCGCTGCGTATGCCGAAGGATTATGATGTGTTGCCGTCGTATTGGATGGTGCCCTTCATGTCCTCATGAAACGATTTGACTAGTGACAGTAGAGTATGTGGGCAGCCTATTTTGGAAAGTATTTTGAAAATACCTTCTCTGCTGACAAGGTCAAATGCCTTTGTAAGGTCGATAAAGGCGATGAAGAGAGGCTATCAGATCTATACATTCAGATACTATACACTATTCAGATCTATACATAAATCTTAAACGGACATTTGTAAAATAAATCGAATGCACATGCTATAGCAAACCTTGTACAGATATTCATGAAATAAATTTAACATAAATATAAATCTAGCATAAATATTCACACAATAAATCTATCATAAATATTCACACAATAAATCTAGCATAAATATTCACACAATAAATCTAGTATAAATATTCACACAATAAATCTAGCATAAATATTCACACAATAAATCTAGCATAAATATTCACACAATAAATCTAGCATAAATATTCCCACAATAAATCTAAGATAAATATTCCCACAATAAATCTACCACAAACATTCACACAATAAATCTATCACAAACATTCACACAATAAATCTACCACAAACATTCACACAATAAATCTACCACAAACATTCACACAATAAATCTACCACAAACATTCACACAATAAATCTACCACAAAAATTCACACAATAAATCTACCACAACATTCACACAATAAATCTACCACAAACATTCACACAATAAATCTACCACAAACATTCACACAATAAATCTACCACAAAAATTCACACAATAAATCTACCACAAACATTCACACAATAAATCTACCACAAACATTCACACAATAAATCTACCACAAACATTCACACAATAAATCTACCACAAACATTCACACAATAAATCTACCACAAACATTCATCAAAAACATTTCAAGAATCAGTTCTCACCTCCAGGCAGAACCTCTGTTGGGGGCGTTGTCAGCATAGTCTTTACGACCAAGGTGCCATTGAAGTCATAATTTTCGTTCGTGATAGTGAAGGTAACAGACACGGGCTTGTGGATGGAGTCGATGTTTATCAACACTTGTGTTGATAGGCCAGGCCGTATCTTGCTGCTCATAGATATCCAGTAGGTGGCATTCTTTGCAATGACTGTTTTGTTTTCTGATGTCTTTGTTTCATCTTGAGCAGGCACTCTGTTGGGGGAAATATTTCTTTCTCTTATATCTGTACAGACTGCAGTTTAATTGTTAAGACAGACGCAAGTAATAGGACTCTTTATACTGAGCTTTGCAACAGGAGGCAATGTGATCATCAGAAATGTTCCCCGTCGAGAAAATATTTCGGCTCTTTAGCTGCTTTACACTCTAGGGAATGTGGGCCCGTCTGATCATGACTCCAAGGAGCCGAACTCTGTTGCATTGTTTCAACAAGTAGAAAAGAAAAAGTTAAGAGTCCCGTCACGCCACGAGGCGTATCGGGAATATGGTTTGTGTGACCATAATTTTGACAGACCTTCGGCACATGATTGTTGGGGTAATGTATTGAATTCTAAGGCTTCCGATATATTCGACATAAAATAACTACGCTTATTTTACGTAACACTTCCGGTCGAGTCTACGGACTACATTAGGAAGTAAACGGTTTGAACGTAATGTTTAACAATAAAATGGTCTATTTATTCCTAAGCTTTACACTTACAAATAAATTAGTTTGTTGTTTTCTTTTGTTATTTTCTTCCGTTATTTTCTTTTGGTATTTTCTTTTGGTATTTTCTTTTGTTGTTTTCTTTCGTTATTTTCTCCCTCATCTGCCTTTTAGCATCGAGAGGAGGAATATTTTGAGGTCTTTTACTCTTCTGTTGGTCTTTCCTTCTGTTTATTTTCTAGTGTTTTTAATATCCCATCAATAATTTTTTTATTACTGGCCGGCCTTGGCTCTGGTGGGAGCCGCGATAGCTCAGTGGTAAGTGAACTGGACTACAAAGGACAAGGGATAGGGTTCAATCCCAACCGACGGCTTCCAGGTTCACCCAGCCTTAAATGGGTACCGGATTTTTTTTTCTGGGAAAGTAAAGCGGCACGGGCGTAATACCGACCACATTACCCCAAAAATCATGTGCCGAAGGTCTGTAAAAAGTATGGTCACCAACACCATATTCCCTATACGCCATTTGGCGTGATGGTGGTACCTGACTTTTACTTACTAGGCTCTGGTGTTCTGATACGTTTAGTGAAGGCTCGTTGTAAAGTTTGTTGAGCTTTCTTCTTATCACGTGGCTAGACCATGTTATCTGTTGTTTATTTTCTTCTTCTTTGTAGCGTTCAACCGTTAAGTGAGGTGTGGATACGTTATGTCGGTAGCTTACGACAACGTCGTGATAGGGCATTTAGGCTAACAACGTCACGCTAGTGGGGGTTTTCCTTACTGCTCTCAGATTGATCTAATTAGGCTATGGCTGGCATTACTATTATACATAGATGTGATTCAGGCCTACTATTGTAGATTGATGTGATTATGACCTTACTATTATAGATATTAGGAAGTGAGATGCAGAATGGCTCAGGCAAAAGCAGCTTTCCAAAAAATGAGGAAGATACTATGCAATCCATTTTTGACAATAGAAACGAGAAAAGGAGTTCTTAAATGTTACGTAGAGCCAGTCTTAACATATGGATGTGAATCATGGACAATAGGACAACAGACAAGAAAATCACTGAGTCTGTAGAAATGTGGTTTTAAAAGAAAGAATGTTGAGAGTATCATGGACAGCTAAGAAGAGTAATGAAGATGTTCTGAGAGAGGTCAAAGCTAAAAGAGAGCTAATTTCCAATATTAGGAAGAAACAATCATCATTTTTTGGTCATGTAATGAGAAGAGAAAAACTGGAATATATTGTAACAACTGGAAAAATTAAGGGACGAAGAGATAGAGGGAAGCAAAGAGAAAAAATGCCAGACAGCTTAAGAGAATGGCTTGGCAGAAGGTCAACAACAGAAATGATAAATAGCTGCCGAGATCGAAAATTGTGGAGAGACATGATCACCTACACCAGTAAGCACGGTACTTGATGATGATGATGATTATAGATTGATGTGATTCTGACCTTACCATTATAGGTAGATGTTATTCTGGCCGTACTGTTTTAGATAGATGTGATTCTGGCTGTACTATTGTAGATAGATGTGCTTCTGGCTGTACTATTGTAGATAGATGTGATTCTGGCTGTACTATTGTAGATATATGTGATTCTGGCTGTACTATTGTAGATATATGTGATTCTGGCTGTACTATTGTAGATATATGTGATTCTGGCTGTACTATTGTAGATAGATGTGATTCTGGCTGTACTATTGTAGATAGATGTGATTCTGGCCGTACTATTGTAGATAGATGTGATTCTGGCCGTACTGTTGTTGAAAGATGTGATTCTGGCCGTATTGCTGTAGATAGATGTGATTCTGGCCGTATTGCTGTAGATAGATGTGATTCTGGCCGTACTATTGTAGATAGATGTGATTCTGGCCGTACTATTGTAGATAGATGTGATTCTGGCCGTACTATTGTAGATAGATGTGATTCTGGCCGTACTATTGTAGATAGATGTGATTCTGGCCGTACTATTGTAGATATATGTGATTCTGGCCGTACTATTGTAGATAGATGTGATTCTGGCCGTACTATTGTAGATAGATGTGATTCTGGCCGTACTGTTGTAGATAGATGTGATTCTGGCCGCACTATTGTAGATAGATGTGATTCTGGCCGCACTATTGTAGATAGATGTGATTCTGGCCGTACTATTGTAGATAGATGTGATTCTGGCCGTACTATTGTAGATAGATGTGATTCTGGCCGTACTATTGTAGATAGATGTGATTCTGGCCGTACTATTGTAGATAGATGTGATTCTGGCCGTACTATTGTAGATAGATGTGATTCTGGCTGCACTATTGTAGATAGATGTGATTCTGGCTGCACTATTGTAGATAGATGTGATTCTGGCCGTACTATTGTAGATAGATGTGATTCTGGCCGTACTATTGTAGATAGATGTGATTCTGGCCGTACTATTGTAGATAGATGTGATTCTGGCCGTACTATTGTAGATAGATGTGATTCTGGCCGTACTATTGTAGATAGATGTGATCCTGGCCTTAATACTATAGATATAAGTGACTATTCTGTTCTTACTATTACAGATGAATGTGATTCTGATCTTTATATTATGGATGTGATTCTGGCCTTACTTTTATAAACAGATAATTGTAGCTCGTAGACTCTGTGGGTGAGCTATGGGTGACACTGACGTGCTGGCCAGAGTCATTCAAACCGTACCACTCCAGAAAACGGGGAACAGAGAGGAAGATGCATCATTACGTCAGCATATATAAGAATTTTCGAGTTGTAATAAAATGGGTATCGTTTAGTATATCGTTGTATCGGACATCTATTATAGATACTTTACGATGACACTCACTTCGGATGTTCATATTCAACCAAAGGTTCTCTAAATTAAGCAAAACAGCAATGGCGTTCTCTGACGCCACAAGTATTTAGAGAATATGCAGTGAAAATAGTTCAGCTGCGTATGTTGCCTGAATCTATTCATGGCTACATTATTTTCTGATTTACCCGTACAGACTGCTTTATATTTGACTGTGCGAACGTGAGAAAAAAGATCTTTTCGAGCGAGCCCACTTTTTACAGCCCCACTTTCGGCTACTGAATCAGAAACATTAACAGTAACTGTTTGCTCAAGCTGCGAATTTGGCACAGGCTTCTAGACGATGAGAGTACCTGGCCAGAAACGGTGACTACTGGGTCGTGACCAAAATATGAACAAAAGGTTAAAGGACAAATTGAGTGTACTTTTAATATATGTGCAGCAACATAAAACACTTTTTAAAATGCCTTTATAAGTTTAAGTTTAGCTTTCACTGAATGCAGTTCACGCATTCACGCGCTTGTCTGCAAGTAACTATACTGTATTCATTCACCCATTCATCATTTCGGCTTTCATGACTATCTTTCTATATGCCCGTTTGCCCGATCACTTACAGACCAACATACCCACTCATTTGTCTCTGTGTTGGTCCGTTTGTTTTTCCGCCTGTTTGATTTTTTGGTGAATTTGTCTATCTGTTAGTCCCTTCATCCGTTCGTGTGTTATTCTTTTAATCTGTTCCTCTTCATTCCATCATTTTGTTTGTCACCTAGATCCCAAGCGTTCTAGCATCCGATAATAAATGCAACGTACGGGCAACAAATTATTTATGTTGAGATGTATTGATTCTATGCTCTCCAACAAGCAGACAACATACAATAAGGCCGAGGTCAGTACAACCTAACGATTACGAAAGATTATATATGTGTGTGTATGCGTATTGATTAAAAACATCTTGTGCGATAAATATACGTCAATAGAAATTAGAAAGAGAGCTCATCAATGCTATTTAGAGCGAATTCTGGTCTAAGGAAGCGAATTATGAACAGTCAACAAACAAATGAGAAGACGATTCGAGGCCACAGAGATGGGAATTAGAAGACTGTTGAGAGTTTCAAGAACAGCTAAAAAAGATCAACATGGAAATTATGTAAGTAAAAAAAGAAAAGAGCCCCCGTCACGCCAAGCGGCGTGTACGGAATATGATGTAAGTGACCATACATTTTACAGACCTTCAGCACATGATTTTTTGGGGTAACGTGGTCGGTATTACGCCCGTGCCGAAATTATGTACACCACAAAAAAGGGAGCTCCTAAACAACATCGAAAGAAACAACGGACATTATTCGGACACATCATGACAAGATGAAAGTTGGAATACTGTTGTTACAACTAGCAAAATACGGGGAAAGAAAGATTGCGGACGACAAAGAGACAAAATACTGGTTAGTTTTGTAGTGTGGCATAGTAAACAGCCAACAACAGAATGGATACACTGTAGATAGAGAATTGTAGAAGCACATGATCGCCTAAGCCAACAAGTATGGCACATCATTATATAAGGCGTGAGGTAATAGATTGTTAAAGTGTGCATGATTTGAGGCACAAAATGGGAATGTGACAGGTCACCGTGAAGGAGCATGAGTCTCGCTACATAACATTTAGCAGAAAACTGGAGATCATTCGAAGAACACAATTACAATTTTTTGACACAAAAAGAAATATATGAACTAATTAGGTCGCCTAGTTATTTGCCTTGAGACTAGAACGGAATGACTTTACTGCAGGTGGGACACTCCCACATGTGCTCAGCCCCGGTTCCAGCAATTAACAAAGTGGGCATCCTGATCGTAGATATGTTCTATTGAACGTGTTGCGTTCTGTAAAACAGCACGTTTTTACGTTCATAAAAACGGCACCATTGAATATGCCACATTAAACTGTACAAATGGTGCGCAGCTCACAATGGAAACTTCGGGTAGCTTTAACGGATGTCACGGGCAGCATAATCCCAATGCGCCCGCGCCAGTTCCGATATAGAATTCATGAACAGTATACGTGTCCAAGAATCGCTGTTGCAACAAATGAAGTCAGGCCTTTACTTCGGTAAAACACTCAATCCATTATCAGCAGCTAATATCAATAGTTAACTGGTTTAAAGGGGATGGTGAATGAATCCATCTTTTTTTTTTAAAAAAAGGAGAGAAGGACAACAATCAAGGTGTGTACTTACTCCGTGAACAGAACAGCTGCTACTAGAACCAGGGAAAGCAACACACGCTTCATGGTTCCCTCTGCCTTGCAGGCTCTACAACAATCTGAAGGAAAAGAGAAACACCAGTTTCTAAATACAAACGTTTCTTAAGCCGCATCTGTTCTTGATCAGAAATCAATATTTTCTATTTGCTAATTATTGATTAAAATCGATTTAAATTCACAGCACGTGACACCTTAGACGTGCGTCCTGTGTGTCTAGTGAACGGAATGACCCGTATGTAAACATTGTAGTCTACAGAATTATGATTAGATCAATGTCGAGCCATCTAGCTGGACATCACATTGGTTGAGTACTATCAGGGGGCTCCCAGCGTTCCGTGGGCCTGGTGACAACGTCATCATCAAGTACCATGAGTACTGGCGTAGGTGAGTATGTCTCTCCACAACTTTCTATATCTACAGCTCTTTATCACTTCTGTTGTTGATATCCTACCAAATTTTCCCCTTAAACTGTCTTCAATCTTTTCTCTTTGTTTTCCACTACCTTTTCTTCCCTCCATTGCTCCAGCTGTCTTTATATTTGGTCTAGTTGCTCCCTTCTCATAACATGACAGGCAACACAATCATGATTGCGTCTTTCTGATGCTGGAATCTAGCTTTCTTTTCTGTTTGTGAAAATATTTTTTTTTAAATACTAGATCGGTAAGGATGAGAGTGGTTGACTACAACAAGAAAAGACAACAGTATTTATTACCATTATCATCATCATCTTTACACATTGACTTTGATGAACTTGTTGCTGCACAAGAACGTCCACATTGTTCTCATTAAGGTTTGTTACATGTCAACTTTAAAATGACCAAACTAAAACATGTTTGTTAAACAATATAAATAGCAACTTTTATTCATTTTTATAAATCAACTAGGCATTTTTAACTCTATTGCAACAAAATGATTTATGTAAGCAAATAATGCCGATAAATTATAAAAATATTACCTTAAAATAAATGCCAAGATTATTTGTATTGATGTTGTTATGTGTGTGGCCCGCCACACACAAAAAATAATTTAAAAAGTGGCCTGCCATTTGAAAGAAATTGGCCATCCCTGATTTAGATCAATGGACATTGATTGAAGATTGGACACGAGTCGAGAGATAGCCTTAGAAGTGGGAATAGGGGATTATCAAGATCTAGTTAGTTCGTTTCAAACGCAGACCGGGTGGAAAAGTCTGTATTTGTAATAGTAACAGAATAGAGAGAGGTAACAGTGTGTTGAGTGTATAATATGGGCAACTAGCGCGGCCATTACCTAGGAATGTTGCGAAGATCGTTGGCGTGTTGAGAAAGATATTGAATATTACCAGCTGGTAGAATTATTGATCGTAGTATAGCACTCTAAATACAAGTGAGTGAAGATATGGGAAGGGTTGTCATTTAACAACTAGATCAATAGTCAAGCAACAAGATGTGAGAGGTTCAAGGTCGTATCTAATAGTTTGAACTGGTGGCATGTGGTTAGGAAGCATAGTGAAGCAAAGAGGTGACGTCACAGTGACCCCTTCGTGAAGTTTAAAAAGTTATTACCTTTTATTGAGTTATTGAGTTATTTGCGGGTCATCATCATTGCACTCCGAACATGTCCATAGGTGCTCAGATCGACTCCTCAGCAATTTCATGCCGTGTCCAGCGAGTGATGACGACTCCAGTTCTGTTTTGGTTGATTAGCCTTCTTACACGCCCACTAAGTTTCTCGTTTCTGGCTGTGCCCTTCTTAACTCCCATCTCTTTCAGCTGAAGGAGTGACGTGGACTCATGGTTGTCGAATTCCTGTGCCCTACCCACATCTCGGAGGGCATTGATGACGTTGGCTCGATCCACTGGTTGACCGTCTACAATCACAGCACAGCTAGCCAACCTGTCCGCTCTTTCATTTCCCCATACTCCCGCATGTCCATGGACGTAAACAATTGTATGTGTCCGTAAATTGTTTATGTCCATAAATATATGTGTGTAAATTGTATGTGTCTGTCAATTGTTTATATCCGTAAATATATGTGTGTAAATTGTATGTGTCCGTCAATTGTTTATGTCCGTAAATATATGTGTGTAAATTGTATGTGTCCGTCAATTGTTTATGTCCGTAAATATATGTGTGTAAATTGTATGTGTCCGTCAATTGTTTATGTCCGTAAATATATGTGTGTAAATTGTATGTGTCCGTCAATTGTTTATGTCCGTAAATATATGTGTGTAAATTGTATGTGTTCGTCAATTGTTTATGTCCGTAAATAGTCTGTGTGTAAATTGTCTGTGTCCGTCAATTGTTTATGTCCGTAAATAGTTTGTGTGTAAATTGTATGTGTCCGTCAATTGTTTATGTCCGTAAATAGTATGTGTGTAAATTGTCTGTGTCCGTCAATTGTTTATGTCCGTAAATAGTTTGTGTGTAAATTGTATGTGTCCGTCAATTGTTTATGTCCGTAAATAGTTTGTGTGTAAATTGTATGTGTCCGTCAATTGTTTATGTCCGTAAATAGTCTGTGTTCAAATTTGTCTGCGTCCGTAAGTTGCCTGTGCCTAACATAATTTAATGAGCAATTAGTTAACATGACGATCTACTAATTACTTTGAAGAGATGCAAACTGATATGGTTCGACCAGGTTCGTTAGAGCTTGCTGAAACAATGTTGGACGGAACATTGAGTGGAGAAAGAAAAGGTTGACAAAGAAAGGGATATAAAAACATCTGGTTGCAAGCACACATATAACTCCCAACTGTTAAAGACGAGAGAGAGAGAGAGAGAGAGAGAGAGAGAGAGAGAGAGAGATTTGATTTAATTATTGAACCAATGCTATACTTTAGATAAATCTGCTCTTTTTGGTATTGAAACAGACTTCAGTTTACTCGTAATTGTCCATTGTTAAAAACTCAGATAAATAATTTCGGCAATGTCCTAGTTTAACGTCTTTCTGCTCGAAGTAACGTTCACATGCACTGTATTCAATCGTTCTCTAACCTGTCATTAGACGACCCCTGGGTTAGGATTAGAAACTCTCTAAATCTTATTCAAAAACAAAAATGTAATTAAATGCACAAAAACTGGAAGCTGTGGATACATTCAAATACGTGCTGTCAATCAGGGGAGATCACTCGTTTAGTAGAAAAACGTTAAAATAGGAAATTATCTCAATTTCAAACATGTACATAGTGCATGTTTGCTACTATTATCAGGGCGTCCTGGCATATATCAATGCTGACTTTGATAAATAAATAAATGATATTTATGTTCAGTTATTTAAAAGCAATATCGGTCTCAGCAAAACAACTTAGACATATGAGGTTCGTCACGCATAGCTGATTATGTATTAGCTTTTCAACTTGTCACGTGACGCTCGCAACTCATTATAAATTAACAAATTCTGAAATGATACGGTTCAAAAATTGTCCTGTATGCGTGTCAATTTGATTACATTTTGTGCGACTGTCCTACGTTATCCGTTGGAAATAATATGTGATTGTATATCAAATGTCGCGCTTTAATATAAACATAGTCAAATCTAAATAAAATATCTTAATGTTTTTATACATACATTTGTTATAAACTTATGCATTGAAAAATACTTTTGAGCTTGCCAAGATTCCTTTCAGCAAAGAAGTTCTGTGAATGTTTCATTTGGAGCAAACACCGCTCTTTCAGTGTTCATTCGTAATCTTTTCAGCATTTAGAAAGAACCACTGTCTTTGTTGACTGAATAGTTCTTAACTCTTTCCGTACGGAAGCTTTTTATTGACGCAACGGAAGAGATTTCAGACACAACATTGTTCATGGTTTTAAGAATCAATCTACATATTTAGATTTATCTAACATATAACATATTATATATAAATTTGTAGATAATTGAACAAGGTATTAGAGATTTCACCAATACCAAGATGATACAAGACATGTAAAAAGTATATTATTTTATTGCGTTTACACTAATCAAATTGAGCGTGACGCATTATGCGGCGAAACGTACGTGAAGAGTTAGGGTCAGAGTGCAAATATTCTCTCATAAAACACTATTTAGTCGTTTGTAACTGTGATAACGTACACCATCAAGACGAGGTGTACATTCCAGACAACATGGACCGTCAAGACAAGGAGAGCCATCCAGACAACATGGACCGGCAAGACAAGGAGAAACATCAAGACAAAGTGTACCATCAAGACAAAATGCTCCATCAAGTCAAAATGTACCATCAAGACAACATGCTCCATCAAGACAACATGCTCTATCAAGACAAAGTGTACCATCAAGACAACATGCTCCATCAAGTCAAAATGTACCATCAAGACAACATGCTCCATCAAGACAAAGTGTACCATCAAGACAACATGCTCCATCAAGTCAAAATGTACCATCAAGACAACATGCTCCATCAAGACAACATGCTCCATCAAGACAAAGTGTACCATCAAGAAAACATGCTCCATCAAGACAAAGTGTACCATCAAGACAACATGCTCTATCAAGACAAAGTGTACCATCAAGACAACATGCTCCATCAAGACAAAGTGTACCATCAAGACAACATGCTCCATCAAGACAAAGTGTACCATCAAGACAACATGCTCCATCAAGACAACATGCTCCATCAAGACAAAGTGTACCATCAAGACAAAATACACCATCAAGACAACATACACCATCAAGACAGCATGCACCATCAAGACAATGTGCACCATCAAGACAGCATGCACCATCAAGACAATGTGCACCATCAAGACAACATACACCATCAAGACAGCATGCACCATCAAGACAATGTGCACCATAAAAGACAACGTACACCATCAAGACAGCATGCACCATCAAGACAATGTGCACCATCAAGACAACATACACCATCAAGACAGCATGCACCATCAAGACAATGTGCACCTTCAAGACAACATACACCATCAAGACAGCATGCACCATCAAGACAACATGCACCATCAAGACAGCATGCACCATCAAGACAACATACACCATCAAGACAATGTGCACCTTCAAGACAACATACACCATCAAGACAATGTACACCATCAAGACAATGTGCACCTTCAAGACAACATACACCATCAAGACAATGTGCACCATCAAGACAACATGCACCATCAAGACACGGTGCGTCATCTTTAAAAAATTTAAACATAAAACCGAAGCCACGTGACCATAATTCAGGTTAACACAACCGTACAGAATCGAACCTTCGTGTACTGAAGAATTAGGCATGCCTCGTTTAGCCACTTGATGGAGCAGTCACTATATATGTGTTCCAGCAACCGCCCACTTTAGGGCTCTGGCATGTTCAGGTATATACTAACTGCTACTAATGAATGAAGTGACACAAGAATTCGTGCAAATCATGACTGTCTGAGATTAATTCAAAAACTGATATAAGAGCCCCCCCCCCCCCCCCCCCCAAAAAAAAAAAAAAAAAAAAAAAAAAAAAAAAAACTCAATATATTATAGAGATATCGTGAGATAAATATAATTCCTGACATAGAGTCTGTCCTAAAGGATACATGTACAATCAAAGAGAGACAGTTATCACAAGACGTTGGCGTCAAACAAGGCAGAGACTCTCAGAAGGATGAATACAAAATCTAATAGAAATAGTCTACCTCTGGAGACCCGGTGTAAAACATAATAATGTATGTTGCTTCATAAACAACGGTTTGTCGATGATATTTTAGTGGTCTTGTGAAATGTTCTCAGTTTTGAAACATGACTTGTGTATATTTCTGCTACAGAACATTCACAATGACCATAAGAGACACCTTTAAGTTTAATTTTTGGAACATTTGTATTTAAATTATGTTTAGTTGACACCAGAAAGTGTTAAATTGTTGGAACATTTGTATTTAAATTATGTTTAGTTGACACCAGAAAGTGTTAAATTGTTGGAACATTTGTATTTAAATTATGTTTAGTTGACACCAGAAAGTGTTAAATTGTTGGAACATTTGTATTTAAATTATGTTTAGTTGACACCAGAAAGTGTTAAATTGTTGGAACATTTGTATTTAAATTATGTTTAGTTGACACCAGAAAGTGTTAAATTGTTGGAACATTTGTATTTAAATTATGTTTAGTTGACACCAGAAAGTGTTAAATTGTTGGAACATTTGTATTTAAATTATGTTTAGTTGACACCAGAAAGTGTTAAATTATTGAAACATTTGTATTTAAATTATGTTTAGTTGACACCAGAAAGTGTTAAATTGTTGGAACATTTGTATTTAAATTATGTTTAGTTGACACCAGAAAGTGTTAAATTTGTCAAGTATTTATTCTCATAAACATTATTAGGCTAAAACATCAACAGCATAAAAATTAAATGGTGTAGGATATTCATATATTTCTTCAGTGTCCCAATTTTAAACCACCCCAGTAAAATATCAGTATCAAGAATGAGTGGGATGTAGTTTCCCCAGAACACATCTTCATTCATGCATGTAGCAACATTGTAGTGTTTATGACTAAAATATCATGTTGGGATACAAGTAAATAGCAGTGAGAACAAGACTGAGTAAAGAACAGAATAGAAACAATCGATCACAAATTCTAGTCTAACAAAGAGAGTCAATCACTTGAGGAATGTAAAACCGGACAGAATCATTGTTAACATATAATTAATGCAGAATATATCAGTGGCAACCTGCCAAAAGGAGCCACGATAACTCAGTGGTTAGTGAACTGGACTATAAAGGACAAGAGGTATGATTCGATCCCAACCTACGGCTTCCGGGTTCACCCAGCCTTAAATGGGTACCGGATTTTATTCTGGGAAAGTAGAGCGGCACGGGCGTAATACAGACCACATTATCTTAAAAATCATGTGATGAAGGTCTGTAAAATTTATGTTCACTAACACCATATTCCCTATACGCCACTTGTGATGGGGCTCTTTACTTTTCTTCCTTTTTACCTGCCAAAAGACTAGATATACCAGAAAGAGACAGTTTAAAGACTAAATGTCAAATCTAACACTACTCTCAGAGATATACTTTCTTGCTTGAAGTAACTACACCAAGCAAATATTGAACATTTTCAGGATCAAATGTCAACATGAAATCCACGGTTACAAGAGCCTGGTTTCTCAGTTCTCAGTCTTCACCAAACACGTTTATGAATAGCAATGGTAGTTCCTGAATCATCTTTCTCGTCTCCTATTGCTGGGTCAGGCAGATCCATCGCAACAAGTATGTTTGCTCCAGGTAAACTACAACAGCGCACTCATAGAAAGGGAAATTTCGTTTTATGTAACAGGTCCAAACTACAGCTATATCCATAACAAGGAAAACTAGTTTATGTAACAGGCCCAAACTACAGATATATCCATAACAAGGAAAACTAGTTTATGTAACAGGCCCAAACTACAGCTATATCCATAACAAGGAAAACTAGTTTATGTAACAGGTCCAAACTACATCTATATCCATAACAAAGAAAACTAGTTTATGTAACAGGCCCAAACTACAGATATATCCATAACAAGGAAAACTAGTTTATGTAACAGGCCCAAACTACAGCTATATCCATAACAAGGAAAACTAGTTTATGTAACAGGTCCAAACTACAGCTATATCCATAACAAGGAAAACTAGTTTATGTAACAGGTCCAAACTACAGCTATATCCATAACAAGGAAAACTAGTTTATGTAACAGGTCCAAACTACAGCTATATCCATAACAAGGAAAACTAGTTTATGTAGCAGGCCCAAACTACAGATATATCCATAACAAGGAAAACTAGTTTATGTAACAGGCCCAAACTACAGATATATCCATAACAAGGAAAACTAGTTTATGTAACAGGTCCAAACTACAGATATATCCATAACAAGGAAAACTAGTTTATGTAACAGGTCCAAACTACAGCTATATCCATAACAAGGAAAACTAGATTATGTAGCAGGCCCAAACTACAGATATATCCATAACAAGGAAAACTAGTTTATGTAACAGGCCCAAACTACAGATATATCCATAACAAGGAAAACTCGACATACATAACAAGGAAAACTCGACATACATAACAAGGAAAACTTCGTTTTATGTAACAGGTCCAAACTACAGCTATATCCATAACAAGGAAAACTAGTTTATGTAACAGGCCCAAACTACATATATATCCATAACAAGGAAAACTCGACATACATAACAAGGAAAACTCGACATACATAACAAGGAAAACTCGACATACATAACAAGGAAAACTAGTTTATATAACAGGCCTAAACTACAGCTATATCCATAACAAGGAAAACTAGTTTATGTAACAGGTCCAAACTACAGCTATATCCATAACAAGGAAAACTAGTTTATGTAACAGGTCCAAACTGCAGCTATATCCATAACAAGGAAAACTAGTTTATATAACAGGTCCAAACTACAGCTATATCCATAACAAGGAAAACTAGTTTATGTAACAGGTCCAAACTACAGCTATATCCATAACAAGGAAAACTAGTTTATGTAACAGGCCAAAACTACAGATATATCCATAACAAGGAAAACTCGACATACATAGCAAGGAAAACTCGACATACATAACAAGGAAAACTCGACATACATAACAAGGAAAACTTGTTTATATAACAGGCCTAAACTACAGCTATATCCATAACACGGAAAACTAGACATACATAACAAGGAAAACTAGACATACATTACAAGGAAAACTAGACATACATAACAAGGAAAACTAGACATACATAACAAGGAAAACTAGACATACATAACAAGGAAAGCTAGACATACATAACACGGAAAACTAGACATACATAACAAGGAAAACTAGACATACATAACAAGGAAAACTAGACATACATAACAAGGAAAACTAGTTTTGGTAACAGGTCCAAACTACAGCTATATCCATAACATGGAAAACTCGACATACATAAAAAGGAAATAGACATACATAACAAGGAAAACTAGTTTCCGTAACAGACCAAAACTATGGCTACATCCACAACAAGGAAAACTAGACATACACAACTATGAAAACTAAACATAAATAACAAGGAAAACTAGACATACATAACAAGGAAAACTCGACATACATAACAAGGAAAACTAGACAAACATGACAAGTAAAACTAGACATACATAACAAGGAAAACTGGACATACATAACAAGGAAAACTGGGCATACATAACAAGGAAAACTGGACATACAAAACAAGGAAAACTAGACATACATAACAAGGAAAACTAGACATACATAACAAAGAAAACTATCTTCTGTGACAATAATACAAGAATAATAAAAGAATAATAGATGAATAAAATGAGGCAAGGAGGTGTTCAGGACGTCAGCCTGATCTTTAAGTTCAACCCGGATAGGAACAAAATCTGTATAGTCACCGTTACTTAAAATAGAATCTCCCTAAACGTTACTATCGAAGATTGTATCTTCTCCATTTAGAGTAAGCGGTGTTAGTAGTGTTAATGGACATATACAGGGTGTTTTTAAAGTCGCAGTGCAGTGAATATTTCTAATATTCAGTAAATGACGTAATCATCATCTACGTACCACAATTTTGTAAACCACATTTATGAACAAACCGCTGCTTCCTTTAAGGTTTTATTTACGTAAAGGACGGGCACTACGTTACTTTCACTGTCTCATTGCTTGAAGGAAATGGTGTTGACGATTGAAAACTGGGTATTTCTGGTTGAGCATGTCTTTCGTAATGGCGGTAAATACATGTATACGGATGAGGTCATTAGACAATTCGTGAGGAAATTTCCAGACTCACAAGTCCCTCACCGAAATTCTGTTACAAAATTGATCAAAAAGTTTCGTGAAACCGGTAGTGTGGTAGATGCATACCGATCTGGAAGACCTTCAATTTCACAAGACCAAATTATGGAACTCCAAGACAGAATTACAATGAGTCCAAATGCATCTTTAAACCACTTGTCTCAACAGGTGCAAATATCTAAGAGTTCTGTTCACAAGGTTTTAAGAAGTGAACTACACTATCGTCCATACAAATTAACTGAAGTGTCTCAACTCCAAGAAAGAGATTATGAATCCCGTTTAAACTACTGCATGTGGTTTCAGAATTTTATTTATGAACATGGCGCTGCCATCCTTGACGTCACATTTTTCACTGATGAGGCCTGGTTTCATTTATCCGGTTATGTGAACAGTCAGAACAATCGGCTGTGGAGCAGTGAAAACCCCCATGAATTTCATCAAGTGCCGCTTTACGATCAAAAAGTCGAAGTGTGGTGCGCTATAAGTCGTATGCGGATAATAGGACCTATATTTTTTAATGAAACAATAAATGCAGAACGTTACCGTACTTTAATTCTGGAACCGTTCATAGCACACCTTACAGAACGGGAAATTATGGAATCCTGGTTTCAGCAGGATGGGGCAACAGCACACACAGCCACAACAACACTCAATTATTTAGAAAGCATATTCGCAAATCGCATTATTTCACGTGGAATCTGGCCTGCTCGTTCACCAGATCTAACACCCCCAGATTATTATCTGTGGGGGGCATTGAAGGGGAAAGTTTATGAAAATAATCCGCAGACAATTAATGACCTAAAGACTGAAATAGTAGACAAGATTAAACAAATATCACCAGACATTATTCTGAAGGTTTTCGCAAATATGGAAAGACGAATCACGACATGTCTTGAGGCCCGTGGTGGACATTTTCAACATATGCTTTAGGCACAACTTTATTGTGTTAATACCAACATTACCCATTATAAGCTCGCCGATAGCAGTCAAGTATATTTGAATAATACCATTTATTTTACAATTTGTGTGACGCATTAGTTAACCGCATTTCTGGTGACGTTTTTTCTTCCGAGAGTAGAAATTCACTGCACTGCGACTTTAAAAACACCCTATATTAGTCCATATTAGAGGTTCAAAGACGGGGGAGAGAAAAAAATCTTACAAGTCCTTTAAATAAATATACCAAACATTTATACATCATGAAGCATGTAAGATATTAAGTCATCATCATCAAGTACCGGGCCTACTGGCATAGGTGATCATGTATCTCCACAACTTTCGATCTCGACTGTTCTATCATTTCTGTTGTTGGCTTTCTGCCAAGCCATTCTCTTAAGCTGTCTGGTATTTTCTCTCTTTGCTTCCCTCTATCTCTTCGTCCCTCAATTTTTCCAGTTGTTACAATATATTCCAGTTGTTCCCTTCTCATTACATGGCCAAAAAATGATGATTGTTTCTTCCTAATATTGGAAATTAGCTCTCTTTTTGCTTTGACCTCTCTCAGAACATCTTCATTTCTCTTCTTAGCTGTCCATGGTATTCTCAACATTCTTCTGTAAAACCACATTTCTACAGACTCCAGTGATTTTCTTGTCTGTTGTCCTATTGTCCATGATTCACATCCATATGTTAAGACTGGCTCTACATAACATTTAAGAACTCTTTTTCTTGTTTCTATTGTCAAAAATGGATTGCATGGTATCTTCCTCATTTTCTGAAAAGCTGCTTTTGCCTGAGACATTGTGCATCTCACCTCTTTTGTACATCTTCCGTCTGAGGTTAACAAAGTTCCCAAATATTTAAATTCATTTACCTGTTTTAATATTGTTCCACTTGTCTTTATTCTGCACTGAGGTGATGTCTTTTTCTTTGTTGTTACCATTAATTCTGTCTTTTTGCTATTAAGGCTGAGTCCTTTATTTTTGCTTTCCTTCACTATAATGTCCAACATTTCTTGTAACTCATTTTCACTCTTAGCGATTAAGACTGTATCATCAGCATACCTTAGATTATTTATATTATGCCCTCCAATTGTTATTCCAGGCATGCCCCTTATGGATCTTAAAATAATCTCACTATACATATTAAACAAATCTGGTGACAGCACACAACCTTGTCTAACACCCTGTTTTATTTGTTGAAACATTCCCAATTGATTTCCATTTCTTATGGCCGCTGTTTGTTGCCAGTACATGTTCTTTATTATTCTTAGACCTTTGCTGTCTACGTTTATGCTTTCTAAAATGTTGATTAATTCTTGGTGCTTTACTTTGTCAAATGCCTTTGTGTAATCTATGAAACATAGGTATAGATCTGTTTTCACCTCTATGGCTCTTTCTACTAAAGATCTTATGATATAAATAGCATTGGTTGTTCCTTTATCTCTAACAAAACCACACTGTTCATCGCTAATTTCTGGACTGATTTTGTTTCGCACTCTTCGCATGATCATTCTTAGTAATATCTTAGTCATATGACTCATAAGGCTTATTGTGCGATGATCATCGCATTCAATCGCACCCGATTTCTTTGGTAGGGCTATGAATATTGATTTAAGCATGTCGTCTGGTATATATCCGCTGTTGTAGATATCATTCAATATTTTTGTTATTATTTCTATTCCAAAATCACCCATGGCTTCAATCTCTTCTTTAGTTATATTATCTGGTCCAGGAGCTTTTCCTGCTTTCATATTGCGCAAGACGTCTTCCACTTCTTCTCTGAGTATTTCTGGTCCTTCTCCATTATCCTTATTATTTACTTCCGTTTGTTCATCATTATACAGATCTTTAATGTATTCTGTCCATCGTTCCCTTATGTTTTCTTGATCAATCAACAGTTCTCCTTCCTCTGATCTTAGACATCCAGTTTTTGATTGCGTTTTTCTTCCTGTTAATTCCTCAATTTGTTTGTATATAGTTTTAGCATCTCCTTTTTGTTGCATTTCAATCTTTTTGCGTCTCTCTTTTAGCCATGCTTCTTGTGTTTCATTGCATTTTAATACAATTTCTTTATTTAATCTCTTATACTAATCTTTATTTTCTTTATTTCTACTTCTTGTATCCATTAGCTGCAAAATGTCATCTGTCATCCATTTCTTTCTTGAATTTGTCCTCACTGGTGGTATGAACTCTTTTGATGTTTGTTGCATTGATTCTTTTAGCATTTCCCACTGTTCATCAATGCTTTGTATCTTCTCTATTGCATTGTACCGGTTCTGAATTGTGATTTTATATTTGTCTTGCAGCTTCTTGTCTGATTTGAGTAAATCTAAATTTAACTTGATATTAACTGAGGCTCGTTTTGTTGTTTTTAATTTTACTCTAAGCTTTCCCACAACTGGTACATGACCACTATTACAATTTGCCCCTGGTCTAGTTTTCACACAGAATGTTTCTAAATCTGTTGCTTATCATGATATAATCAATTTGATTACGTGCGTTGTCTCCTGGGCTTTTCCATGTCCACAGACGTCTTGGATGTTGCTTAAACCAGGTGTTTCCTATCATCATGTTGTGTGTTCTTGCCCAGTCAATAAGTTTCTCACCTCTTTCATGCCCCTCGCCTAAGCCAAAATGACCAACTACTTCCTCAACTCTTAAAGATATTAAGTAGTGTGTTGTAACGGAAAACTAGTGTTACAATATATGTGTTCACGTTTTTTTTTTTTTTTAAGGAGTAGCTTAATGTGTTAATTTTGTGGAAATATTTCAGAAGAGAAACGTAATAGACAGAGCCTGAAAGTACCAACGCTGGGAAATATGGTTTGAAATATTCCATATTCGTGTGCATAACATTTGCTGACATAGTGAACGCGAAAGATTGCAGAGAAGCGAGTAATTATTACAAAGTTTCCGATCTGTTTCTGTGTTCTGTGGCGTTGTTTCACTGGCAGGCTAGAAAAACTGTTGACCACGTAGTATACATGTTATTTGATATCATCCCCGATAGAAAAAGTGGGAGAAATACTAACAATGACTGAAATGCCTGATGAAGTTAAATAATCCAGTAGTAAATGATAACCCACACAGAAGGGGAACAACTCATTCCCTGACAAACAATAAACATGCTCCAGACACACACACAGTAGAATGTGACCAGCCTCAAAGTGAAAAAAAAGGAATTTCGCTACTAATTTATTCAAGGATTCACGTGCACCATATTTGCACCAATCAAATATTGAGTTATTTAGTTATTTGAGTTATTTGCGGGTCATCATCATTGCACTTCGAACGTGTCCATAGGTGCTCAGATCCCCTCCTCAGCAATTCCCGCAGTGTCCAGCGACTGACGACTCCAGTTCTATGTTGGTTGATAAGTCTTCTTACACGGCCACTAAGTGTCTCATTTCTGGCTGTGCCCAACTTAACTCCCATTTCCATCATCCGAAGAAGTGACGTAGATCTGTGTTTGTCGAAGTCCTGTGCTCTTCCCACATCTCGGAGGGTATTGATGATGCCATCAAATAACAGATAAGAACAATAAGAAAAATAACCTCGACTGAGGTGAACTGTGTCAGACGAATGACAGGAAACAGTCTGAGAGATAAGATCAGAAATGAAGAACTGAGGGGGGAAAAGCTAGGAATAGGCCCCGTCATAGAATATATAAAGAAGCAACAGATAAAATAGTTTGGCCTCGTGACAAGGAAGAGTAATCAAAACCTAACACAGCGAGCCTCAATTAAACGTTGTGAGAATACCAGGCCCAAGGGTTGACCACGAAAAAGATGAATTGACGGAATATTAGAATCACTGGGAAACATAACAGCAGCAGAGGCGAACACAAGAGCAAAATACCACACATTATGTTTCCCCTCGACGCTGAAAGGTAAATGAGGAAGGAAAGAAGAAAAAGAAATAACATATGTCAGTTTAAATCCCTTCCTTGGGAGAAAAATTACCATCAACAAAAACTGAACAGAAGCACTGACTTTTGGGAGTAGGCATAAGTAACGTGGTCAATGTAACAGCAACACTGACTTCTGGGAGTAGACATGAGTAACATGGTCAATGTGACAGCAACACTGACTTTTGGGAGTAGGCATAAGTAACGTGGTCAATGTGACAGCAACACTGACTTTTGGGAGTAGGCATAAGTAACGTGGTCAATGTAACATCAACACTGACTTCTGGGAGTAGACATGAGTAACATGGTCAATGTGACATCAACACTGACTTTTGGGAGTAGGCATAAGTAACGTGGTCAATGTAACAGCAACACTGACTTCTGGGATTAGACATGAGTAACATGGTCAATGTGACAGCAACACTGACTTCTGGGAGTAGGCATAAGTAACGTGGTCAATGTGACAGCAACACTGACTTTTGGGAGTAGGCATAAGTAACGTGGTCAATGTGACAGCAACACTGACTTCTGGGAGTAGACATGAGTAACATGGTCAATGTGACAGCAACACTGACTTTTGGGAGTAGACATGAGTAACATGGTCAATGTAACATCAACACTGACTTTTGGGAGTAGACATGAGTAACATGGTCAATGTAACATCAACACTGACTTCTGGGAGTAGACATGAGTAACATGGTCAATGTGACAGCAACACTGACTTTTGGGAGTAGACATAAGTAACGTGGTCAATGTAACAGCAACACTGACTTCTGGGAGTAGGCATAAGTAACGTGGTCAATGTGACAGCAACACTGACTTTTGGGAGTAGGCATAAGTAACGTGGTCAATGTGACAGCAACACTGACTTTTGGGAGTAGGCATAAGTAACGTGGTCAATGTAACAGCAACACTGACTTCTGGGAGTAGGCATAAGTAACGTGGTCAATGTGACAGCAACACTGACTTTTGGGAGTAGGCATAAGTAACGTGGTCAATGTGACAGCAACACTGACTTTTGGGAGTAGGCATAAGTAACGTGGTCAATGTGACAGCAACACTGACTTCTGGGAGTAGGCATAAGTAACGTGGTCAATGTGACAGCAACACTGACTTCTGGGAGTAGGCATAAGTAACGTGGTCAATGTGACAGCAACACTGACTTCTGGGAGTAGGAGTAACGTGGTCAATGTGACAGAAACACTGACTTTTGGAAGTAGGCATAAGTAATGTGGTCAATGTGACAGCAACACTGACTTTTGGGAGTAGGCATAAGTAACGTGGTCAATGTGACAGCAACACTGACTTTTGGGAGTAGGCATAAGTAACGTGGTCAATGTAACATCAACACTGACTTCTGGGAGTAGGCATGAGTAACGTGGTCAATGTGACAGCAACACTGACTTTTGGGAGTAGGCATGAGTAACGTGGTCAATGTGACAGCAACACTGACTTTTGGAAGTAGGCATGAGTAACGTGGTCAATGTAACATCAACACTGACTTCTGGGAGTAGACATGAGTAACATGGTCAATGTGACAGAAACACTGACTTCTGGGAGTAGGCATGAGTAACATGGTCAATGTAACATCAACACTGACTTTTGGGAGTAGACATGAGTAACATGGTCAATGTGACAGAAACACTGACTTCTGGGAGTAGACATGAGTAACATGGTCAATGTGACAGCAACACTGACTTCTGGGAGTAGACATGAGTAACATGGTCAATGTAACAGCAACACTGACTTCTGGGAGTAGACATGAGTAACATGGTCAATGTAACAGCAACACTGACTTCTGGGAGTAGACATGAGTAACATGGTCAATGTAACAGCAACACTGACTTCTGGGAGTAGACATGAGTAACATGGTCAATGTGACAGAAACACTGACTTCTGGGAGTAGACATGAGTAACATGGTCAATGTGATAGAAACACTGACTTCTGGGAGTAGGCGTGAGTAACATGGTCAATGTAACAGCAACACTGACTTTTGGGAGTAGGCATGAGTAACATGGTCAATGTGACAGAAACACTGACTTCTGGGAGTAGGCATAAGTAACGTGGTCAATGTGACAGCAACACTGACTTCTGGGAGTAGACATGAGTAACATGGTCAATGTGACAGAAACACTGACTTCTGGGAGTAGACATGAGTAACATGGTCAATGTGACAGAAACACTGACTTCTGGGAGTAGGCATGAGTAACATGGTCAATGTAACAGCAACACTGACTTCTGGGAGTAGGCATGAGTAACATGGTCAATGTGACAGAAACACTGACTTCTGGGAGTAGACATGAGTAACATGGTCAATGTGACAGAAACACTGACTTCTGGGAGTAGGCATGAGTAACATGGTCAATGTAACAGCAACACTGACTTCTGGGAGTAGACATGAGTAACATTGTCAATGTGACAGAAACACTGACTTCTGGGAGTAGACATGAGTAACATGGTCAATGTGACAGAAACACTGACTTCTGGGAGTAGGCATGAGTAACGTGGTCAATGTGACAGAAACACTGACTTCTGGGAGTAGGCATGAGTAACATGGTCAATGTGACAGAAACACTGACTTCTGGGAGTAGGCATGAGTAACGTGGTCAATGTGACAGAAACACTGACTTCTGGGAGTAGACATGCGTAACATGGTCAATGTGACAGAAACACTGACTTCTGGGAGTAGGCATGAGTAACATGGTCAATGTGACAGAAACACTGACTTCTGGGAGTAGGCATGAGTAACATGGTCAATGTGACAGAAACATTGACTTCCGGGAGTAGGCATGAGTAACGTGGTCAATGTGACAGCAACACTGACTTCTGGGACATGAGTAACATGGTCAATGTGACAGCAACATTGACTTCTGGGAGTAGACATGAGTAATATGGTCAATGTGACAGAAACACTGACTTCTGGGAGTAGACATGAGTAACATGGTCAATGTGACAGCAACACTGACTTCTGAGAGTAGGCATGAGTAACATGGTCAATGTGACAGAAACACTGAATTCTGGGATTAGACATGAGTAACATGGTCAATGTGACAGATACACTGACTTTTTGGAGCAGGCATGAGTAACATGGTCAATGTGACAGAAATAATGACTTTTTGGAGCAGGCGCGACTAACATGGTCAATGTGACAGAAACACTGACTTTTTGGAGCAGGCGCGACTAACATGGTCAATGTGACAGAAACACTGACTTCTGAGAGTAGCCATTACCAACATGGTCAATGTGATAGAAAACCAAATTTTGAAAGCTTTCAGTATTCTCTTTGTGTTTAATAACGAGAGGGAAAAGTCCCATAATGGAATCTTAAATCTGCATATCATAATAAAATTTTAACATTTTCAAAATAGAAGAATTATAAAGATGAATTATATTATATATTGTATATATAAGGCGAGGCAGAACATCTAGTAAGGTTATGGATATTGTTGTATGGAGACTAACAAAAGGGGATACAGGCATCTCTATATGAGTTGGGCAGAAAGGGACGTAATTTGTTACTCTGAAGCTACCCAGCCTCGAAAGTTGGTCCCTGAGTTTTTCATGAGAAAGTTCACATGTTCAGATTTTCCATGAGAAAGTTCACACGTTCAGATTTTCCATGAGAAAGTTCACATGTTCAGATTTTCCATGAGAAAGTTCACATGTTCAGATTTTCCATGAGAAAGTTCACATGTTCAGATTTTCCATGAGAAAGTTCACATGTTCAGATTTTCCATGAGAAAGTTCACATGTTCAGATTTTCCATGAGAAAGTTCACATGTTCAGATTTTCCATGAGAAAGTTCACATGTTCAGATTTTCCATGAGAAAGTTCACATGATCAGATTTTTGCTGGGAATATTCAAGAAGTAATTAGAGGTGATATTTTGTCGTCTTTAAAGTTGAAGGAGTTAATAGAGACCAGCAAATAACACCTCCACGCTGAAAGGTAAATGGAGAAGGCAACAAGATGCAGTTAACAAAATAAAGAGTTCGCAAATATCAGGAAAGTGCCAGAAGTTTGAAAGTCTTTTTGAGGTGTGGATTTTTTTTTTTTTTTTTTTTTGTTCGCCAGCTTTTACCTCTGACGAAGTCCCTAGAGACTAGGAACTGAATTTTGCATGTTAATCCATTTTTCCCTGGCAGCCGTGTGCACAGGGGTCCCTCGCCGCACAGGCAGATAACTCCGACTTCGGAGGTACTCATATTTTTTCCGTCGATGAGTAATTGACGTTTCAAGCCGGGCCTCGCTGCTGAGACAAGGGGTGGTTGCTGCAGAGAGAAATCATAGCCGGGACCCGCAACATCTCTGTCTCGAGGCCGGCGTCTTGCCCCGAGACCAATCCCCCTACAGCAACATTGAGACGATGCACTGAGAACAGAGATTGTGGAAGGACATGATCGCCTAGCCAACTGGTAAGGCGCATGATGATGATGATGACGTTACATCTTGACAAAAATGTATAAACAGCCGTGGTTGGAGAGGTTAGATCAAACAAAGATGGCCATATACGAACTTTATGTTCTCTTACTTGAAGTTATCAATAGACAAAATACCGGATATTTCATACATCTGAAGTATATAAAAATATATCAACAAAGAAATGGGATAACAGCACTGTTGATGGAAAAACAGCAATAGAAGCCTGTCATGATGTGTCCCATGGTAAGGAACAATACTATACAGATGTCAGATTGGTGAGGAATGGACAGTGAGTGTCTGGATGTACGATTATGAAGAGGAAGAGAGGACAAAAATGTTTGAATGACAGGAATTATTAGCTGAACGGACATGGATCTCCTGGAGTGTGTCATCGAGGCGTGACAGATACAAATGTTTGTAGTTTCTAGCAAGCAACATTGAACCCGTTGACATTCCAATGAAAATAAACTGTATTCCACGAATTACAATATCTACCATGATCGTTGAGTGCATTGAAAGTTGGCTACCATGGTGCGCCATTCTGTTCTGTCTCTTGCTTTGATAGTGCAGGTTTTCGTAGAATGGCTTGTTCATCTTTTGATGTTACTCGTCCATGTTAGTCTTGGTCTTCCTCTGCGTCTATTACCTTGGGTTTTTTTTTTCCTTTCCAAAATTACTTTTAGTAGGCTGTTGTGTCTTTTATCATGACCCAAAACTCTCATTAATCTTGTTTGAATTGTGTTTAGCAGTCTCTTTTCATTTTTAGTTGTTTTAAGACTTCATCGTTTTTTTTTATTTTTCATCCAATTCTACCTATTCTTTTATAAATCCACATTTCAAAGGCTTAAATGTTCTGTTCTGTTTTATTGTCTAATGTCCTTGTTTCTGCACCATATAGGAATATTGAGAAGATGTAACATTTTGCTGTTTTTAGTTTTAGTCCTGTGGGTGTTGTTTGTTTTGATATTAGTATATTATTCATGACATTAAAATTACTGTTTGCAAATTCCTGTGCTAAAACCAAACCAAATATTAATTTAATGATTAGATTACTTTCTCTAGGTTTATCACGATAAATGTTATTCTCTGAGTTAAAGTACATACCTGTGGACGAGGTAGAGAAATATCAAATCGACCGTTCAGTCCCAGTGACCGAACGTTTCTAACTGCTCTCTCCAAAACGGATTCAACAGACCAGTACGTCACACTGACATAGTTTGCACAGAAAAATTGAATCGCTCTCGTGTCAGAGGAATAAAAGATTGTTAACTCAGTTTATGAATAGAACGCGCTTATTTGCATTTGTATGTACCTATTGCGACATTTTTACCTGTTGAAGATATGAAACATGTACATGTAACACAGTCTTGGCTACAGGTATCTTCTGTTAAATTCACTTTTGGGGGAATTGTTGGTCTCGAAACTAAACGACGGTCTCGAGACAGAGAGGTTGTGTGTTCAAATTCAGGGTGCACCAGTTGGGATTTTTATTTATGATTTCTCTCTGCGACAACCACCCCTGGTCTCGGCAGCAAGATCCGTCTTAAAATGTCAATTACTCATCGACGGAAAAAAATATGAGTACCTCCAAAGAGTAAAGTGCATCTACGGCGAGGGACCCCTGTGCACACGTGTGCCACAGAAAAAAAAAACGGATTAATACACAAAATTCAGTTCCTCGTCTCTAAGGACTTCGCCAGAGGTGGCGAACGCAGAATAAATAAATTCACGGTTTGGTGTGAACCTGAAAAGATACTAAGGAAACAGTGGCCAAGCAAATGTTGACATCTCTGCTGAGCTTTCTATGAAATTATGTCAATGAAGACCACAGGCGCCTTCACTGTTCATTGTACCGGTATACCAGTGTGATACCAATGATAACATATGGGTGTGATACCAATGATAACATATGGATGTGATACCAATGATAACATATGGATGTGATACCAATGATAACATATGGATGTGATACCAATGATAACATATGGATGTACTACCAATGCTGACATATGGATGTGATACCAATGATAACATATGTATGTACTACCAATGCTAACATATGGATGTGATACCAATGATAACATATGTATGTGCTACCAATGCTGACATATGGATGTGATACCAATGATAACATATGTATGTGCTACCAATGCTGACATATGGATGTGATACCAATGATAACATATGGATGTACTACCAATGCTGACATATGGATGTGCTACCAATGCTAACATATGTATGTGCTACCAATGCTAACATATGTATGTGCTACCAATGCTAACATATGCATGTGCTAACAATGCTAACATATGTATGTGCTACCAATGCTAACATATGGATGTGATACCAATGATAACATATGGATGTGATACCAATGATAACATATGTATGTGCTACCAATGATAACATATGGATGTCAAAGTTTGAAATCCACCCATATTTTATTTAGGAAATTAAATTTCTTTGCAAACAAATGTCTTCTTGTGATCTCAAACATAAGCTGGAAAGAACACATTTCAAATAAAAAGGTAAGAGACGAATAAAAACAAGAATAGGTGTCGAGTTTTATCAGAAGAAGGCTTTGGAAATACATCGGTCATGTGCTGAGAATGAATGAAGAAAGATTTCTCCTGTCAGACATTTATGTGGAAACCATCTGGTAAAAGAAAATAAGGCAGACCAAGAGAATTCTTATGCAGAAAATTACTAGGGGAAGGCTCAACTGTGGGACTAAGAAACAAACAAGAACTAGCAGCAAATCGCCATCCGTGGAGAAATACGAGTTCTATCCCTGTGTTCTGTCTTCGGTCCGAGAGGAAAAGGAATGAATGAATGAATGAATGAATGAATGAATGAATGAATGAAGAGTAGATCTCTGGCAGACTAATTGTTTATAGAGAGTTTGATGTATCAATGCTGTTAGAAACCGAAGCCCTTGCCGTTTGGGAGTCGTTGACGTCTACGTGTTGTTTGTTGTTATGATGTTTTGTAGCAACTTGTGAGATCGCCGTCAGCATGATCTAACATGTCCTTTAAGTGTGATCTAATATGTCCTTCAAGTGTAATCTAATATGTCCTTCAAGTGTAATCTAATATGTCCTTCAAGTGTTATCTAATATGTCCTTTAAGCGTAATCTAATATGTCCTTCAAGTGTAATCTAATATGCCCTTCAAGTGTAATCTAATATGTCCTTCAAGTGTAATCTAGTCCTTCAAGTGTGATCTAACATGTCCTTCAAGTGTAATCTAATATGCCCTTCAAGTGTAATCTAATATGTCCTTCAAGTGTAATCTAGTCCTTCAAGTGTGATATAACATGTCCTTCAATTGTAATCTAACATGTCCTTCAAGCATGATCTTAGATGTCCTTAGTTTAAGGGCTAGCAGTGGTAGTAAATGAAAAAAAATTTTAACTAAATGATTTACGCAATTTATGTGTATATGGTATGATAAAACTAGGGACTGTGAATTTAAAAAGTGTTATTTGTTCCTTCTAGTATTATCCGTTGCTATGGTAATCACGATAAACAGCCGCCATATTGGATTTATAAGAATGGATCATTTATATGCTAATTCTCATCACATCAATACAGTTTTCGGCACATTTGTACATTATCCATGTTCGTAGTAGAATATAGAAGGAAACGTATATTAATATGTGAGGTTGATTTTATACAATTTGTTTCCGTTGATGCAGTTTAAATTATGGGTGGTGGCATAGCAATAATCCCTTAAAATGTAGAATCATATGTGCTATAAACAAAGTCTCACTGTATAAACCTAAGGTTTATACAATAATAAATAAATAAATACAATACAATAACAGGTTTAAGTCACCACTTAAGGCAGTGGACGGCGTTAATCGTCTTTCTGGCATCCCCTGCACCTTCTTTCAATTCCGAACGTATGGACTTTGTCCCTCCTTCGGAAATCCTTGAAACGAAGTCGAGAGGGGGATAGTGCGACTGGGTAAAGCACTATCTCCATACCCTGTGCCCAGGCAGAGTAGGCAAAGCGAAATGAGGAAGAAATTACCAATGTTTAAACTTGGCACATGGAACGTAAGGACCATGTGCCCTGGACTTACTAAAACAAGCACACTGAAAGAAGGACAAATTAGAACAACAGCACTCATAGATAAAGAACTAAATAGGCTACATGTTGATATTGCTGCCCTACAAGAAACAAGACTCTCAGACTGTGGTTCTGTAAAGGAAGAAAACTATACTTTTTTCTGGCAAGGCCTAAGCCCCGAAAAACCACGTATACATGGAGTAGGCTTTGCTGTACATAACAAACACATAAACTTCACAACCACGCCAAAAGGAGTGTCCGAACGCTCAATGATACTCCAGCTACATACGAAGAGTGGATTAGTAAATATCATTAGTGCCTATGTACCAACGTTGGCTGCATCAGGCGAAGAGAAAGACAACTTCTAGCAACAACTTCAAACGATCATTGACTCACTTCCAAAAGATGAGCTATTATATATACTCGGTGATTTCAATGCACGCACAGGATCTGATCAGCAATATTGGCCAACCACGGCATTGGAAAAATCAACGGAAATGGCCAGCGACTCCTAGAATTCTGCTCAAATAATCACCTATGTGTAACAAATACCTACTTTAATGTGAAACACAAGCATAAAGTAACATGGCGTCATGCTAGAAGTGGTCACTGGCACCAGCTAGACCTAGTTCTTACACGTAGGCAGTCTTTAAATAACATCAGAATAACATGAACATATCACAGTGCAGACTGCAACACAGACCACGCTCTAGTCATTAGTAAGATCAAAGTCAGAAGTAGTCGTATCTACAAATCAAGAGAGCCTGCAGCAGCCAGGATCAACATCACATCGACAAAAACCACACCAACCAAAGACATTTTTAGATCCAAGTTTGATGAACTGGTAGAAGAAGTAGAAGATTCATCAAGTGTGGATGACAACTGGTGCTCCCTGAGAACACACATCTATAACTGCGCTCTATCTACCTACGGCCAAAAACGGTTCTCAAAGAACGACTGGGTCGAAGAAAATGTAGCAAGACTAGACCCACTAATAGCTAATAAGAAAAAGGCTCTACTGAACTTCAATAATAACCCCAATCAAATCACCAAGGATCAGCTCAAACACGCGCAAGCCACTCTACAACGCGAAGCAAGAAGATGCGCAAACGAATACTGGAACAATCTATGCTCTGAAATACAGAAAGCCTCTAAAAGACTGCCCACTAGAATCAGTACAGAAATGTACATATCTTGGATCCACAGTTACGCAAACCATCTCTCTTGATGAAGAAATAAACTGTCGAATTGGTAAGGCAGCTACGACCTTCGGCAAACTTACAGAACAACAACACGAAACTAACTCGAAAGACTAAACTCTTAATATATCAAACTTGTGTGCTTAGCACACTACTATATGGATCCGAAACCTGGACAACATACTCAAACCAGGAAAAAAGACTAAATGTCTTCCACATGCGATGTCTCCGCAAAATAATGCACATCAAATGGCAAGACAAAATAACCAACTTAACTGTCCTGCAACGTGCTAAGACCCTAACAATCATGTCGATGCTCAGAAGTCGAAGGCTAAGATGGCTGGGGCATGTCCAACGGATGGAAGAAAAACGCATTCCTAGGCAAATACTATATGGTGAGCTAAAACACGGAAAACGACAAATCGGCAGACCTAAACTACGATATAGAGATATCTGCAAATCATCTCTGAAAGACTTCTCCATCTGTGAAAACGACTGGCAACATCTGGCAAGTGATCGCACATCATGGAGAGCATGTATAAGGAACGGTATAACAACATTTGAGACTGTGCTAAGACAGGATTTAGAAGAGAAGAGACTCATGAAAAAGGATGGTAAACCCCGTGGAGCAGCGAGCCTGACCTGTTCATTATGTGACCGCGTGTGTTTGTCAAACATTGGTAGAATTAGCCACGAGAGAAGCTGTTCGGCAAAAACAATACCTCAAAAAAATACGCAATAGCCTCCACTAGACCGTCTGACAAGACGAAAAGGGCTATATATATACTGTATAAACCTTCATAACATATCATTGGTCAATCCTGCCAAGTCTCGAGAGATTTGAACATATAGTTTATGAGATACCTTCACTCTTGTTCCGCACATGCGACGAAAACCGAAAACATAGAAAAAAGAGGTTAAAGGAAAGAAAACACATGTATAAGGTAAGATAATTATTATTTGCTAATCGTTAACCATGACGCAGCAGCCAGCTTGTCATCCCTTAACCATGACGCAGCAGCCAGCTTGTCATCCCTTAACCATGACGCAGCAGTCAGCTTGTCATCCCTTAACCATGACGCAGCAGCCAGCTTGTCATCCCTTAACCATGACGCAGCAGCCAGCTTGTCATCCCTTAACCATGACGCAGCAGTCAGCTTGTCATCCCTTAACCATGACGCAGCAGCCAGCTTGTCATCTTAACCATGACGCAGCAGCCAGCTTGTCATCTTAACCATGGCGCAGCAGCCAGCTTGTCATCCCTTAACCATGACGCAGCAGCCAGCTTGTCATCCCTTAACCATGACGCAACAGCCAGCTTGTCATCCCTTAACCGTGACGCAGCAGCCAGCTTGTCATCCCTTAACCATGACGCAGCAGCCAGCTTGTCATCCCTTAACCGTGACGCAGCAGCCAGCTTGTCATCCCTTAACCATGACGCAGCAGTCAGCTTGTCATCCCTTCTCTTCCCTAAAGAATTTTTTTTTATTTTTTTAATTTTTCCTCATATTCAGCTTTACTGCAGCTTCGCATTTTTATGCATTCATTTGCATTTCTTTGCCTTAACCCCTTCTCTTCCCTACCTCTTTTGCCGTCTTTTCATGCCCATCCTAGTTCTCACACCCCTCTCCTCCATCTCTCAACCTTCCCTCTCTCCCACTCTTCATTTCCCTAATTTCTTCTTTTTTGTCTTTCTTTCTTTATTTCTTTTCATATTATTATATCCGTCTTCTTATTTCGTTCAATTCCTTACGTCGCACCGTTGTATGAAAAGGGCTTTAAGGGGTATTATAGACAATGGTGAATCATGGACAGTAGACAAACAAACAAATTAAAAGATGATTAGAGGCCACAGAGATGGGATTTCTCAGAAGAATGTTGTAAGTTCCCTGGACAGAAAAAGGCAAATGAGGAAATTCTCAAAGAGCCCAACACTAAAAGGGAACTCCTAAAGAACATCCGAAAGAAGCAATCAACATTTTTCGGGCACATCATGAGAAGAGAAAAGCTGGAATACTTGGTTACAACTGGCAAAATAAAAGGAAATTTCGCGGACGACAAAGAAGGAAAATACTGGATAGCTTGGTGTCATGGCATGGAAAACAGTCAACAACAGAACTGATATGATGCACTGTATATAGAAGTTTGTGGAAGGACATGATCGCCTACACCAACCGGTATGGCACATGCTGATGATAGACTTTAGACCACAAAATTATTTTTTTTAATATATAGTCCAAGATTCAGGTGTACCCGCTCTCTGTGAAAGGTGCATGCAATGTATTTTAATCACGTACACGGATCTGGCTTCAGTTGCCGTGTAGAGACCCTTATAACCATACATGTACTTGTTATGTTGTGTGTCCCAGTACATCTAACAAACATCCACACTATGAACCTTTGGAAAAGGATAGACGGGTCTAGGATAAGCCAGCGGCAATAGTTATATGTTTTGAATTTTCATTTTTTATGTTGTTTATTTTGTTTCCCGGGTTCTCAAATCCCTGTCAGTGAGTTGGACAAGTTGATCTAATGTTGCGAGGTTGTCACGAGCCGGTAGTTTTTGATCTATGAAGTCGATGTAGTGGGCTGTATTAACCGCCATGCTTTCCAGAGCTCTGCTATAGAATAAGAGCACTCCCACCAGCCATGTCTACATGTGGACATAAAGAGGTTAGTATCGCAAGATGAACCAGTGTATAGAAGTTATCCCTTATTCCCTTTCACATGCTATGAGCTCTTCATTTAGTGAGAGATGCGAGACGTTTTGTTTGCATGTACACAACTGGGGAGTAAAAGTTCGGGAATTTTCTTTCAATCCCAGATAGGGGGTGTGTGGTGAAAAAGAAAGTAGGGGAGGTAATTTACGGCTTTAGGTGCATAAAATATTTAAGTTCGGGAGAGTAACGTCCCCCCTAGGTGACATCGCGATTTATTCATCTAGTCTGTCATTAGAAGACCCCAATGTTGAGATTACCCTCATTTGCAAAAAGCAATGTAAAATTAACATAAAATGGTATAAAGCAGCTAAACTGATAATGGGACGAGACACACTACTACGTTTCGGCAAAAGCCTTCATCAGGTACAACATACTAACTATTTTAAAACATTAAACACAGAAATTCAAATATGAAAGCTCAACACTGTAACGCTGATCTGAAAAATGGTAGAAAACTCAGCAGAAAATACAGCTGATTCAGAACTTCCTTGTTTGTCTTCTTTTCCTTCCACCCAATTCTCTCCATTTTCCTACAGATCCACATTTCAAAGACTTCAGTTTTCTGCTCTGTTTTGCTATTCTATGTCCATGTTTCTGCACCATACATGAATTTTGAGTAAAGAAAGCATTAAGCTATTCGTAGTTTTAATTTGATGTTCTTTGCTTTGATGTGAGTATATTTCTCATATTGTTAAAAATTATGGAGCCGCGATAGCTCAGTGGTTAGTGAACTGGACTACAAAGGACAAGGGGTAGGGTTCGATCCCAATCGACGGCTGTACCGGATTTTTTCTGGGAAAGTGAAGCGGCACGGGCGTAATACCGACCACATTACCACAAAAATCATGTGCTGGAGGTCTGTAAAATATAGGGTCACTAACACCATATTTCCCTATACACCACTTGGCGTGACGGGGGTACTTTACTTTTTTATTTTTTTGTAAAAAATTGCCTTCTTGCCATTTCTATTCTTTTATCTATTTATGTCTTATGTTTTCCATAATTTCTTATAATATGTCCAAGACAGCTCTATTCTTGAACACTTTCCGCCATTTTTAAGATCAGTATAACTGGGTTCAGCTTTCGTGTTTTGATTTCCGTGTTTATTATTTTCAGATAGTTTATGTGTTGTACCTGATGAATGATTCTGCCGAAACGTCGTAGCTTGTTTCGTCCCTCTATCAGTTTAGCTGCTGCTCCATACCATTTTATGTTTATTGTACATTATTCTCCACAGCTCTACTCATGGCCCCGTATAGTTCAGTTTATTTAATCTGTGATTATCTCCTGCAAAAATAAAATTAAACGGACAAGAACTAGAAGGAACTGATACATTCATTCAAATACGTGTGGTCATTACTAATTGATGAACGTAGGGGTAATCTTTATTACTTCTTTTTACATTCGCCACCTTTCACCTCTGGCAAAGTCCCTAGAGACTAGAAACTGTTCCCTGTTAGCCATGTGCACAGAGGTCCCTCGCCGCACAGACAGATAACTTCGATCGATAAATAGGTATTATTATTGTTTCCCTGTCAAAGAGTAATGGACGTTTAAAGCTGGGCCTCGCTGCTGAGACAAGGGGTAGTTGCCAAAGAGAGAAATCACAAATAAAAATCCCAACTGGTGCAGCTGAGATTTTAACTCACAACCTTTCTGTCTCGAGACCGGCGTTTTGCCTCAAGACCAAACAAGCCCCTATTTTTAGTATTTGAGAAACACTGTAGTTTTTTTGTTTGACATCAACCAAGGGGTGCTCAATCTGTATTTTCAAAAAAAAAAAAAAAAAGTCTGCATATTTTGTAACATGATGGTCGCACATCCAAAGGAGTGGCAGTTGATTATTGCTAGCGTCCAGAGTGATGCAAGTTTAATGAGTTGTTAGTGCCCAGAGTAAAGTAAGGAAAATATGTGAGTTGTTAGTGTCAAGAGTAAAGTAAGGAAAATATGTGAGTTGTTAGTGTCAAGAGTAAAGTAAGGAAAATATGTGAGTTGTTAGTGCCCAGAGTAAAGTAAGGAAAATATGTGAGTTGTTAGTGTCAAGAGCAAAGTAAGGAAAATATGTGAGTTTTTAGTGCCCAGAGTAAAGTAAGGAAAATATGTGAGTTGTCAGTGTCAAGAGTAAAGTAAGGAAAATATGTGAGTTGTTAGTGTCAAGAGTAAAGTAAGGAAAATATGTGAGTTGTTAGTGTCAAGAGCAAAGTAAGGAAAATATGTGAGTTTTTAGTGCCCAGAGTAAAGTAAGGAAAATATGTGAGTTGTTAGTGCCCAGAGTAAAGTAAGAAAAATATGTGAGTTGTCAGTGTCAAGAGTAAAGTAAGGAAAATATGTGAGTTGTCAGTGTCAAGAGTAAAGTAAGGAAAATATGTGAGTTGTCAGTGTCAAGAGTAAAGTAAGGAAAATATGTGAGTTGTTAGTGTCAAGAGTAAAGTAAGGAAAATATGTGAGTTGTCAGTGTCAAGAGTAAAGTAAGGAAAATATGTGAGTTGTTAGTGCCCAGAGTAAAGTAAGGAAAACATGTGAGTTGTCAGTGTCTGAGGTAAGGAACATATGTGAGTTGTCAGTGTCTGAGGTAAGGAAAATATGTGAGTTGTCAGTGTCTGAAGTAAGGAAAATATGTGAGTTGTCAGTGTCTGAGGTAAGGAACATATGTGAGTTGTCAGTGTCTGAAGTAAGGAAACTATGTGAGTTGTCAGTGTCTGTAGGAACATATGTGAGTAGTGAGTGTCTGAAGTAAGGAAAATATGTGAGTTGTCAGTGTCTGTAGGAACATATGTGAGTAGTGAGTGTCTGAAGTAAGGAAAATATGTGAGTAGTCAGTGTCCGAGGTAAGGAAAATATGTGAGTTGTCAGTGACTGAAGTACGGAAAATATGTGAGTTGTCAGTGACTGAGGTAAGGAAAATATGTGAGTAGCCAGTGCCCAGAGTAAAGTAAGGAAAATATGTGAGTTGTCAGTGACTGAAGTAAGGAACATATGTGAGTAGTCCGTGTCTGAGGTAAGGAAAATATGTGAGTAGCCAGTGCCCAAAGTAAAGTAAGGAAAATATGTGAGTTGTTAGTTCACAGAGTAAAGTAAGGAAAATATGTGAGTTGTCAGTGACTGAAGTAAGGAACATATGTGAGTAGTCCGTGTCTGAGGTAAGGAAAATATGTGAGTAGCCAGTGCCCAAAGTAAAGTAAGGAAAATATGTGAGTTGTCAGTGTCTGAAGTAAGGAAAATATGTGAGTTGTCAGTGTCTGAAGTGGAGTTCCGTCTCCAATGTGGCGGTTCTAGTCCACATCCTTTCGATCGTTGCAGAAAATGCACCCAGAGTCTGATTAATTTTGGATCTTCATTGCACTTTTCTGCGTTAAAGTCAAAATGATGGTTTGCTTTATACATCTGTGTTGCTAAAGCGAGGTCGTAGGCCGAAAAAGTCAATTTTTGACAAATCAAGTGTTGTGTGTGAGACCTTCCACCTTCTAGTCTTGATCTGCGCTTTACATCACATTGGTGCTGTTCATGACCGTTGTTGGAATTCTTTGACGCAAGTTATTTCCATGTTACACATTAATGTAAACTACTTCGTCAGCCGCAGTTTTGTCTCTTTGGGGAATTTGCTTCGTGTTTTGCTCGTCGTAGGCTGCTTACACTTTAGTAATCAGACAGAAATCTAAAGGGAGCGAGATTGTGTTCGGCGACATTGTTGTGTGCTACGTCATCGTAATAGTTCCCTAAACCGGCCGTGCGCAAATCTTACGGTCTGCTGTTTGATGTGCGACGGGGATAATTTGACGACTGACTGTGTGTCTATATGTTCGGAATTGGAGTCATCAACGATGGCCTAACATCATCAAGTGCTACAACGATCATCATTTTCAAGAGGACATGACTTACCGGTATATGGGGATAGGCAGCGGGAACAGTTGGAGGCTGTGCATGAAAAGTGTTCCTCGTTGCAGTTTCCTCATATTATAAGTCGCATGTCTGTGTTAGTCACCTCTAGTGACTCGGGCAGATGGTGCTCATAAACCTGGGAAGGCCGACCATCTAAGGGCAGAATCCTCATACAGAAAAGATTATCTGCTGCCTTGCAGGAAGATTGGGGACAATCAAAGACTAAGGAAAGCAAACCTGAACAAAATGCTGGCTGAAATCGGATGCACTGGGCCACTGGCGCAGAACACAGTGCAATGTTTTAACAGGTATTCAATTGGAGTGGATCTAACAGGCTTGAACAGACAGCTGTCTTCGTGCAAGTCTGGAGTCCTACTCTGATTGAGTCCTGATAGCAGAGAGAGAGTGTCTGAAGTAAGGAAAATGTGTGAGTAGTCAGTGCCCAGAGTTAAGTAAGGAAAATATGTGAGTTAACAGTGACTGAAGTAAGGAACATATGTGAGTAGTCAGTGACTGAAGTAAGGAACATATGTGAGTAGTCAGTGACTGAAGTAAGGAAAATATATGAGTAGTCAGTGTCTGAATTAAGGAACATATGTGAGTAGTCAATGTCTGAAGTAAGGAACATATGTGAGTAGTCAGTGTCTGAATTAAAGAACATATGTAAGTTAACAGTGACTGAAGTAAGGAACATATGTGAGTAGTCAGTGTCTGAAGTAAGAAACATATATGAGTAGTCAGTGTCTGAAGTAAGGAACTTATGTGAGTAGTCAGTGTCTGAAGCACGGAACATATGTGAGTAGTCAGTGTCTGAAGTAAGGAACATATGTGAGTAGTCAAGTGTCGGAGGTAAGGAAAATATGTGAATTCACATTGTCTGGATTAAGTCGAGCATGGTGTGTCAGCGCCTAAGACAAGGAAAGTATGAGGGTTTGATTGTGACCTGTGATTTCTTTTATAAAAGAAAGTATATTGGAACTCAATCATACCATCTCACAAAATGAAGAAATGGTGATATACCAGTCGTGTGCAGCTCTGATGTACTTACATTACAATGTATATGATATGTTTCAAATGCAGTGAAAAATATACAATAATTGAATAGTGAAGTCCAGTGACTGAAATTTTACTGTAATGCGTTCTGGACAGTTCCGGCTGTAAAAAGCTGTGCTCTTTTATATATGTTGAAATTATTACAGAAATACACAATGTGGAACATCGACAAGTGATACAGAGCTTGGAGTCCACAGTCATGGAGCACAAGAGAAGAGATGATCCATTTGAAACGAATGACCCACAGACTCAACAGAGGAGTGAGATTCAGAATTGTAATGAAGCAGTCAGGGTCCAGTATGAGTTCTATAGTCAGAAGCGACTCTAATAGTCAGAAGTGATACTAATAGTCAGAAGTGACACTAATAGTTAGAATTGACATTAATAGTCAGAAGTGACACTAATAGTTAGAATTGACATTAATAGTCAGAAGTGACACTAATAGTTAGAAGTGACATGAATAGTCAGAAGTGACACTAATAGTCAGAAGTGACACTAATAGTTAGAATTGACACTAATAGTCAGAAGTGACACTAATAGTTAGAATTGACATTAATAGTCAGAAGTGACACTAATAGTTAGAAGTGACATGAATAGTCAGAAGTGACACTAATAGTCAGAAGTGACACTAATAGTTAGAATTGACACTAATAGTCAGAAGTAATAGTAATAGAAGTGACACTAAAAGTCAGAAGTGACACTAACAGTTAGAAGTGACAGTCAGAAGTGTGATGGTAATAGAAGTGACACTAATAGTCAGAAGTGATGTTAATAGAAGTGACACTAATAGTCAGAAGTGATGTTAATAGAAGTGACACTAATAGTCAGAAGTGATGTTAATAGAAGTGACACTAATAGTCATAAATAATGGTAATAGGAGTGACACTAATAGTCAGAAGTGACACTAATAGTTAGAAGTGACACTAATAGTTAGAAGTGATGGTAATAGAAATTGACACTAATAGTCAAAAGTGACACTAATAGTTAGAAGTGACAGTAATAGTCAGAAGTGACACTAATAGTTAGAAGTGACACTAATAGTTAGAAGTGACACTAATAGTTAGAAGTGACACTAATAGTTAGAAGTGACACTAATAGTTAGAAGTGACATGAATAGTCAGAAGTGACACTAATAGTCAGAAGTGACACTAATAGTTAGAATTGACACTAATAGTCAGAAGTAATAGTAATAGAAGTGACACTAAAAGTCAGAAGTGACACTAACAGTTAGAAGTGACAGTCAGAAGTGTGATGGTAATAGAAGTGACACTAATAGTCAGAAGTGATGTTAATAGAAGTGACACTAATAGTCAGAAGTGATGTTAATAGAAGTGACACTAATAGTCAGAAGTGATGTTAATAGAAGTGACACTAATAGTCATAAATAATGGTAATAGGAGTGACACTAATAGTCAGAAGTGACACTAATAGTTAGAAGTGACACTAATAGTTAGAAGTGATGGTAATAGAAATTGACACTAATAGTCAAAAGTGACACTAATAGTTAGAAGTGACAGTAATAGTCAGAAGTGACACTAATAGTTAGAAGTGACACTAATAGTTAGAAGTGACACTAATAGTTAGAAGTGACACTAATAGTTAGAAGTGACACTAATAGTTAGAAGTGACACTAATAGTTAGAAGTGACACTAATAGTTAGAAGTGACACTAATAGTCAGAAGTGACACTAATAGTTAGAAGTGACACTGATAGTTAGAAGTGACATTAATAGTCACAAGTGACACTGATAGTTAGAAGTGACACTAACAGTCAAAAGTGACACTGATAGTCAGAAGTGACACTAATAGTCAGAAGTGACACTTACAGTCAGAAGTGACACTAACAGTTAGAAGTGACGCTAATAGTCAGAAATGACACTAATAGTTAGAAGTGACGCTAATAGTCAGAAGTGACATTAATAGTCACAAGTGACACTGATAGTTAGAAGTGACGCAAATATTCATAAGTGACACTAATAGCCAGAAGTGACACTAATAGTCAGAAGTGACACTAATAGTCAGAAGTGACACTAATAGTTAGAAGTGACACTAATAGTTAGAAGTGACACTAATAGTTAGAAGTGACACTAATAGTTAGAAGTGACACTAATAGTTAGAAGTGATGGTAATAGTAGTGACACTAATAGTCAGAAGTGACACTAATAGTTAGAAGTGACACTAATAGTCAGAAGTGACACTAATAGTTAGAAGTGACACTAATAGTCAGAAGTGACACTAATAGTTAGAAGTGACACTGATAGTTAGAAGTGACATTAATAGTCACAAGTGACACTGATAGTTAGAAGTGACACTAACAGTCTCAAAAGTGACACTGATAGTCAGAAGTGACACTAATAGTCAGAAGTGACACTTACAGTCAGAAGTGACACTAACAGTTAGAAGTGACGCTAATAGTCAGAAATGACACTAATAGTTAGAAGTGACGCTAATAGTCAGAAGTGACATTAATAGTCACAAGTGACACTGATAGTTAGAAGTGACGCAAATATTCATAAGTGACACTAATAGCCAGAAGTGACACTAATAGTCAGAAGTGACACTAATAGTCAGAAGTGACACTAATAGTTAGAAGTGACACTAATAGTTAGAAGTGACACTAATAGTTAGAAGTGACACTAATAGTTAGAAGTGATGGTAATAGTAGTGACACTAATAGTCAGAAGTGACACTAATAGTTAGAAGTGACACTAATAGTCAGAAGTGACACTAATAGTTAGAAGTGACACTAATAGTCAGAAGTGACACTAATAGTTAGAAGTGACACTGATAGTTAGAAGTGACATTAATAGTCACAAGTGACACTGATAGTTAGAAGTGACACTAACAGTCTCAAAAGTGACACTGATAGTCAGAAGTGACACTAATAGTCAGAAGTGACACTTACAGTCAGAAGTGACACTAACAGTTAGAAGTGACGCTAATAGTCAGAAGTGACACTAATAGTTAGAAGTGACGCTAATAGTTAGAAGTGACACTAATAGTTAGAAGCGACTCTAATAGTCAGAAGTGACGCAAATATTCATAAGTGACACTAATAGCCAGAAGTGACACTAATAGTCAGAAGTGACACTAATAGTCAGAAGTGACACTAATAGTTAGAAGTGACACTAATAGTTAGAAGTGACACTAATAGTTAGAAGTGACACTAATAGTTAGAAGTGACACTCATAGTCAGAAGTGACACTAATAGTTAGAAGTCATGCTGTGCTTATGCAAACATTGTGAATATTTTATGTTTTACATTCTCTCAGCCTTGTCAACCAGGCATTCATTCATTTAAAAATAAAATTTAAAAAAACAGACTAAAAAATAAACAAAAATAAGATGACATTTATTTTTATGAACCCTTTCCTGGTACGATCTTAATAAAAAATGAAGTTGTTTAATTCACACACAAACAAATTTGATCAAACATAACAAATATCATCATCAGCACATATCACAATATTTGATGCAGATAAAGTTTACACAACTTTTTAAACATTGGGAGAATGTAAATCCTTTCTTAGATTTCTGATAAAACTATAAATGTTATGTACAGTACATTTGTCCATGAGAATAAAGAGGTAACTACTCAAATATAAATGATTGTTCATCATGCAGGGAACCCTCTGTGACTTAAATATAAATTAATGCTTTTAGGAAAACCCTCAAAAATACAACAACCACTAAAACAATGAATGTTCTTGTGGGAACTACCAATAAAATAACAATTGCTTAGATATGTGTACTTTAATACATGAAGGAGATTAACATGAACATGATGACTTGATAGAGTTTGCCAGTGATAGATCCAGCTGGATGCAGGAAACAAATGTTGTCCTGAAAGCAGACAACTGCCATTTCTAGTTAAGTACGAAAGATGAAACAGCAGACCCTGACAAGACCATATACACTGTCTCTCAAGACTGACTGGATACAACCAGCACTTAAATATAAATGAATGTTTAGTTGCTACACTTGTTAAAAAACAAGTTTTATAAATACTAATGTTGCTTGTTTTATTAACATGATTTTTTTACATGTTTTATAATAGATTAAAACAGCATCCATGCGAAAAATTAAAATGCCATTTTGTTCATATCAGTTATTTGATAAAACATATAAAAGAGGCTGCAACAAATACTCATAAAAGGCTGGTAGATTCATCATTTTGGCATTGGTGGTCAGAGATCTCCACAGCTTTCTTTCCAAAGTGTCAAGCTATAACTTCTGCTGTTGCTCAGACTGTACAAGCTACCTAAATATGTCTCACTGTAGACTGAACATCCACCTTTATAAGTTGCAAATGGCTATGATGTGTATGTAGTAAAAAAAAGTAAAGCACCCCTGTCACGCCAAGTGGCGTATAGGGAAATATGGTGTTAGTGACCCTATATTTTACAGACCTTCAGCACATGATTTTTGGGGTAATGTGGTTGGTATTATGCCCATGCTGCGTTACTTTCCCAGAAAAAAATCTGGTACCCATTTAAGGCTGGGTGAACCCGGAAGCCGTCGGTTGGGATCGAACCCTACCCGTTGTCCTTTGTAGTCCAGTTCCCTAACCACTGAGTTATCGCGGCTCCATGATGTGTATGTGCCAAGATAAATAACAGACTCCAAAATATTGTCTTGCAAACATGTCAACTGTACAGAAACCAAAGAACTTAAATTTGGCTTAAAGAAAAAAAAAACAACTGACAAATTATGAAGCAGAAATGATGACCTCCCACTAATGACTAGATTCAATGAAGCAATGCATCTCTCTGTATCAACTGGTAAGCACATTGTTTGTTGTAGATAAAGAGAAAAAAATTAAATTCTCAAGTTAAACCCTGTAAGATAAAACAAGTAGAAAGCAATAAGAAGGTAAACTCAAAGACACACTGTGTGTCATTGTTAAAAATGGTTATTTGTCATGACATTACCCTACAGGATGTTCACATTTAATGATAGATCAATTCATTATCCATGCATTATTATGTGCTCAATTATTTCAAGGAAACTTTTCTGTATCCATTGATGACTATCACTTTTCATGTTCTGCCTTTATAAAGATGTTAAGTAGGCACTACTGTATTGTGTCACTAATTCACAGCAAGCTGAGATATTTTGCATTTCAATTTGAGACATATGTTGTTATTTATGCCTTTACACTTTGCTGTGTGAGCTGTCTTGTTTCCAGATCACTGGCAGCCGGGGCCTGGGCTAGCAGGAGGTCATCTTCCTCTCTGTCTGTCATTCTGAAAAATAAAAATACAGAAAATGATAAACAGAAAAAAAATGAATGTCTTTTCATTAAAAAAAAACATGTGAAAAAACAAGTGCCACAAGAAGGCATTCTTGCTTATAGAACAATCACTATGTGTCCATTAGTTCTAGAATCTTATTCATGATCATACAGGTGCACAAACTTTGAAGCCATGGTAACGAATTATTTCTCAGAAATGATGTGAGGTCATCAAAATATGAATGATAATTTTACGGTAATATTATCAGGCTACAACGGGGTTCACCCAGTCTCTAAAGATGGGTACCAGAGATCTTTCTGGGCAGTAAAGGTGGCCTGGAGTGATACTGACCACATCACCCAAATATGTGCCATTGTTATAGACAAATATTGTCACTAACATCATATTCCCCATACGCCTATCAAGGCATGAAGGGAGCCTTTACTTACTTTACTTTACAAACATTCTATCTATCTATTGTCCTTTCGAGCCGAAGATGGCACATGGGGCAGAACCACAATCTCAAAAACAGAAACCTTGCGTGCCAAAGTGGCATATATTGCAGAGATCACTGCTCTAAAATTTATGGCGCTTACAAACATTAGATAATATTTTTCTTTTTGTATTCACAGGCTTTCACCTCTGGCGAAGTCTCTAGAAACTAGGAACTGAATTTGGCATGTTAATCAGTTTTTCTCTGGCAACTGAGATCACAAGGGTCCCTCACTGCACAGGCAGATAATTCTGTCTTCTACTCATATTTTTTCCGTTGATGAATAAAGGATGTTTCATGAGGTGCCTCGCTGATGAGACCACGGGTGGTTTGCCACAGAGAGAAATCACGAATAAAAATCCCAACTGGTGCAGCCGGGATTTGAACTCACAGCCTCTCTGTCTCGAGACTGACATCTTGCCTTGAGACCAACCAGTCTCCCATAAGATCATATGATTAATTTAATATTAATATTCTGATGCACATTGTAATGCACCATTAAAATGTATGATATTGTGATATTATATCATTCACACTCCTGGTATATTCACATGCATGTACACATAAACACACACACACACAGACAGTGTAATTCAATCAACACTGCATTAGAAATCAAGTTTGTTCCATGAATTCACTTCTGTCATATTCAAATTCATCAAAATGGAAATCAACGTTTGAAAATAAACAAGTAAGGGTGACAACATTTAGAACCAAAGTGGCAAATGCTGTATCTCTTGAATATTTTATCTAAAGGGATCAGTTTGATCATAAAAACACTCTAAGCGTGCTACATGACATTATTATGTTTTGGAGATAGAAAGGCAAAAGCAAATAATTTGGACAGAGGCAGCTTTTAAAAAAAATTACCTTTTTGAATTAATCTAAACTTTATGACAAATAGCCGCGATAGCTCAGTGGTTAGTGAACTGGACTACCACGGACAAGGGGTAGGGTTCGATCCCAACCGACGGCTTCCGGGTTCACCCAGCCTTAAATGGGTACCGGATTTTTTTCTGGGAAAGTAAAGCAGCACAGGCGTCATACTGACCACATTACCCCAAAAATCATGTGCTGAAGGTCTGTAAAATATAGGGTCACTAACACCATATTTCCCTATACGCCACTTGGCGTGACGGGGGTACTTTACTTTTTATGACAAATACTTGTTCTGTGTGATAAACAAATAGTTCTATACATTTAGTAGATCCTATCTACATTTAGTAGATCCTATCTACATTTAGTAGAACTAATCTACATTTAGTAGATCCTATTTACATTTAGTATCTACATTTAGTAGATCCAATCTACATTTAGTAGATCCTATCTACATTTAGTAGATCCTATCTACATTTAGTAGATCCTATCTACATTTAGTAGAACTAATCTACATTTAGTAGATCCTATCTACATTTAGTAGATCCTATCTACATTTAGTAGATCTTATCTACATTTAGTAGATCCTATCTACATTTAGTAGATCCTATCTACATTTAGTAGATCCTATCTACATTTAGTAGATCCTATCTACATTTAGTAGATCCTATCTACATTTAGTAGATTCAATCTACATTTAGTAGATCCTATCTACATTTAGTAGATCCTGTATACATTTTGCAGATCCAATGTACATTTAGTAGATCCTATCTACATTTAGTAGATCCAATCTACATTTAGTAGAACCAATCTACTTTGTCAAGAACATCACAAGAGAGAAACAGAACATCAAAATAACAATAGACGGCAGACAACTAAAATAAACAGAGGAAGATAATTACCTAGGAAGACTAATGACAAACGACAATTCACAGACAGCAGAAATAGACTCAAGATGCAGAAAAGCTTGTCAAGTCATTGAACAACAGTCACCACTGCTGCCCAACAAGAAAATAATATTAAAGGCAAAACAGGCACTCTGCAACACAATCATCATCCCAATATTGTGCCGGGGAAACCAGCAGGAGAGCAAAAGACCGCAAACTATATCTCCTCTAGACGCTAAAAGGCAAATGAGGAAAGAAGGTAGAAGAATCTAGTTTGTACATTTAGCAGAACAGATCTATTCTATACATTTAACAGAACAGATCTACTCTATACACTTAGCAGAACAGATCTATTCTACACATTTAGTAGAACAGATCTATTCTATATATTTAGCAGAACCATTCTCATAGCATCTATACAAATTCCATAAGTGCTCTGTCCCATTTTGTAGACAAACAGAATGATGATAGTTACAATAGCACAAAGAATAAATGCACCTATCACTTTTATTACTCTTTCCTATTTATAGACAGCTTGATTAACAAAACAAAAACAACTCTCAGTTTAACTCAATTTAAAGAAAATGTAAAAAGCATTGTGAAATTGAAAATCACAATAGTGGGCAATGAAACGCACCTGTCAGTCACAGACTGATTTTGTCCTGCACTTCCAGTCAAAGATATCTGCAATGCCATAATTAATGCCTCATCTTCACTCTGAAATGTCATTTTAAAATAAATCTGTAAAGGCCATAAAAATTGTATTTTTTTCAAATCATAAAATCATTATAGTGTAAATGTGACTGATATTCTAACACTCATTTCTATATGTACTTTGATATTATAATATAAATAGCTCAAACATATTAGGTGGTTAACAAAGTTGAGACATTGGGAAGGAAAGCACTGATGAGATCACCACCGATATTGCTGTTTTTGTCATGTTAAGTTCAAACATTTCAGAAATCTATGAAACTACCCGTCTATATTGGTGACATTGTTTATTTTTATATGAACAAATATTTGATAAAATTACTAAATTATAACTAGAGTTTCTTTATGATATTTTAGTGACATAATGTATCTTATATTAGTATTTTACTGATACAAAGTATGTTAGAAATTCTATAAGAAAAAGGAAGAACGTACCAAAGATCCCTGCATTGAAGCAAATATGGCCTCTCTTCCAAGCCCTTTATTTCTGAAACAGGGGAGAATAAATCATAAATAAAAAGTCACTCTGATTTGATGCTTACTCAAACGAACACATCTACCGATATTTGAAAAGTTAAATATATTTTAACAAAATTATGTCTACTCCATGAAAACAGGAAGTCTCTTACATGAAGGGCTTGTTATAAAAAAAAATTATTTTAAAGTCAAACTCTATGTTTGATATTTAGAAAGAAACATCTTTACAGCTTTTTTCCCATTTCTGGGATCTGCCAAAGGGATTTGTAGAAGCAGAGAATAAATGCAACTTGCCTAGTGACCCACATTCTCCTGGTGTGGAGCATGTGTAAGTTATTGAACTGCACTCTGTGTTTGAATATAAATTCATATACTGCTAGCGCTAAAGCAGAGATGATTTTTTTTTATCCTAAGGGTGTTAATGTAAATCAATCGGCAAGTTACTTATTTATTTTTATAAATCAATCTTGACATTATTTGATAATAGAATATAGTTTTAAAAAATATGAATGTAAAATTTAATATTATGGTTATGGTAGGCCCCAGTATCACTGCAAACGAATTAAAATCCATAATTGCTCAACCGCCCGTGCCAGTGAAATCATCCGAATTGGTAACACATCTCCCAAACAAAGTAAGCTGTAGTCCCCATCATAGCAGTCTCAGCACATGCCAAAAGACATAAGGCAAAACCGCACAGAAAGTGAACACAGCCAACTGTTCCCTGTCATACGACATCATCGTTCATCGTAAACAATTGGAATATCGAAACACGATCAAAATGGATGAAACATACAGCTCATGATGTGCACAGAGCACTTAACTCAGTAGCTCATGCAACAAGCCGGACTTGGAATATGAGGAAAGTGCAACAAGGAACACTTTTCATATGTAGCCTTCAATGGTTCCTGCCGCCTATCCACCATATTGACCGAAAAATTTAATGTTTGATTTGGTATTACAACTACGTAGGGAGGTCAAAAAGTAATGCACACCAACTTTTTTCTCGGAAACTATTTGGGCAAAATGTGTGAAATTTTCACAGATTGTAGCTGAACATCCCCTTTACACTACCTATTTTTCAACATAATCTCCGTCCAAGCATATTGCCTTACGCCAACGCGAAACTAGGTCATGAATGCCTCGTTTGTACCAAGTTTTGTCCTGCTCACGTAGCCATTTTTTAACTGCACGGATCACACCCTCATCATTGTCAAAGTGTGTCCCACGCAGGAATTTTTTGAGTGGTCCAAACAGATGGAAATCTGAGGGAGCCAGATCAGGGCTGTAAGGAGGATGGGGCAGTACAGTCCAACCAAATTTGTTGATTGCTTCCCGTGTTACCAGACTTGTGTGAGGGCGTGCATTGTCATGTTGAAGCAACAAATCTGCAGATGGCTTATTAGGCCGAACACTGTGGAACCGATTTTTGAGTTTTGTCAGTGTATTGATGTAAGCTGTCGAGTTGATTGTCTCACCTCTTGTCATTACATCAACAAGAATCACACCATCAATGTCCCAGAAGACAGTGATCATCACCTTTCCGGCTGATGGAGATGTTTTGAATTTTTTTCTTTTTGGTGACTGCGGATGATGCCATTCCATTGACTGCATTTTTGTTTCAGGCTCATAATAATGTGCCCACGTTTCGTCACCGGTAACAATTTTTGACAAAAACATTTCTCCTTCAACACCAAAACGCTCCAACAATTCAGAACAGAATGTTTTCCTTTGAACTCTGTGATCATTTGTTAGGCACCGAGGAACCCATCGAGCGCAAATCTTTGAATATCCGAGAGTTTTAAAAATTGCGATTGCACTTCCCTTGCTGACTGTAAGCTGCAATGCCAATTGCTGACTAGTGATACGCCTATCCTTACGAATAATGGCATCAGCCCGGTTTAACATGTCTGTGCTGGTAGCCGAGCCAACACGTCCAGAACGCGGTAAATCATGCAGCTCCACTCGTACACTTTCTGCAGCTTTAATTCTCTGAACCCAGCGACTAACTGTGCTCCTATCGACTGCAGAACATTTGTACACTGCACACAGTCGTTTATGAATGTTTGCCACAGTTTCTTTTTCCGCAACCAGAAATTCTATGACAATTCGCTGTTTGTAACGGACATTGTTGACAAGCTCCATTTTAACGGTTCATAGATTGCGTAATATTTATCAGAATGCTGTGCAATTTGGTACACATAATTGGAACATGTCATATTCCAAGTGTGCAAAATTTCATATTCCTATCTTTATTATTAGCCGAGAAAAAAATTGGTGTGCATTACTTTTTGACCTCCCGTATTAGAAGACACAATCTCAAGAACATCCAATTGTGTCACCAGTTGTCAACATCAATCAGGTTTCCATATCATTAGTATTGCATTTTTCTTTTGGTATTTGTCTGAAATTATCAACTTTCCATATCATTTCAACTTTTCCATTTCATTTCCACATCATTGTAACAACAACAACAACATATCATTTTTATTGCATATTTCTTTTGGTATCTGTCTGAAATTATCAACAAACAATAAGAAGCCTGCATAACAAAAGTTAATTTTATTTTTACTGTGGTCGCTCCACAACTGAAACCACCATTATTTACAACTTGTTGTTTGGTAACACTTGTAGGATTTAGTAATATTAATATAAAATATATTTGACAAACCAGATTGATATTGAGACATCAGTTTAAAATCAATTCATCAAGGAAGTAAATTTGATATTTTTTTTTAATGAGCATTGTTTACACCCACTAAACATTAAGATCAAAGATAAAGAAATAAAACAAGTAGAAGAATTCAAGTATTTAGGCACAATGTTCACAGAAGATGGAAAAAAAGACAGAGAAATTGACATGAGAATACAAAAAGCAAATGCTGTTACATACCAGCTTTCACCATTGCTAAGACATCCAAACATTTCTATGCCAGTTAAACAACAAATGATAAACAGCATTTTTATACCAACTTTGTGCTATGAAAGTCAAACATGGATCCTTTCTAAATCACAATTAAGAAAGATCAATATATGTGAGATGCGATGCTTGAGAAAAGTAACAAACAACACAAGAAAAGATAGAATACCAAACGAAACCATAAGAAAAATAGTAGGAACAAAACACTGCCAGGAATATATAGAACAACAACAACTTAAATGGTTTGGCCACCTGGTCAGAGTGAATCCTTATCAATCACCATCAAGGGCGTTCTTCTTGAGAATGCATGGAAAAAGACCAAGAGGAAGACCCAGAAGAAGATGGATAGATGCAGTGACAGAGACATGTAACAACAAAGGAAAGTCACTAATTCAGACAATTCGAGCAGCTCAAGAACGACAAATGATATAAACCACGACACCTTTTAGGTATAAGTGAAAAGAGAAAAGTTGAAGAAGAAGAAGAACATTGTTTCAGTTCACTTCAGTAGGTCATAGAATTTAGTGGTACACTACTTGAAGGTGGTATGTTGCTAAGTGGTCTCAAGTGGTAACAAGGGTTTCTAGCACAAAACATTTCTGGTGCAAGTCGAAGTATACAATGTTGATAGAGGAAACAGTATTTTTTAAAGTAACACTTAGGAGTGTCATATAAATGAATAAGAGGTTACTTAGGAGTGTCATTTAAATGAATAAGAGGTTACTTAGGAGTGTCATATAAATGAATAAGAGGTTACTTAGGAGTGTCATATAAATGAATAAGAGGTTACTTAGGAGTGTCATATAAATGATAAAGAGGTTACTTAGGAGTGTCATATAAATGAATAAAAGGTTTAGAAAAGACTGATAGGAAGCAATGGGCCTTTTGATTAGTCTGAGTTTATGAGAAGAGAATAAATAATAAGTACTCACCCTGCTTTTCTATTAATGTTATCAGCTTGACTGTGAGTGGAAGCTGCTGCTGTTTGCTGAGATACTTTCTCTGACTTTTGTTGAGCTCTCAATATTGCAGCTGCCCTGTTTGAATGAAATCATCAATTAGAGCAGTTCACATCAATCTGTATGACATTACAGAAAAAGAGGCATCAAATGTATCCATGAGACAAAACAAAATCCATTTTGGGAGCTCTCTGGTTTTAGTTATTGATTTTCTGGACTGATTTTACTGCTTGTTTAGGTAGACATTGTAGATGGAGATCAACTTCCAGCTGCAGTCAGATAACTGCTAAAAATGACAGATTTTCTACACATGCCTCCCTTGGAAAGTAGGTGCCTGGTGTAGCTTTGATGTCACCTATATAAGCCTCAATAAAAATATTGGCAACAATATCACATTCCTATATGTCACAAGGCTTGATGGTAACCAAGGTTATCATCAGTTTTTATTTTTACTTCCATCTCATTATTGTTAAAACAAAAATGAAAGCATATACACATGCTATTGGTTTCAGTGGATTGCTGTTCACATAAATACTCTATCCTTTGTTTCAAGTACACTGTTGCAAATTCTAGTATAAGTACAGATAGACAATAACAATAATACAACAGAATCAACAAACTTATTACATTGAGCAAGACAGCCATAGAATGTTATAAGGGAGATAACTACAGTACTTTATAAAAGAGATCAATGTAGCAAGTTAAGATTGTAGCAAAATATGCAAAGTTTGTTCAACGGCCTATAACAGTGTAGAAATGCGAAGGGTTTTCTCTCTTTAACTTCACAGATCTAAGCCACACAATTTAGTGGCTATTTGACTAGTTTTTTATTTCCCTACAGTTTTCATTGTTTTTACCAGAGCCTGATGTACTTTACAATTGAACGCAATGCCACTAGACAGTAAAAGGAATCTTAATACAAAACAATCAGACGACTAATTCTGCACTGCCTCAATGCTCAGTAATATTTGATTAAAACCCCTTTCAAATATATGGTTATAGTTATTTAAAGGTTCCAGTATCACTGCAAATGAGTGAAAATCCATAATTGCTCAACCGCCTGTGCCAATGAAATCATTCAAATTAACATCTCTTCGAATATCCAAACAAAGAAAGGCAGCTGCAGTCCCCATCATTTCAAATTTAATAAAACATAAAGCAAGGTACAAACCCTTGATTGCTGACAGATTTTCCAGTATCCTGAAATCCTCTGCAGTCATGATCCTGCATGTGTCGGTGATGAAAACAGAAGTTTAACCTGCAGGATTCACATCTGACTGGCACCAACTAATCATGAAATAAATCAATGTTAAACAAGAAATTATTTTTTTTTTATGTGATTGCCAACACTCCTAACTTCAGAAAACAAAAACATTTTTTGCACAGAAAGTATGATTAAAGTGGTCACACTCTTAAGATCATGTCATGTTTTTGTATGTACTCAACATCGATAACTACAACTTGAGAGGAACATGCATTTTTTGTTCAGAATTCAAGTAACTACAAGAACTGCTATTATAAGTAGCTTTCTAATCTTGTAATAACATCTTTAAGTTTTTCCATTCTCATCATTTGACTCACAGTCATCTACTCGTTGGGAGCTTTTTGGATCTTGCCTTAGTTAAGTCTCGCTTTAATTTTATATATATACATTAGCTCACAAATTTTTACATTTTATCTATTTTTATCCTCTGATATGTAGCACATCTCTCTCTCATTTCATCTCTTATCCATCTGTTTATTTCTCCTTGATTTACCTGTCCCACTCATCCTAGATGTAGTGGAGTTATATTTTATTTTGTTGTTCGTTTGTGTTCTCATTTTCTGAGGAAGGCCGCATGTAAGTCAGTATTTTGTTGTGTTCCTTTTTTGTAAAGCTGTCACCATACCTTGTTGGAGTATACGTTACACCCCACAATTGCTCTTGCCATACCGGTTGGGGTAGGTGATCATGTCCTTCCACAATGTTCTATCCACAGTGCATCGTATCAATTATGTTGTTGACTGTTTCTCATGCCATGACACCAATCTATCTAGTATCTTCTCTCTTTGTTGTCCACAATCTCTCTTTCCCTGTATTTTGCCAGTTGTATCCAAGTATGCTCATGATGTGCCTGAAAAATGTTGGTTGTTTCTTTCTGATGTTTTTTAGGAGATTCCTTTTTGTGTTGGCCTCTTTGAGGATGTCCTTATTGGTCTTTTCAGCTGTCCAGGGAACTCTCAACATTCCTCTAATTTCTATTCTCACCTACAAACAATTATACTATCATATTTTAGGGAGATCAGTTGGGCTCTCATCTCAGCTTTTATGTTATTACAGTAACTGTATAATCAAGTCTTCATTATAAGATTTATCCTGTAGCAAAATTACCCATTAGAACTATTTGTATTCTCTTTGATTTTAGTACTTTTGAGTATAAATTATTCATCTTTCTCCAAAAATGCAATGTTAAATCAACCAAAATGAAAACACAAAACTATTTTCATGTATTGTAATTTTTGTTACATATATATTACCATTTTTTTAAATACATTTAATGGTTTTTTAATTAATTTTTTTTTCTTTAAAAAAAACCAAGTCCCCCAATACTCAAAGGGATATAAAAGAAAGTGAAGAGGAATAAAAAACATAGAATGAAACTGAACTTTATCTTTAATAAAACAATTCCTGAACAACTTACCTCTTTCTTTTTGCATCCTTTCTTTGAGCATTTGTTTGTGTACACCTTAAAGAAAAAACATAAAGTCAATAATTCCCAATTAAAATATGCACAATATATTTTGTACACTCTGTAATGTACACATTTAATGAAATATCTCATTTATATGGCACACTATCCCGGGCTTGGGACAGAGAGGTTGTAGGTTCAAATCTCGGCTACACCGGTTGGGATTTTTATTTATAATTTCTCTCTGCGACAACCACCCCTGGTCTCAGCAGCGAGACCCAGCTTGAAACGTCAGTTACTCATCGATGGAAAAAACATGAGTACCTCCGAAGTCGGAGTTATCTGCCTGTGCGGCGAGGGACCCCTGTGCACATGTCTGCCAGGGAAAAAAGGATTAACATGCAAAATTCAGTTCCTAATCTCTAGGAACTTCGTCAGAGTTGAAAGCTGGTGAACGCAACAACAACTTCAACAACAATATGGCACACACAGTAGGAGGCTGATGGATAAAAACTGTCATTCTCGAAAAAAGGTGAATTCTGTCTCAATCAATTGAGTTGAAATGTGCAGACATTGCAACTATGTTGTTAACTAGCACATTTTGCAACTATGTTGTAAACTAGAAGATATTGCAATTATGTTGTAAACTAGGAGATATTGCAACTTTGTTGTAAACTAGCACATATTGCAACTATGTTGTAAACTAGAAGATATTGCAATTATGTTGTAAACTAGGAAATATTGCAACTATGTTGTAAACTAGGAGATATTGCAACTATGTTGTAAACTAGCACATATTGCAACTATGTTGTAAACTAGGAGATATTGCAACTATGTTGTAAACTAGCACATATTGCAACTATGTTGTAAACTAGCACATATTGCAACTATGTTGTAAACTAGCACATATTGCAACTATGTTGTAAACTAGCACATATTGCAATTATGTTGTAAACTAGGAAATATTGCAACTATGTTGTAAACTAGGAGATATTGCAACTATGTTGTAAACTAGCACATATTGCAACTATGTTGTAAACTAGCACATATTGCAACTATGTTGTAAACTAGCAGATATTACAACTATGTTGTAAACTAGGAGATATTACAACTATGTTGTAAACTAGCACATATTGCAACTATGTTGTAAACTAGCACATATTGCAACTATGTTGTAAACTAGCAGATATTACAACTATGTTGTAAACTGGCAGATATTACAACTATGTTGTAAACTAGGAGATATTGCAACTTTGTTGTAAACTAGCACATATTGCAACTTTGTTGTAAACTAGCACATATTACAACTATGTTGTAAACTAGGAGATATTACAACTTTGTTGTAAACTAGGAGATATTACAACTATGTTGTAAACTAGCAGATATTACAACTATGTTGTAAACTAGGAGATATTACAACTATGTTGTAAACTAGCACATATTGCAACTATGTTGTAAACTAGGAGATATTGCAACTTTGTTGTAAACTAGCACATATTGCAACTATGTTGTAAACTAGCAGATATTACAACTATGTTGTAAACTAGGAGATATTACAACTATGTTGTAAACTAGCAGATATTACAACTATGTTGTAATCTAGCAGATATTGCAACTATGTTGTAAACTAGCAGATATTACAACTATGTTGTAAACTAGCAGATATTACAACTATGTTGTAAACTAGCAGATATTACAACTATGTTGTAAACTAGTGACACATTTACGCCCAAGCAACATCTGGACAATAAAGCGGAGTAGTCATCGGGTGAATGAAAGAAGAAAAAAAATCATCTATCTATTGACCTTTCGAGCCGTAACCGGCCCATAGGGCGTAGACCAAGATACACCTTCTCCTATATGAATTTTTGTTCTAGCAGTTTTCTTTTAAAGATATTTTATCAAATCTCGCCATCTGTCTCTGTTCTGTGCAAGCAGTTCTATCTCATTGAGGGAGCCGATTCCTGCTGCTCTTGCCTCTCTCATCAATGTTCTTCTCAGTGTCTCCCTGGGTCTTCCTCTTTTTCTTTTACCTGTTGTTTCCCATATGAGGGCTTGCTTTGCTATTCGATTATTATCTCTTCTCATCACATGTCCAACGTATGACCATCGTCTTTTCTTTATTACTGAAGATATTAGTGGTTGATTGGCGATTTCTCTAATTTCCTCGTTTGTTTTGAATTCGTTCCATTCTATACCAAGTATTTTCCTTAGACATTTATTTTCGAATGCGTTCAACTTTGTTTCTATATCTCTTGTTGTTTTCCAGCTTTCACACGCATACGTAAGGGTTGATAGTACATTTGATTTGAATAGCCTAAGTTTTGTGTTTGTGCTAATGAGTTTTGATTTCCACAACTTTTCAAGGCTTCTGAAAGACATTGCTGCTTTAGCCAGTCTGATTCTAATTTCTTTGCTCGTATCCCCTTCTCGATCAATGTGACTTCCAAGATAGATGAAGTGATCGATCTCTTCTACTGGTTTGTTTTCCATGTATATTTTGTCACTTGTTGGAATTAAACTTTTCATGACTTTAGTCTTTTCATGATTGACCTCAAGCCCAATTTTGCTGGCTATTGATGATAGTTCATTTGTGTTTTCCTGCATCGTTTTTATCTGATTGCTGATGAGAACTATGTCATCAGCAAAGTCCAGGTCCTCCAAATGGTCTCCTTGTATCCATTCGATGCCTTTATTACCAGTGCAGCATTTCTTCATTATGAAGTCCATAACAATTCCAAATAACAAGGGCGATAAAATACATCCTTGTTTAACCCCAGTTTCTATTGGGAAACATTCGCTCAGTCCTTCCTCTGTTCGAACTGCACATGTGTAACCATCATACATGTCTTTGATAATATTTATGATTTTTGATGGTAAGCCATATTGCTTCAGAATTTTCCACAAAGAATCTCTATGAATACTATCAAATGCTTTTTTGAAGTCGATGAAGTTAAGTACAAAAGGTTTTTGCTTTTCAATGTGTTCCTCCAATATAAGTCGTAGAGTGAAAATGTGGTCAAGACAGCTTCTCCCTTTTCTAAACCCAGCCTGTTCTTCACGCATTACTGTATCTATTGAATCCTTTATTCTATTTAGGATGATTTTACAGAATAATTTTGAGGCAACTGACAAAAGTGTCACGCCTCTCCAATTGTTACAATCTCTAAGATTGCCCTTTTTTGGGATCTTAACAATGATTCCTTTTTTCCATTTATGAGGCGTCTTCTCTGTTTTCCAAATGATGTTGAACATTTTTTGGAGATGTATTAAATTATGGCTATCAATTGCCTTGAGGATCTCAGCTGTTAACTTATCCTCTCCAGCAGCCTTGTTATTGGTCATTAGCTTTAAGGTGGTTTCTATTTCACTCAAGGTGAAGTCATCTAAATTTACATCTAATTCTGCTGCTGGTGTTTCAGCTTCAAAATCTATTAAACTGTGAGGTAGTGGACGGTTAAGAATTTCTTTGAAGTGTTCCGCCCAACGGGCTTTTATGTCTGCGCTTGTTGTTAGCATTAATCCAGATTTGTCTAGAATTGGTGTTCCACTGGATGTATAGGTGTTTGTCAGCATCTTTTGTACAGTATAAAGAGTTCTGCTGTCTCCTGTAATTGCAGCTGTCTCTGCTTTCTCTGCCAAGTTGTCTATATAAGCTCTTGTATCTCTTCTTGCCGAACTTTTCACTTTGTTGTCTAATTCTTTGTATGTTGCTTTTGCCAGAACCTTTCCAAGATCTGTCTTTACATTAGTCATGGCTCTCTTCGCTTCTCTTCTTTCTTTGATGTATTTCCATGTGGTGTCTGAGATCCAAGCTCGTTTTTCCATTTTCTTCAGTCCAGCACTTGCTTCTGCTGCTGTCATTAGTATTTTGCTCTGTGAGTCCCACATTTCATTGATATCTAAGTCTATTTCACCAAGTGCTGAATAACAATTACTTAGCTCTATGTTAAACTTTTCCTTTATTGCTTCATCTTTCAGTTTATGACTATCAATTTTATGTGTAATTGACCTCTTCTGTTGGTTTCTAAATTTTAATCTTATTTTCCCAATGCACAGGTTGTGGTCACTATTAACATCAGCACCTCTGTATGCTCTTACATCTATTAATGATGATCTGAATTGTTGTTTAATACATAGGTGGTCAATTTGATTTGATGTTCTATCATCAGGAGATATCCATGTTGTTTTGTGGATATTTTTATGTGGAAATAATGTCCCACCTATAACTAAATTTTCTATTAAACATAATTCTATTAATCTTTCTCCATTCTGACTTGTTGTATTACAGCCTTCTCTCCCCATCACATGTTCCACTCCTGCGTTATCTTGTCCTACTTTGGCGTTGAAGTCTCCCATTACAATTAAAAGATCGTGTTTTGGTATTTTGTTTATAAGTTGTTGCAGTTGGTTATAAAAATCATCCTTAACTTCATCATCAGCTTCGTTAGTAGGCGCATAACATTGAATAATTGAAAGTCTTCCATGTTTTCCATGTTTTCATGGTAGGATAAAAAAAAAAATGTTTTCTATTGGGATTGAGATAAATCATCTTTTTCTTAAACATTCACCAGTTATGTGGACAAGGATACGTTATGCTACTAGTTTAGGACAAGCTGCAGTATCAGCGTCTTTTGGCTTGATACATTTGTTACTGGTTTAAGTAGAATTTGATTTAAAATGTTGACTAGGTAGCCATTGGCCTACTGTTTATTTACTTTTAATTGCTGAGGGTTCTTTTAACATGTGCAGCATGCCCATGAGACCTCATTTTGTTTTCATAATTTCCCAAGAGGTCTAGAAGTCAGATCTCAATACTTAGAGACCAGTGGATGGTTAACCTCGGAAGAAACCTGAGACAGGAATCAAATCAAGGACCCTCATGATTAGAGGCCTATTCTACATCAAGACCTCCAGGTCCTCTAAAATAAACACTCTGATTGGAACACCTCATGATAACCGCACAGAGCAACTTTATTTTCCAGCCCCACAGAAAACTGGGACACACCCTAGAAATGAGATGAAAACTCTAATGATCTCATTATATTCTTCAAATACTGACAATAATTCACATAACATAAGAACTCTTAAGTCTACTTTATTTATCAATAATTAATTTCATCAGAACAATTTAATATATTCAAAATATATATAAATATAAATAGAAACGTTCATCATTATCATTGAGTGCTATCTCCGCAATGAAGGTTGGCTACCATGGAAAAAACATTCTGCTCTGTCTCTTGCTTTGGTGGTGCGTGTTGTCATAGGCTGGGTTGTTTTTTATGATGTTACTTGTCCATGTTAGTCTTATTCTGCCTCTGCCTCTTTTACCTTGTATTTTCCCCTCTAGGATTACTTTTAGTAAGCTGTTGTGTCTTTTAACATGGCTCAAAAATCGCATTTGTCTTGTTCTCATTGTGTTTAGTAGTTCTCTTTTCATTTTTAGTTGTTTTAAAACTTCATCGTTTGTTTTCTTTTCCTTCCATTCCTTCCATCCAATTCTACCTATTCTTCTATATATCCACATTTCAAAGGCTTCAATTCTCTGTTCTGTTTTCTTGTCTAATGTCCATGTTTCTGCACCATATAGGAATGTTGAGAAGACATAACATTTTGCTATTCTTAGTTTTAGCCCTGGTGTATAGAAACATTATGGTTGTATTTTTCATCTAAAAAAAATCACTTTAATTCAAGCTCTAGAACTTTGATAGCATATGTGTGTGAATATTTCTTGAAAGGGCAGTAATTCCCCTTTATTATACTGATATTTTCTGGAAATAATTGTAATCTATGAGACCCAAAGATTTTGTTTAATTAATTTTTGTCTTAATTTTATTTTAGTAAATTAATGCACATATGAAGACATGCTCAAAATATGATCTAAATTGTTATTTTTGGTGCTAAATACATATTACCTGAAGTATAAGAACGTATTAAATATATATATAGTAACTTCCACTACAACAAAGTACCACAGATAAATATTTATATAACCTGTTAATGGATTCTTGGGTCTGTTGATGAATTTACTAATGGTAAGGAATAATGGTTGCATACACGGAGCATTCTTCATATTAGATTTAGTTCATTCTACATGTTTGATTTAGATCATTCTACATGTTAGATTTAGTTCATTCTACAGGTTAGATTTAGTTCATTCTACAGGTTAGATTTAGTTCATTCTACAGGTTAGATTTAGTTCATTCTACAGGTTAGATTTAGTTTATTCTACAGGTTAGATTTAGTTCATTCTACAGGTTAGATTTAGTTTATTCTACATGTTAGATTTAGTTCATTCTACAGGTTAGATTTAGTTCATTCTACAGGTTAGATTTAGTTCATTCTACATGTTATATTTAGTTTATTCTACGTTAGATTTAGTTTATTCTACGTTAGATTTAGTTGTGCTTCCAATAAGAGAACCCTTGATTCTAATGGGAATGTTAATGAACCAATGTCCATCCAATGTGCAAATGACCAGTTTAACTCATTCAGCCACCTACGTCCCCTATGAATGATGAATCTTGCACAGATTCTATTCCTTAATTGTGAAAAATATGAATTAAAACATCAGCAACTAACAAATGCGAAATTGTAGAAGGTTCAAATCAAGTTTAATATGAAAATATAGAAATTATTTCAACGAAACAATTATATTTTTTTTAATGAACATGCACAAAACTATTGGTTACCTTTCTTCTGCCTTTAGCTGGGTCTGACTTGCAGTCTGACTCTATATGCTTCCCCACAACAATGTCTGGCGCTTCCCCTTTTTTTATGGGACAAGGGAGTTTACAGAGTGGGCAGACTGGGATCTGGTTATTCTGGGATCAAAACAGTTTAAGTTATGATAATTACTTCCTGGTTAAAGTTTATGACCAGATATGGACAATTATTGAGAGATCAATAGTAAAAAAAATATAGAAAACATTTTTATCTCCAAGATTTAAATATTTGACTGATTCTTAGTATGGATTGAGGGACAGACGAATAAATTATTTTGGAAATATAAAGTGGCATGGGATTATGGTAAAGGCCTCACTAAAAGTTAAGACTGAAGGAAAACTTAGAGAATGACAGTGCTATATAGAGAGAGGAATATTAGGAGATGAAACAGGGATAGCACTATAGAGAGAAGAATATTAGGAGATGAAACAATGACAGCACTATAGAGAGAGGAATATTAGAAGATGAAACAATGACAGCACTATAGAGAGAGGAATATTAGGAGATGAAACAATGACAGCGCTATATAGAGAGGAATATTAGAAGATTAAACAATGACAGCACTATAGAGAGAGGGATATTAGGAGATGAAACAATGACAGCGCTATATAGAGAGGAATATTAGAAGATGAAACAATGACAGCGCTATAGAGAGAGGGATATTAGAAGATGAAACAATGACAGACTGTAAGAATGCACCAACAATGCAAAAAATAACTATCAAAGATGATCAACTGCTGCCAACCTTTTAGGCAAGTACAGCAACCTGATATAATCATTAATGATTATTAATAATTGATTAATATCAGAAGTACTGGGTCTTCAGGCATCGATGGACTTCCAGATTACCTAAGTGTGCAGGGATATAGGCAATCAAGATGAAGAAAAATTTGAAGCTGCTGTAAAGCCGATAAGAATACAAATTTTAAAAAAATGGTATGGTTAAAAAATGAGGAAGATACTATGCAATCAGGGAGCCACAATAGGTCAGTGGTTAGTAAACTGGACTACAAAGGACAAGGGGTAGGGTTCGATCCCAACCGACGGCTTCCGGGTTCACCCAGCTTTAAATGGGTACCGGATTTTTTTTTGGGAAAGTGAAGTGGCATGGGCGTAATACTGACCACATTACCCCAAAAATCATGTGCCGAAGGTCTGCAAAATTTATGGTCACTAACACCATATTCCCTATATGCCACTTGGCATGACGGGGGTACTTTACTTTTTTTTTTTTCTACTATGCAATCTATTTTTGACAATAGAAACAAGAAAAAAGAGTTCTTAAATGTTATGTAGAACCAGTTTTAACATATGGATGTGAATCATGGACAATAGGACAACAGACAAGAAAATCACTGGAGGCTGTAAAGATGTGGTTTTACAGAAGAATGTTGAGAATACCATGGACAGCTTAGAAGAGTAATGAAAATGTTCTGAAAGAGGCCAAAGCAAAAAGAGAGCTAATTTCCAATATTAGGAAGAAACAATAATCATTTTTGGTCATGTAATGAGAAGAGAACAGCTGGACATATTGTAACAACTGTTAAATTTAGGGACAAAGAGATAGAGGGAAGCAGAGAGAAAAGATACCAGAAAGTTTAAGAGAATGGCTTGGCAGAAGGTTAACAACAGAAATGATAAATAACTGTCGTGATCGAAAGTTGTGGAGAGACATGATCACCTACCCCAGCAGGCTTGGTAGTTGATGATGATGATGATGGCTAAATACAGCTTTACATAGGTGAAAAACAAAACAAAAGCAGAACAACGTTTCTGCTCAGTAGACCTTCAGCTGGAACAATAAACAACACAAAAATATAGATCTATCTATTGACCATTTGAGCCATAGCCAGCCCATAGGGCGTAGACCAAGATACTCCTTCTCTTATCTAAATTTTTATTTTAGCAGTTTTCAGTCCTTTTAAATATATTTTATCAAATCTCGCCATTTGTCTCTGTTCTATGCAAGCAGCTCTATCTCAATGAGGGAGCTGATTCCTGCTGCTCTTGCCTCTCTTATCAATGTTCTTCTCAGTGTCTCTCTGGGTTTTCTTCTTTTCCTCTTACCTGTTGTTTCACACATGAGGGCTTGATTTGCTTTTCAGTTATTATCTCTTCTCATCACATGTAAAATATAGATACACACGGAAATCTAACTACAGGGTAACATTATGAAGACTATCTGAAAGGAAAATAAGTCACTTCCCTGTAGTCTAGTGTATAGGGAACTAGTAACAACCTCCAAATATTTTTAGAACCCTTCCCATATGTTTTATACCTCCGTCAGCTCTGTTAGCTGCCATTTAAAAAAAATTTCAGTCCAGTCAGTGTTTGACCCAGCTCCGAAATACAGGGAAGTGACTCACTTATTTTCCAATTAGATAGTCTAGCATATTATCGCCATATAGTTAGATTTCTGTGTGCATCTATACATATTTTTGCATTGTTATTTATTGTAGTTGCAGTTGTAGTTAGTTAAAGGCCCCGGTATCACTGCAAATTAATTAAAATCCATAATTGCTCAACCACCATGCCAGTGGAATCATCCGAATGAATTAACATCTTATCTCAATGAAGGATCCAAACAAAGAAAGGCAGCTGCAGTCCCCATCAATCAGCCACAGCACATGCTAAAAGACCAAAATCGAACCGAAAGTGAGCACAGTCAAACTGTCCTTCGTATCATACGATATCATCATTCATTGTTAGCAATCGGAATATCAAGACATCGGATGAAAAACACAGCTGATAATGAAAGATGAAAGATCTAGAGAAGGTACACATTGACAATCATATCTATCTATCTATTGACCTATCAAGCTGTGGCCAAGTTATGCCCAAAGGGCATAGATCCAGATACTCTTTCTCTTTTTATAAATGCTCTTTTTAGCAGTCTCCATCCTTGTAAAGATCTTTTATCAAATCTCGCCTTTTGTCTCTGTTCTGTGCAAGTATCTCAATCTCATTGAAGAAGCCAATTCCATCTGCCTTTGTCTCTCTGATCAATGTTCTTCTCAGTGTTTCTCTGGGTCGACCTCTATTCCCCCTAGCTGTTACAACCAAATCTGCACACACACACACACACACACAATTACACAAGAAAATGATTACATCTAGAGAAGATACAAGATACCAATTTGGACAAATAAAATTGGCCATATATTTTCAAATACCTTTTTATAAGATTCTGTGCAACAATGTGTGGCGTACACTATATGATCACGGCTGAAATAAAAAACAAAAAAGGTGAAACTTTCATACTAAATTTAACAGAAAAGAAAACATCAAAATTGTGTACATTTCATAAAATCAGCCTGAAGAAAATCAGCTAAATGTCTTGGATAAACAAAATCAACAACTATGAACGGCAGAATAACTCAGGCCAAAATAGCATTTCAGAAAATGAAAAATATTTTATGCAACAAATCAATGTCAATAGAAATGAGAAAGAGAGTTCATCGGTGCTATATAGAACCAATTCTGACCTATGGAAGCGAATCATAGACAATAGACAAACAAATGAAAAGACGATTAGAGGCCACAGATGTGGGATTTCTCAGAAGAATGTTGAAAGTTCCCTGGACAGCTAAAAAGATCAATGAGGACATTCTCGAGGAGGCCAACACAAAAAGGGAACTCCTAAAAAACATCAGAAAGAAACAATCGACATTTTTCAGGCACATCATGAGAAGAGGGAAATTGGAATACTTGGTTACAACATGCAAAATAAAAGGAAAGAGAGATCGCAGATGACAAAGAGAGCAAATACTGATGATAGCTTGGTGTCATGGCATGGAAAACAGTCAACAACAGAACTGATACAATGCACTGTATATAGAAAATAGTGGAAGGACATGATCACCTACGCCAACCGGTATGGCACATGATGATGATGATGAACAGCTCAATAGGAGCTACCAAAAAGAAATGCAAAATAATAATAGACACTTGTTGAAGTTAGATAAGACACATGCTCAGAGAGATTCAGAAACCATTACACGAACTAGTATCGTGTAGACTCTGAAGAAACAATAAATGAAATGCAGACAAAAAACAACCAGATGGAGAACAGTGAAGGCAAAGATATACAGTGTCAGACAGACTTGGAGTACACTTATGAAAGACATCTACAGACTGAGCAAAAAAAATGGTTAATTTGGTTGTTCTGCGATATACTCCATAGTATCTTCTTCTTCTTCTACCTTTTTTAGCTCCCAGTGGAGCATAGGTCTTCAACAAACACTTTCCAAGTCGTTCTGTTTTTTGCTATTACTCCATAGTATGCTAACTATAAACTGCTTTGATCCCCAGCCAAGTGCAAGAAGAAGATGATGATGATTCAAATTTACACTAAATGAACAGCAAATATAGATAACAACAGTGATGAACAAAATAAGCTCTCTCTCTGTGGCTCTTGGCATTGTGGTATTGAATCTTTGGCTTGTGATGTAGCATCAGTAGTTAATGATTTAATTGAGAATTAGATTTAATGAGTTATTTGTTTTTTTATTTTTATAAATCTTTATTTCGGTTTTAAAACAATACATTCCATTTTACAAACAATAAATTTCATGTATGTAATTTGATGATGATGATGATACATATATTTTCCATGTAATTTAAAAGTTAAGCAATCTATTGCACCACACAACCAAAATTGCGACACACATTCAAAAGAAAATAGGAGCGACAGAGGCGACAATAGACTTGATCAACCCGGCCTGTGTCGGCGACTTAATAGGTGAAACTTTCTTTATGCCTGTCGCCACTAAAGGTAGCTAAGCGAGGCGACAATAGCCCCCGACGTCTGTGTTTTGACAGGTGTGGCGTTTCGTCAGCGGCTTAACTGATAGCTTGTCCGCCAGTGAATGATTAAAACAAGGCGGCAATAGCCTCGAGCACCCGACGTCTTGCGATGCTTGCTTTGTGTGGCAAACAAGGGAGATAAAAGTCTTGACAGGTGTGTCTTTCCTTTTGAATAGTGGAAAATCAATCATTCGCATTCTTCCATTCATTCTCGAAAATTTAATTTAATTGTTTAAAAATGGACATTGCTCTTTTATTATAAATAAGTAAAAACAAATTAGCATTAAAAGTTTTCGATTGGTAAACGGCAGCATTTCTGCAAGCCCACACTAAATTCCTATATTCCGATAATAGAATTAGGGATTTAGTGTAGGATTGTTGTGTTGTTGTTTTTGGCAGTGTGTTTAGCATGATAGATCTGTATATGTCTACTTTCTGTGTAGTGTGTGTTTCTAGTGTGTGTTGTAACTCTGTTCTTGCTGGTAAGATTGTGCTGCATTTGTAGAATATGTGTTCTTCTGTTTCTTGTATGTTTCGCCTGCAAAGTTGGCATTTTGCTGCTTGTCTTGTGGGTGTCATGCTGTATATGAGTCTGTATGTAACTTCCCTTGCTTTGGGAGCGATGTGTGGGTTGTGGAGGTTTGTGAAAGTGCTGGTGTAGTCTGTGAGAAAGTATTTTTGACCTCTCTTGATTCTGAACTGTAATGGAGGTGCTTGCTGTTTAATGAGGTGTTTGTAAATGGTGTTTGTCTTTTGATGTAGTAGATTGTCGTGTCCTTGGATGGATTGAATGCAATTTTTGTAGAATGTGGGTGTGGGACCGAAATGGTGAGGTATTGAGTTGTTGGGTTTTCTGAATTTGAGTAATCTCAGTCCCATGTAATAGTGTGCGAAAATATGATTGTCTGGTTGTTGGATGATGCGGCTTACGTGGCTTATTCTGAGAGTTTTAATTTTTGTGTGTATGTCCTGTAGTGAAATACCTCCTTGTTTTTTGTGTTGTATTAGTGTTTTGTGTTGTATGCTGTGTAATGTGCTTCCAAAAACAAAATGTCTTATGAGTTTTCTTATGTCTGTTATTGTTTGCTGAGGTGGATTAAAAACTGTAGCTATGTATATTAGTTTTGGAATGATGTAAGTGTTTACAATGATTGTTCTGCCAAAAATTGTGGATGTTTTGTATTTGTATCTCTGCAGCATGTCTGTTATCTGTGTGACTAGGTTCTGCCAGGTTTGTGTGTTCTGTTTGGGTTGCAAGGATATATAATTCCATACAACTTGATGTTAGGAACAGGTGTTAGAGCAGAGGGAAAGTCCACTTTGTTCTTCCACCTGCCTATGCCCATGATGAATGATTTATGTGTGTTTATCTGTGCCCCGCTACCTTTCCCAAATTCTGTGAAAGTATTGAGGATGTTGTCTATTGATGTGATGTTTGATGGAAAGAAGACAGTATCGTCAGCGTAGGCTAACAATTTCTGCTCTCCTTTCCCTGGTGTGAATGTACCTTTAATGGAACTGTCTTGTCTGATGCTCTCTAGGAGCGGTTCTATGGTCAAAGCGTAGAGTAAAGGAGAGAGAGAACATCCCTGTCGGACTGATCTAGTTAGTCCGAAGGCCTCTGTGAACGAATGGTTCACTAGGACTTTACTTTCAGGTCTAGAATACAGAATGTGTATCCACTGTCTTAAGCTTGTTCCTAAGTTGCAGTTCAGTAGTGTCTTGTGGAGAAAGGAATGAGATACTCTGTCGAAGGCTTTTTCTTGGTCGAGAGATAGAATAGAAGACTGACTGTCTTTGTCATGAGTGTACGTTATGATGTCTCGTATAAAATGTGTGTGGTGGTGGATGTTTCTGCCCTGTACACTGCACTGTTGATCTTTGTGAATGAGTGTTGCCATGAAGGGTTTTAGTTTATTTGTTAGTGCTTTTGTTAGTATCTTGTAGTCTGTGTTAAGTAGTGAAATGGGTCTGTAGTTTTTAAGAAGTGATTTGTCTGTGTTGTCTTTGCGGAGTAATGTTATGTAAGACATGTTTAAGCTTGGAGGAAGCTGTTTCTTTGTGAATGAGTCTGTGTACATTTTGAGAAGAAGAGGGCCTAGGAGAGGAAAGAAATGTTGGAAGAATTCTATTGTGAGACCGTCAGGTCCCGGAGATTTGTTCTTTTGCATTGATTGTATTGCGTTTGTTATGTCAGCTAATGTGAGTTCTTCGCCTAGTTTTTCCTTGTCAGCGTCTGGAAGTTTCCTTGTGTATTGCATGAATTTGTCTTGTATGTTTGGATGTGTGTTACTTTCCGTATAGAGGTTCCTGTAGTAGTCTTCAAATGCTTTTGTTATATTGGGAGTGTCGGTCTGTGTGTTGCCATCTGCGTCTATTATTTTCCCTATTTGTCTGTTTCTTTGTATGCTTTGTTCTATTGCCATGTATTGTTTGCTGGGAGTTTCCTGTGTGATTGTTTTTAAGCCTGTGCGAAGCAGTGCTCCGTGAAATTTGTGATGTCTGTGCTGTTCCAACTCCTCCTCTAGTGTGAGGATGTTGGTTGCATGTCTGTCTATTTGTTTTGTTAGTTTGATGGCTTCTTCTAGTAATTTTTCTTGTCTTAATCTGTGTTTGTTTATCTGTAGTGCATATATCTGTGTTCTTTCCCGTATAGTGTTTTTGAGGAGTTCCCAATGTTGCTGTATGTCCTCTGTGTCTTTGTCATCAGTGTATAGCTTGATAATTTGTTTAATGTGTTCTGTATATGTTTTGTTCTGCAGTAGGGTGTTGTTGAATTTCCAGTGAGGTGACCTCCTGAAATGAGTGTTTGTGAATGCGGTGTTAGTTGTTGCAATGACTGCCTTGTGGTCTGTAAACTGGAGTGTATTTGTGATATGTGTGGCCTGGCTGATGTAGTTTGTGGACGGGACGTAAATCCTGTCTAAACGTGTTGCCCTGTTGTAGAAGTGGCTTTTGTGTGTGGTGTCCATGCCGTGTGGGTGTGTCTGTCTATACACATCTGTCAAACCGTGAGTGTCAATTATTGTCTGTAAAGTATCTAGTTGGTGATTGTCGTCTTTATTTGTTTTCCTTATCTGCTTCCTGACCTCTCCTCCAATGATATCCATATCTGTCAGGACGCAGTTGAAATCTCCCCCTAAAATAATGTTTTGTCCCCTGTATGAGCCTGCAAGCAGGCTGTCTAGTCTGTCATAAAATATAGGTTGCTGACCGTAATGTGGTGGTGCGTGTATGCAAACTATGGTGTATGTGTGTTTGTCTTCGTCTTTTACTTGAAGTATTGCTGTCCTGCCGTCACTATCTCTGTCTTTCCTAATGATCGTCCACCTGTCTGATGTTTGTAAAATGGCCACACCTGAACCTGTTTTGTTTGTGGCTAGGCTGAAACACGCATGCCTTAGGCCTAGCCGTGTTGTGATGCGGGATGCGTGGTCGTCTGTGTGTATGTTTGTTTCTTGTAGTAAAATGAAGTCTGGCTTGTGTTTGTGTATGAGTGTTGTGATGTGATCTAATTTGGACCTGAGGCCCTTAATATTTAATGTTATGATGGTAATAGTTATATTAATAGCCCATTATAATAATAATGAGTTATTTGTGGGTTATCATTATTGTATCCAGAACATGTCCATCACAGATGCTCAGATCCCTCCTCAGCATGTTTACTCTTATAATCCATTGCATTCTCTGGTACTTTTGTTCTTGTTTACAGGCGAATACTTTGTAAAAGTTAAAACATTAATTATTGGCGTATGTCCAGTATTGTATTTGTAAAACTGCAACATACAATCTATATGTGATTAATTTAGATTTAGTATATACACTTGTTAGGTTCTCCTATAGTAGTCTATCAGATTGGCACCAAATGTGGCAGAGTTGTGTCCCTTAGGAATAAACCAAGAAGATTAAAAGGGGGATTAGGAAGCCTAGCCAGGACACAATGTCCACAACCATGCCCTGGCTTGTGTTATCATTTCTCTGTCCTGTTTGTTCTTGAGTGTCCTATTTTGATACATCGATTTATTTCTGAAGATAGAAACTAGAGAAAATCAACTCATTGGAAAAAATATGACATTAATAGTGCCAGTACATACCAGAATATATTGGAACATGCATCACATTTCATGGGTAAAAAATCTGATGAGAAGAGAAAAAAAATAAGAAACAAATTACTCAAAACTGTTTGTTGCTGATATTTTAGTAACTTTATTCTATTAATTCATTTTACAAACTATATATGATATTTTAATGAAGTTAGTGCTTATATATTTTTTTTAAATATATGTTTTGGACCCATTATACATTATTAATTTTGGTACTAATTATATATTAATATGCCTAAAATATTTCTACTGTAAAAAATAATGTGAAGAGCACCACTCTTACTAAATGTAAACATATGATTACTACTTAATTATATACTGCTAATTTTTATGAAATGAGCTAATAGAATAAGAACTTCATCACAAAAATATACAAACATAAACTGTTAAGTAAATGAGCATTAAAAGACCAGAAAACAGAACAGAAAATTGAAGCCTTTGAAATGTGGATTTATAGAATAGGTAGAATTGGATGGAATGAAAAGAAAACAAACGAAGAAGTTTTAAAACAACTAAAAATGAAAAAAGAACTACTAAACACAATTAGAGCAAGACAAATGAAATTTTTGGGGCATGTTAAAAGACACAACAGTCTAATAAAAGTAATATTAAAAGGGAAAATACAAGGTAAAAGAGGCAGAGGCAGACCAAGACTAACATGGACGAGTAACATCAAAAGATGGACAAGTCAGCCTATGGCAATCTGCACCATCAAAGCAAGAGACAGAGTGGAATGGCGCTCCATGGTAGCCAACCTTCGATGCGGAGTGGGCACTTGTTGATGATGATGAAATGAGCATTATAATTTTATTGCACCATCACAAATGTGAACTCTCCCAGAAAAGATGTTTTAATAAGTATAATTAGTATAACATATAGCAGACCCATATTATCTTTATGTACAAATTATGTGACTTTTAAAAAATCAGAATCAAGATTACATTTCATTAAGCAGAAATGAATGCATAGCAGAAATGAATGCTATGTGTGTAGAGTGAAGTAGCCTGTAGACTACAGACTTCATTGTCTGCATTTCTTCTTCTGCAATCAACTTTACATTACCTTTTTCTACATATCTAAACAGGTAATATAGTATTAGCACTTCAAATATACAGGACTAATTAATGTAATTGTTATATTTACTACTTTCTAATGTTAACTACTAATTAATTTCTGATTGAGATTGATCACACATAATATAATTATTATATTGCTTGCTTGCTTGTGTTCGTCCGATGACTAAAGTATTCTAGAGTATTCGTAGACTGTAGAATTCCTCTTCATCATCCGCCCTTAAAAGGATGTTAAGTGGACGTGTCTGCTTTGTGTTGTGTTTTGCAGTATAACTGTTATATTTGGGCCTTTGGCCCAATGCATCCGACTTCAGCACAACATTTTTGAGTACCGGGTTGTCTTCCCTCTTCGATCCCTGCTCGCTTGGCCAGACTAGACAGGTTAGTCTGTTATTGGAGAGGCACCACGGAGAGGTGGAGCAGGGTCTGGATGGTTCTGGTTCACCGATCCTGGCGCAAGCCATCAACTGTGTGTTGCTGACAACTTCCAGCTCTGGTGCTGGGAGGCGTGCCTTCGTCTCCTAATTATTATATTATTATATTTATTTAATTATATTATAATTATTATACTATTATCATCATTAAAAAACCATGATTCATGTATCATATAATACAATAATGTATACTTAACTGTTACTGTATATTAATACAGTGAATGTAATATATGTATTGTAAGGCCGGTTTTGTAAGGAATATTCCCATGACAATATCAATGATTGTACCCCCTGATGAAAGTTTGTAATCTTGCCGACATTGTTTGTCTCATCTCACTACTAAATAATTTCGTCTTTAGCTTCTAAATACAGTTTCATGTTCATTTTACATGGGTTGTGATTGTAACCGTTGGTAAAATTTTTTTCCAACTCGTTGTTGATTCATTCTCTCTGTTGAGTATACTATCACTATTGGTATTTGGAATTACCATTGATTACGCAATGAATAAATGTTGTAACCGCAATAATGGCATTAAATGGTATGCAAGAAGTACTTGGAAGAACTAGATTTTACAGATGATATGGTGCTCCTAAATTACAATATTAACAAAATGTTAAATATCATAGATACCTTATCATCCATGGCAGAAAAATTAAAACGTGAAATCAACAGGGATAAAATATAAATAATGAAAAACAGCAATACTCCAGAGGACAATATATATCTCAATTACCAGGCATTTGAAAGAGTAGACCACTATATATATCTTGGTAGTAATATAGATCAAGAAGGTGAAATAAAGAAAGAGATCAGAAGCAGGATAGCAAAAGCAGCAACAAATTTTAGAAACCTGGACAAAATATAGAAATAAAAAATACTAAGCAAGAAAACCAAACTTAGAATATTCAGCTCAAACATATTATCAGCACTTACCTATGTATGTGAAAGCTGGAAAAATCAAAAGAGGTTGAGGAAAAACTAAACGCTTTTCAAGGTAGATGTCTTAGAAAAATACTCTGTGTACAATGGAATGAATTCAAGACTAATATTGAAATAAGAGAAATGGTCAATGCAACCAAAGATCTCATCAGCAATTAAAGGAAAGAAGATGGGTATATATAAATCAGACATGTGCTGAGAACAGACAATGAGAGAATTCAAAAACGGGCTCTTTTATGGGAAACACCAGGATACAGAAAAAGAGGAAGACCTAAAGAGGCACTAAAAAAAAAACCACTTATAAGAGAAGCAAAGTTGGCAGGCATAGAATAGATAGACTCATTTGATAAGACCAAACATCTTGGTCAGAATTGAGAATAGAGATGGATGGCAAAAAACACTACAAGTCCTGCCCTATGTTATGTCAAGCGGCGCTGGAAGGATCATCATCAAGATAACTAATATTTAATAACTTTCTTTATTTACTAAATACTTCCTATACTTATTTTAAAGAAACACACTCTCTGCAAACTTGAAGATAAAAGACCATACACTCCCTATTGACCAAAACCCAACATATCTTGGCGTCACCATGAATCACAGAATGACTTGGAAAAATCGGATAGACAGAGCAAGGAAAAAAGCCAGAAAATGAACAAATATGAAGAAATTGGCAGGCACGGATTGGGGAGCAGACAGCAATATTTTGAAAAGATTATACGTAGGAAGAGTCAGACCAGTTCTAGGGTATGGAGTCACAGCCTGGGCTATGGCTTCCAAATCACACCTTAGCAAAATTAACAGAACACAGAACCAAGCTGCCCGTATCATCACTGGTGCTATGAAATCTACACCTATCAAGACTCTAGAAACAGTAACAGGTTTACAACCCTTAGATGACAGATGGGTCACTAAAGTATTGCAACAAATGGAGAAATATAGAAGGCTCCTTAGTCACCCCATGCACAAAATAATAACTGGTTCCGGAATTGTACGACTAAAGAGGAGCAACTTCACTGCAATTGCCAATGAACTAACTACTGGAGACCCAGTACTTTCCCACACAATATCGAAACCCTTGGGCCCATCTGATATGTCTCCTCATGGGAAACATAAAATATCAGAACTTCAGGAAAATGTAACAGGAATCATGAAAAAAGGCACCCAATCAGACACAGAAAGAAAACACGTAGCAGAAAAACACATACACGATACCTACCCATAGGACTCTTGGTCCCACATATACACAGATGGCTGTGCTACAAATGCCACCAGAAATGGAAGGGGAGGTGTGTTCTTGACGCTGAATAATCAGGACGAGATCATCAAGTTAATTGCTACTGGAGAATTCTCAAACAACTTTAAAGCAGAAACTGAGGCCATCAGAGATGCTGCAACACTGGCTACTCAACACAAAAATAACATGCACAATAAATTGGTGATTCTGACTGATGCACTGTCATACTATCAGCTCTAAAAAGCCCCAAGAACAATGAACTAGATGACTTGAGAACAACCCTGGACCAACTATGCAATAACTTCCAAAGAGTAGTCATTCAGTGGATACCATCACACTGTAATATACACGGGAACGATCGCGCAGACAAATTAGCTAAAGAGGGAGGGAGATTACGACAAGAGAACCATCTGCTCAGTTATGATGAAGCCAAATCCATCCTCAAAGGTCAGTTCCATGAAAAATGGAAACGAGAACACCCAAAGCATAACGAAAGGGACGGATACCACCAACTATCAAGGAGGGATCAAGTCATCATACTTCGCCTACGTACTGGCCACAATAGAATGAGAAATCACATGTTCACCAAATTCAAAATAGATACAACCAGCCTATGCCACTGTACACTGGACAATATGACTTCAAAACATGTTCTACAGGATTGCCCCCAGTACACAGACATGAGAAGAGCAATGTGGTCCACACCCACCCCCCTGGAAGAGAAACTATATGGGGCAATCGATCCACTTAAACAGACAGCTGACTTCATGAGAGAGTCTGGAATCCTACTTGTTTGATTGAGTCTTGATCGCAGAGAGAGAGAGAGAGAGAGAGAGAGAGAGAGAGAGAGAGAGAGAGATGCTTATTTTATTTATAATTTATAAAAGTACTGACAGTACAAATTATAAATAATAATAATAATATTGTAATAATAATAATTTTTAATAATTTATTTATAATTAGTTATTATTATAATTCTTACTATTTGACTTCAGTATAATAATAATAATATAAATTTCATTATAAATTAAATTAAGTTTAAGTACCTAGTTGTTTGCAGGATGGTTCGGTACAATGTTTTCCAAGACGAGGAAACTCCATATTTTTACTATTTTCAGTCAGAAATGACTGCTCTCAGCAGATATGATACCTGTAAGAATGGTGTTTCTAGTCGGCGATGATACCTGTAGAATGGTGTTTCTGGTCAGCGATGATACCTGTAGAATGTTGTTTCTGGTCAGCTCACCGCTTTTCTACCTCACCTCAAATCTACAAACTCATGAATGACTCTGATGTTTAGAAACAAACAGGGATTTCCCTATTTATTTATATCACTGACTAAATAAAATTGTAATCTTTACAAAACAATTTATTTATTTTTTTAATTTTGCGTTATATTAATGTAAAATTATGTTAAAATGTGAACATATAAAATTATGATATTTTATATTCATTAAAAAAAAATTTAATTAATAATTTCTTTGCAAAAAATTGACTTTAACATGTTTCTTATTTATTTTATTTTGGAGCTATGTTTTTTTTTTAAACAGAGTTCTAAAAATACATTGAATGAACAATTTGCAAGTCACCAGAAACCCCTTTCTAATTATAGACATCTACACGTGTCTAGAAACCTCTTTCTAATTATAGAAAAGTGTAGAAAGATGTCAGGAAACAAATTAAATAGTCTACCAAATAGCCAAAAATAGATTTATTAAATGGTTGGTTATTCAAATGGCTTCCCATTGGCGTGAGTGCGTGGCATCCTGATTTTTGTAGTGCGCCTTTTGGCTGGTTGCCTCCGACTTCAGCACTTAAAATTGCTAGAGCAGACTGTGGTCTTGCACGGGTGTAGGAAGGCCTGGCCAGTCTTGGTTTTCAGTCCCTGGTGACTGTTAAGCCCCATCCCCACGACAAGGAGCTGGCTAGAGCTAGAGCTGGCAATATCCAAATTAAAAATGAAAAAGTCACCAGGTAGTGATGGAGTGTCTAATGAAATGATTAAGAACTTGGGAACTGCAGCTAAAGCAAAACTACTGCAGATCTACAACATTTGCTGGATCACAGGTAAAGTGCCACAGGCATGGAGAGAAGCAATTATGATACCATTACTAAAGCCAGGAAAAGATGGTTCAATGACATCCAGCTATAGACCAATCAGCCTTACAAGCTGTTTGTGTAAAACAATGGAACGTATAATCAATCTCAGACTGCAGTGGTACCTGGAAAGTGAAAATCTCCTTGTCCCACAACAAGCAGGCTTTAGACAGTGTTACTCTACCGAAGATCAGGCAACCTATCTTTCCCAGGAAATTGAGGATGCGTTTCAAGAAAAGAAACTGGTACTAGCAGCATGGATAGACCTAAAGAAAGCATTTGATAAGGTATGGAAGGAAGGGCTTTTGAAGAAACTGAGAAATTATGGAGTAAATGGCAGGATGTACAAATGGGTCAAAGCATACCTGCATAACAGGAGAGCCAGAGTGCAACTGGATGGTCTTAAGAGTAAGAAGGTCTTACTGCGCCAGGGCGTTCCACAGGGAGGGGTACTATCTCCAACACTTTTTCTGATCTACATCAATGACCTAGTTACTGAACTACCACATGGTATCAAAGTGGCAATGTATGCAGATGACTTGGTAATGTGGTGCACAGAGGAGTATGCAACAGTGGCCTCCAAATTGTTACAAAGAGCTATGAATGCACTGAATTCATGGACAAATAGATGGTGTATCAGCATCAATACAGACAAATGCAGTACTACACTTTTCACTCTTTCCCCAAAACAAAAAGCAGGAGCCATCTATATAAACAATGAGCCTGTGAAAGAAGACATACAGGCTACGTATCTCGGAGTTACATTTGATAACAAACTATCTTGGAAACAGCAGATAAATAAGGCAACCCAAAAAGCAAGGAGAAAATTGGCTATTCTAAGAAAGCTGTGTGGAACTACGTGGGGTGCGAGTGGGAAAATACTCAGTAAAGTTTACCAACAGAGTATACGCCCACATTTAGAATATGGATCATCTGCATGGTGTTCAGCATCAAACACCACACTTCAAGAACTGGATAAAGTACAAAACCAGGCACTTAGGGTCATCACAGGAGCAATGAAATCAACACCAATATTAGAGATGGAGAAATTGTGGAGGATACCAGCACTGAGAGAACGGAGGGACACAAAGGTGCTGATACAGGCAGAAAAATTTGCTTGCATGCCGAGACATCCAATGAAGGACCGATTCCAAAATCTTGCATTGGGACGACTTAAGAGAAGCAGTTTTATCCACCAAGCCAAGCGTATTAGTAGACAAACACCAGACATGCCAAGAGCTGTTAACCCCCTACTGCCCATACCAGAACAGACTCCCTGGACAGAGGAATCTGGATTATCAGTTCAAATACGGACAGAAGTGAAAGGAATAGTTGATAAAGAGGAACAGAATAGTCTACAGCGAAAAACAATAACTCTCAGTTTCCTGGATGAAGAATACCCACAAGACCTATGGATTCGTGTGTATACAGATGGATCAGCACAGAATGCAGTAAAAAATGGGGGAGCAGGTGCATATATAGAATACCCAAATAACACTAGGGATATGAATAAAATAGCAACAGGGAAATATTGTCACAATTATGATGCAGAAATACAAGCAATAAAGTTAGCAATAGAAAAACTGCTGAACATTAATCTTAGCCCGCAGCCTGTAGTGTTTTTGACAGATGCAAGATCAGTACTCCAGGCACTACAATCCAGAAAATTACCACATCTGCAGACCTTATTGACTGAACTCTGCAAGCACCACAGGGTTGCCCTGCAGTGGATCCCATCTCACTGTGGAATACCAGGAAATGAGAAAGCAGATCAGTTGGCAAAGGAAGGTTCAACAGGCACACAACTAGATACACCTGTTACATACCATCATAAGAAACAGATAATCAAATCAATCAGAGGACCACAAGCCCCAAATCAGGATGCCTTTTATAATATGAATAGATATGAACAAGTTATCATTATACGTCTCAGAACAGGACACAATCGACTCCATAGTCACATGTATACAAAATTCAAGATCGGCACCTCAACTACTTGTACATGTGGACAGGCGCCCCAGACTGCTGAACACATACTTCAAGACTGCACTGAATATAGTAGACTGAGGAAAATCCATTGGCCCATAGATACAACACTACAGACAAAACTATATGGGCCACTGCAAGAATTACAAAAGACAGTAACATTTATACAGGAAACGACATTGCAGATATAGACAATGCTTCAGGCGAACGAAAGATAGATAGATAGATATTCAAATGGCAGTGATGTTTAAACAAAAACCTTTTTGCGCGACTTTCTTCTTCATCTCACAACCAGATGGGTTGTTGGAGCACTACGGGCAGATTTCACCCAAACATGGGGGTGGTTGAAGTACTACTTTGTCAACATTCTCCATGTATATCTATCTTCAGTCTCTCACCAGTAGTCCAGGGCTGCTTTTTCTTTGATGTTATCTTCCAATTTGTTTACAAGCCTACAGCTCCTTTTCCCACCAGTCAGTTTCTTGAAGAATGATCTTTGCCAGGCCAGATTATCGAGATAATCATGGCCAAACCATTTCATTTTTGCGTATCACAATATTCAAAAGATCATCATGTACTTATCAACAATCAACAAAACAGAAATCAAGAGTGTCGCCAAAAATAAACAGAACATCAACATAACTATAGAAGGCAGGCGAATAAAACAAGTAGATGAATTCAAATACCTAGGAAGTTTAGTGACATACGATAATTCGCAAACAGCAGAGATAGAATCAAGATGCATCAAAGCTTGTCAGATCATTGGACAGCTGTCACCACTATTGTCCAACAAGGAAATAACTCTAGAGGCAAAACGAGCACTCTACAATACAATCTTAATGCTAACATTGTGCTATCAATGCAAGTCCTGGACCCTAGATGCAAGAACAATAAGAAAAATAATCTCGACTGAGATGAAATGTGTCAGACGAATGGCAGGAAACAGTTTGAGAGATAAGATCAGAAATGAAGAAAAAGCTAGGAATAGCCCCCGCAATAAAATATATAAAGAAACAACAGATAAAATGGTTTGGCCACGTGACAAGACAGACAGATCAAAACACAACACAACGAGCCCTCAATAAGCGTTGTGGGAATACCAGACCCAAGGGTCGACCACGAAAAAGATGGATCGATGAAATATTAGAAGCACTAGGAAACATACCAGCAGCAGAGGCGAACAGAAGAGCAAAAGACCGCAAATTATATCTCCCCTCGACGCTGAAAAGCAAATGAGGAAGGAAAGAAGAAGAAGATCATATACGTCGATTGCTTGTTGTACCTTTTGCGCATTTTTCCATTCATGATACAATTTAAGTAAGAGATGGCCAACACCTTATGATGGTCGAAAAATCACTTCAGGGGAAGATGTATGTTTACAGCACGCGGAACAAAAATCACAAATAATCAACAACAGAAAAAACACAACAAAGAACAATAGATGGTCCGAAGCAGGATCAAACCTGTACTCGTCGACATAGCGCTTTGCCACGAGAACCAAAAGCTAGAGCACACGGCCAACTCAGTTACCTAAAAAGATAGCTATCATTGGCGATGTCTTTCACGCATGTGTACACATGACTATAGCATAGGTTCCACAACTCAGGAATGATCTTGTGTCTTCGTGGCTTGTATTTCTTCTGTAGCTCTGCTTTAAAAGTCCATGTTTCACAAGATTATAAGGATGTCCATCAAGATGACTTTAGAGCCAGGGATGATCTTATCTCTTCGAGTAAGTTTTAGTTAGTCTTACAAGGCCTGCTGTTGTTTTAGTCGTTATTTCCTTAAATATCATAATATAAATGTGACTATATATGTAGATCATCGTTTTTTTGGCCATGTAATGAGAAGAGAACAGCTGGAATATATTTTATCGAATGGGAAAATTGAGGGACGAAGAGATAGAGGGAAGCAAAGAGAAAAGGTACCAGACAGCTTAAGAGAATGGCTTGGCAGAAAGTCAACAACAGAAATGATAAATAGCTGTCGTGATCGAAAGTTGTGGAGAGACATGATCACCTACGCCAACAGGCCCGGTACTTGATGATGATGCATGTAGATTTGAGGTGAGATAGAAAAGCAACTACCTTCTTATATTGCCTAGAATAATTATGTCAAAACAAATCTATGTCAGTAGAAGTGAGAAAGAGAGTTCATCGGTGCTATATAGAACCAGTTCTGACCTATGGGAGCGAATCATGGACAGTAGAAAAACAAATGAAAAGACTATTAGAGGCCACAGAGATGGGATTTTTCAGAAGAATGTTGAAAGTTCCCTGGACAGCCAAAAGAGGAAATTCTCAAAGAGGCCAACACAAAAAGGGAGCTCATAAAAAAAATAAGAAAGAAACAATCAACATTTTTAGGGCACATCATGAGAAGAGGAAAGTTGGAATACTTGGTTACAACTGGCAAAATAAAAGGAAAGAGAGATCGTGGACGACAAAGAGAGAAAATACTGGATAGCTGGGTGTCATGGAAAACAGTCAATAACAGAACTGATACGATGCACTGCATTTAGAAGATTGTAGAAGGACATGATCGCCTACGTTAACCGGCATGGCACATGATGATGTATGCAAACAAGAAATGAACGGAAATATTGTTTATGACAACATTATGTTACTAGTCTTTTCCCACTGTCGAAAGTAGCCCCTTGCGTCATGCCCTTAAATCAAAGGCCGCAGTTCATAATGCCTGCATCACTAGTATCCTCCTGTGTGGCAGCGAATCTTGGACAACTTATGCAAAGCAAGAGAGAAGGCTAAATGCATTCCATATGCGATGATAGCATCGTATTCTTGGTATCACCTGGAAGGACAAAATAAAACAAACGTAGAGGTTCTCACTTGCACAGGCCTCCCGAACATCTACACGCTGCCCAAACAACGTAGGTTACGCTGGCTTGTCCACGTACACCGTATGAAAGATGGCCGCATACCAAAAGATATACTTTATGGACAACTAGCAGGTGGCAAAAGAACTAGGGGGCGCCCAAAACTTCGATTTGTAGACGTGTCTAAATTTGACTCTGAACATAAACCTTGCAGCCTGGGAAGAAATAGCTGCAGATCGCAATCTTTAGAAACACACTCTAAAGTTCCAACTGAAACAAGAAGCAGACAGATTCATAAAAAAGAAGAGAATACACGGGGAAAGAAAAGAACAAAATATTTATAGTAAAAAAGTAAAGTAACCCCGTCATGCCAAGTGGCGTATAGGGAATATGGTGTCAGTGACCATAAATTTTACAGACCTTCGGCACATGATTTTTGGGGTAATGTGGTCGGTATTACGCCCGTGCCGCTTTACTTTCCCAGAAAAAAATCCGGTACCCATTAAAGGCTGGGTGAACCGGAAGCCGTCGATTGGGATCGAACCCTACCTCTTGTTCCTTTGTAGTCCAGTTCACTAACCACTGAGCTATCGCGGCTCAAAATATTTACTTCTGAGTTTCGATGCTTGAGGCGACACTATACAGAAATCTCCGAACATTTCTGGATAGGCGGCCGAGCACATATGGGTGTAAACTCGCGTGCTAAGACGCCGGTTCAAGTCTCGTACTTTACCTTTACAAACGTAAAATAATTATTTACAAAATGACATACAAGTTGTAAACATAATTAAAAGAGATAAGATTATAAATAATGCCTTCAATACTGATGGGCATCAACTATTGACTATGTAGAACAACAAAGAATCAAATGGTTTGGACATTAGACCAGAATGAAATCTAAACCCCTGCACCAACTCCAGCATATTAGATGAAAACATTCGACTACAGAGCCATATGGCAATCTAGAAACAGTTGAGATATATAGAATAAAAGATGTATTAAGTCAATTCGACTTGACAATGACTCAAACTACACAACTCACGAAGGTCAGAACGTTACACATTCCTTCTCTCTGTGATGCTACATGGTTCAAGCAGTAGATTACTGCAGATATATATATATACAGATATATAATATATATATGCCCGTGTGTTACCGGGGCCCCATTATGTGGGATGTAAAGAATAGTGACACTGTGACCTTCCAGGCATGTCGTATGAGGCGACTAAGGAGGTTGATCGATGGCTTGACAAGCTGTCATTGTAAAAAGCATTGTTATGGAAACAGACCATAGATTTTAGAAGCAGTGATCTCTGCAATATGTGACATTTTGGCACGAAAGGTTTCTGTTTTTGAGATTGTGGTTCTGCCCTATGTGCCGTCTTCGGCTCGAAAGGACGATAGATAGATATATATTAGCCTTTTGTAGTGTTCATTTGTCTACCTCTCGCTTTCTTGTAATCTACTGCTTATATATATATATATATACACACACATAAATAAGAGAGATAAAGAATAACATATAGAAAAATCATCATAGAATGAGAAACACAAAGATAGAGCAATAAAGTGCACAAAAAGCATGAGGTTTGAAGTCATTAACAGGTTGTTGTTTTGCTGGTTTTGCCAATTTCTGGGCGAGGCACTATCCTCCTAATTTCAGACCAAGTCGTCTAATTTATGTTAACACAATGTCTGGTCGTGTGTCCTTTGGAGAACGTTGCATTCATCACAGCTCATCCGAAAAATCATGTCACAAGCCAGTTCTCCCAAAGAACGTTGCATTCACCACAGCTCCTCTGAAAGAATTTATATATCTAACCAGATCTCCCACTACTTTTGTTGTCATGCTCAGTCTCCTTGTACGTTGAAACCAATGAGGGTGGAACATTTGATATAACATTCCAGTGGCTCTCAACCCGCTGATCACTCTCTGATTTGTCTAGTAGAGTCATAAAGCTATTACAAGACAACGATGTTCAATTACATTGATTGATACAATTATTTCCTGTCATCCGCCATTATTTTATCGTATATTAAAAAAAAAAAAAACTAACTCCTTCTTCTATATAGTGACTTCCATACATTTGAAGAGCGTCATTACTTCATCAGTGTCTTAAACTGACTTGATTGTTTCTGGGACATTTTTAGTAACAATTTAGTAACATTTTCTTTTTATTCTCGTGTTATTAGTATGCATATTTGTTAACTTAATATATTGCGGCCGTAAACATAAAAGATGCAACAAAGCTTGTCGAATCATTGGACAGTTATCACCACTATTGTCCAACAAGGAAATAACTCGAGGCAAAACGGGCACTGTACAATACAATCTTCATCCCAACGTTGTGCTACTAATGTCAGCCTTGGACCCAAGATGCAAAAACAATAAGAAAAATAACCCTCTACTGAGATGAAATGTGTTAGACGAATGACACAGGAAACAGTCTGAGAGATAAGATCAGAAATGAAGAACTGAGAAAAAAAAAGCTAGGAATAGCCCCTGCCATAGAATATATAAAGAAACAACAGATAAAATGGTGTGGCCACGTGACAAGTCAGACAGATCAAAACACAACACAACGAGCCTTCAATAAATGTTGTGAGAACACCAGACCCAAGGGTCGACCACGAAAAAGATGGAATATTAGAAGTACTAGGAAACATAACAGCTGAGCAAAAGACCACAAATATCTCGCCCCGACGCTGAAAGTAAATAAGGAAGGAAAGAAGAAGTAAACATTATTAAAACTTTTTAAAAAACATCAATGGCCCTAAGAAACATACTTTCTTTTACTCAGACATCTAATCCTTTTCTTTGTGTTTGTCTCATTTGAGCCATATTTAGATTATGACCATTTTGTATTTCTTCTCGTTTCAACACTTTGGCGTGATCTTATACTATGTTTTTTTTTTCCGGGTTTCTCTTTTAGAATTATTTTTATGATATGGGAATGTTCTTGAACGTTCGAGTTGTGGAGAAAAAAAAATGGTTTCACTCCCTCATTTACAACTGAATGGCTTACAATTCTTGATCTTTCCACGATTATAGACAGCTTGTCTACCTATGCTGCCAAATTTGCCTCTTTTGTTTCAAGTTCTTTTCAGTATTTCTCAAGATCATTCTCTTTTCCTCTGACCTGTTGTTTCCCATTTGAGCGCTGCTGAGTAATTCTCTGATCGTTTCTTCTACCGAATGAGTCAGTATTGGTGATCAACAGCTGACTGCATGAGCCAGTATAAGAGAACAGCTGACTGCATGAGCCAGTATAAGAGAACAGCTGACTGCATGAGCTAGTATAAGAGAACAGCTGACTGCATGAGCCAGTATAAGAGAACAACTGATTGCATGAGCCAGTATAAGAGAACAGCTGATTGCATGAGCCAGTATAAGAGAACAGCTGATTGCATGAGCCAGTATAAGAGAACAGCTGACTGCATGAGCCAGTATAAGAGAACAACTGATTGCATGAGCCAGTATAAGAGAACAACTGACTGCATGAGCCAGTATAAGAGAACAGCTGACTGCATGAGCCAGTATAAGAGAACAGCTGACTGCATGAGCCAGTATAAGAGAACAGCTGACTGCATGAGCCAGTATAAGAGAACAGCTGACTGCATGAGCCAGTATAAGAGAACAACTGACTGCATGAGCCAGTATAAGAGAACAGCTGACTGCATGAGCCAGTATAAGAGAACAGCTGACTGCATGAGCCAGTATCAGAGAACAACTGACTGCATGAGCCAGTATCAGAGAACACTATTCACGTGCTTGTTTCAAACATGTTCACAGATGTGTGAAAAAGCAGATGTTGAATGAGAGATTCTCTGCTGTTTTATTTTCAGGTCGATGAATCAATGGATATCCGACCTATTGACCGAACATGTACATTAAACAAGTACATCTATGCATGAAAAGTGTTCATTGTTGCAGTTTCCTCATATTCCAAGTCCATGGGGGACTGGTTGGTCTCAAGGCAAGACGCCGGCCTCGAGACAGAGAGGTTGTGGGTTCAAATCCCGGCTACACCGGTTGGGATTCTTATTTATGATTTCTCTCTGTGGCAACCACCCCTGGTCTCAGCAGCGAGGCCCGGCTTGAAACGTAAGTTACTCATCGACGGAAAAAACATGAGTACCTCCGAAGTCGGAGTTATCTGCCTCTGTGGTAAGGGACCCCTGTGCACACGGCTGTCAGAGAAAAATGGATTAACACGCAAAATTCAGTTCCTATAGTCCGTTCAGATTCGTTTGCCTAGACATTAATTTATTTTTTTCAAAAACTTATTGTTCATTTGCATTGATCTTTTGAAGTTAGGTTTAGAATACTAATGTCGCTATAAAAATATTTTTTTATCAAAGAAATGTGATCCAGTTTCAAAGATGCCTTATTTAACCTATATTTAAAAAAAGTTAATCGATATTATAAACACCGGCGAGATTATGTAGATGCTTACATCTCACAGCTGATTCTTTAACATATAGGCATGACCTTCACGGCTGAATGCGCACCGTCCTAAAATAGTTATGTTTCCACTATAAATTTTTATAAAGAAATGTTACATATGAAATTTCCCGTTTAGCACAAAATGACATTTTAGCCGAAACCGGAAATTATGTGACGTCAAAATCACGGCCGTAGACTCGAGTTCGAGTCATAATTCAGAGGCAAATCTCAATATTTACAGAAAGGAGGCGGCACTATCCATATTATCTTCTGCAAGTCTATGTGAGAATGAATAAAAAGGCAAAATATTTTACTGAGCATAACATTGCTATAAAGATTTATCAATACTTCTGCAGAGAGCGTAAAAAGGGACATCTTTATTGTTCTTTATCAAACCCTGAGAAGAGAACAATGCATATTTTAGGTTTGTGTAAACGTTCATTTGATCGAATAGTTAAAGGAAGCGGATATTTATTGCCAACAAATGCAAGAAAGCAAGGAAGGAAAGAAACGTTAGTTTTGATAAGGACCTAGTAAAAAGAGAAATCTGTCGAATGTTTGATATAAACGAAGAAGTGACACTTAGAAAGTTGAAGCTTTGGCTGAAAACTAACAACGACATTGAAATATCAAAAACTTCATTATGGAAAATATTAAGAAGTGCAGGCTTCACCTTTAGAAAGTATGCTGGTGGAAAAAACATTATTTGTGAGAAGCCACATCTAGTAGCTCTTAGAAGCAAGTATTTACGTGAAGTGAAGGAAATGCGCGAAAATGATTATGATATTGTTTATTTAGATGAAACTTGGATCAACGCTCATCATACAAATGAAAAGGAATGGCAGTTAGCAGATGGAAGTATTAAAAGATCAGTACCAAGCAGTAAAGGGCAACGTTTGATAGTTGCACATGCAGGTAGCAGACATAATGGGTTGTTGCAGAATGCTCATCTCGTTTTCATTTCAAAATCCATAGACAATAGAGACTACCACTCCGAAATGAATGGGCACATATTTAAAGACTGGATCGAGAAAAGTATCCTTCCAATATTAGATCGACCTTCTTGTCTGATAATGGACAATGCTTCATACCATAACGTAGTTAACGTAGAAGATAGAATCCCAACATCATCAAGTACAAAAGATGCAATCAAAACGTGGCTCATAAAAGAACACATACAAGTTAACGACAGCTACTTGAAACCCGAATTGCTTAGCCTTGTAAAACAGACACAACGTACAAAGATATTTAAAATAGACAAGTTAATTCAAGAACATGGCCATAGATGTTTGAGACTACCTCCATATCATGCACACTTAAATCCTATAGAACTAGTTTGGGCAAAAGTTAAAGGACACGTAGCATATACAAATAAAACTTTCAAATTATGCGATGTTGAGACACTTACAAATCAGGCTCTATCAAATATAAATAAAGACTACTGGGTAAAATGTGAGGATCATGTGTTACGACAAGAAGAGGAATATTGGAAAAAGGATGGTTTGTTGTTTGTTCAGCCAAAAGCAGTAATCGACCTATTTGACTCGTCTGATTCTGAATGATCATTACTCTGATTAAGTCTACAGATAAATAGTTTGATTTGCAAAATTTCCTAGTTGATTTGTTAAACAGTTTATTGTTCAAGACCACCCAAGCAATCAAAAATATGTTATAAGCAAACCAACAACCATTACTTTGAATGGAAGCCTGCTTGAGTCAGTACAGAAGTTCAGCTATCTTGGATCCACTATTACAGCCACACTTTCGTTAGATGAGGAACTAAATGCACGTATTTGAAAGGCAGCGACAACATTTGGGAAACTCACACCAAGAGCATGGAACTATATCAAATTGACTCTACGAACAAAAGTTCTATATATAATTTAAAATTTGTATACTTGCCACCAAGTAAAATTTTATGAACACGCCTATGGGTCATCGTTGCACTAGATTACTGTAAAACATTTTGATTAGGGTCAAAATAATAGTTACATGGGCAAAGATCAAAGGAATTCGCCGCTTTAAGAAAACCGTTATAGCTAGACATCGAGTAACACATATGTTCTCGTGACATGGACATTTTAACACTGTATGCCAAAAATCATGTGAAATCATCAAGAACTTTTTGAATTATAAATCATAACATCTCGGCAAACGAATCTGAACGGACTATAGTCTCTAGGGACTTTGTCAGAGTTGAAAGCTGGCGAATGCAACAACAACAAACAAGTACATCATCCTCATTACAGTGATTTTATAATTTCAATATGTGGTTTATAATTTCAAAAATTCACAATGTGGGAAGATCTTACGGTCTGTTGTTTGATGTGTGACAGGGATAATCCGATGACTGTGTTTTATATGTTCGGAATTGGAGTCAAAAATGATGTCCTAACATCATCGAGCGCTATACATTAAAAAAAATATGACGATCATCATTTTCAGGAGGATGTCAAACTTCCAGTCAATATGGTGGATAGGCGGAAGGAACCATTGAAGGCTATGTATGAAAAGTGTTCCTTGTTGCAGTTTCATCATATTCCAAGTCCGGCTTGTTGCAGGAACTACTGAGTTAAGTGCCCTATACACACCGTGAGCTGTGTTTCATCTGTTTTGATTTCCCAATTGTTTACGATGAACGATTATATCGTATGGCAGGGAACAGTTGGCTATGACTTTTGGCGTGTGCTGAGACTGCTATGATGAGGACTACAGCTACCTTTCTTTGTTTGGGAGATGAGTTATTCGGATGATTCCACTGGCACGGGCGGTTGAGCAAAAATGGATTTTAATTCATTTGCAGTGATACCGGGGCCTTCCACAACAACCATCCTCATTGCACAATGGGCAGCTCCGTAGCGCTCAGATCCCCTCCTCAGCACAACTAAAACAAATTCATCCACAACAGTAAAAACATATGATAAAGAAATAGAATAAAGACATATATGTTAATGAAATTATTTTTATTAATGCTCTGATATACACTAATAATTATTTAACAAGGTGGCAAAGGGTTTATTAATTGACAGGCAGCTACAGCTTACATTAATGTCATGATATATTTACAACACCTGAAATGATATCCCCATCAACACAAAGAACAAGCCATTAAAGTACTGAATGTGAAACTTAATTACATGGTAAAATCTATAGTTTCATGTTTATAAAGTCACTAGAATATTACAGAAATTTTAAACTAGAAAGCATAATGCATTTTGTTTACAGGTATTTAATACAACAATGAAAAATAGACATGTCTTGAAAATTAATTTAGTTGACACATAATTTTAATGAAATAACATTTTAATAAGTCTCAATCCACTCATCACTTGATGGTTAATCCCACGTATAAATGGTGTACTTTAACTGTAGACTAAATGAGGAGCAAAGAAACAGAGACTAAGGCATGTCTGCTGTTATTTAAACCAATTTCAAAAGCTTGGAGATAATCCTTTGGATGACTTCACTGAAGTTGCTCATTATCTCAAGGGACTCCATGGCAACAAAAGGTCTTTGTATTTCTTGGGGGCTGAAATAACAAAAGTAAATGTGATTTCATGAACTTGTGCATAATGAATTGAGAACTGTCCCAAAGTTAACACATCAAGACATTCTCTCACTAAACATATATGCACCGCTGTCTAGTTTATATTGGGAAACTAGTCGCACCAATGAAGACAGCAGCACTAGAGTGCTTCATAGAAGTTCAGTACAATTATTATGAATAGAACATTATATCACATGTCATTTATGAAAATATATGAATGTTTTGGTTTCAAAAGTTAGTGCTACTGCATTCCCATATCTGCTCCATTCAATCGCCAGCACATGATGTACACACCGATTGCTACTATAAAGCATCTGATTGTCTATTGGTATGAATGTGACCCAGAGCGAAAAATGCATTGATTAGCCGTAACTTTCACACCAGAGGAGAAGAAGAAGTGGGGGGTCAGTTTGGGTAGGTTTTTAATTGCCTAACAATTCTGTCAGGGCTGCAATAATTCTAGCCTATTGTTTTTATTTTCAGCTGCCAAGAGTTCTTAACATGTGCAGGATGCACATAAGACCTTTTGTTTTTCAGCATTGTTTGACAGGGCTAGACACTGGATCTTATCACCCAGAGATTGGAAGATAGTGAAGCAACAGGGAAACCATGGATTTGAAGCGAAACTCCCAATTACCCATAGCTATAAGTTCAAACATGGGACCTTCTCGTACAGAGGCTAATGTTGTGGACAGGATCATGTAGAAGATAAGTTCACCTGTTACAACAGTCATGTGATGCATGCAGATGTTCTGCCGTACCACAAAAGTGACTCAGCGCTTGGTGTAATGAAGTCAATAACATTTAAAAGATCGAGCCCTGTGACATATTTTTGTTGTAGGGAAGTCAAATATTAAACTTCACCATGAAGAGCCGCAAAGTATGGGAAGTAAGAGTGGCCAATGCTCTTCCTAGCAGCTATTTACTTTCCCCAAATCATTGAGTCACGGCAGGTGCCAGTTTACAACAACTGGGTTGACTTGAAACAAGCTTCAAATTCATTTTCCCACCAAACCAACACACTACCATTGTGTTAAGTCATATTAATGAATCAATCTTCCATTGCGTTGCTAGTTGGTATACGTGAATATGTCTTTACAGTCTCCAGACTACAGTTCACTCCTTCCTGTCATTCACCCAAAGACTACTCAAGGAATTGATTGTCCTCTTCATCATCTGTCCTTCGAAGGATATTATGTGGGCATAGATACGTGACTACAGTACATAATTATTGTAATACCTATTGTTCATAATTCTCTGTGACTGCTCCAAATTTCTTCCTTGGTTGTCCACAATCTTTCCTTGTAATTTACTCACAGACACTTTCATATAATAAGGTAACATCCTAAATTTCTTAAGCCTCTACAACAACAACAAATACAGGCAAACACATACTTACCATCACCACTGATAATATAGTGTTATCAAGTCACATACCATCACCACTGATAATATGGTGCTATAAAGTCACATACCATCACCACTGATAATATGGTACTATTAAGTCACATACCATCACCACTGATAATATGGTGCTATCAAGTCCACCATAACTGCCCCTAATACTTACTAACAAGGGGGAAATCCTCTGGGTGTTTTGAGATGTAGTCTTCAATTATCAGCACTTTAGCATTCCTTCTAGAATCAACAATTTTGTCCACTTCCACACCCACCATGATGCCGACTCCTGTAAAGGCGACATGCTTAAGTAGAGCTGAAATAAAATGTCAATTAAATTGTTATATCATCCATATAAATTTCAGATCAGTGCAGATGTAATTCAATAAATCATAATCATCGTTGAGTGCCATCTCCACATCAAAGGTTGGTTATCATGGTGCAGGTTGTCATAGGCTGACTTGTCCATATTTTGATGTTACTCTTTATGTTAGTTGGATGTTCTTTTACCTTGTACTTTTCCTTCCAAGATTACGTTTTAGCAGGCTGCTGTGTCTTTTAACATACCCCAAAAATCTCATTTGTCTTGTTTGAATTGTGTTTAGTTCTCTTTTCATTTTTAGTTGCTTTAAGATTTTATCACTTGTTTTCTTTTCATCCAATTCCTCCTACTCTTCTATAAATCTACACTTCAAAGGCTTCAATTTTCTCTTCTGTTTTCTTGTTTGATGTCCATGTTTCTGCACCATACAGGAATATTGAGAAGATATAACATTTTTCTATTCTTAGTTTTAGCCCTGGTGTTATTTGTTTTGATGTTAGTGTATTTTTCATGGCATTAAAATTACTTTTTGCCATTCCTACTCTTTTGTTTATTTCAGTTTTACAATTTCCATCACTGGTTATAGTATGTCCAAGGTAGTTGTAGCTCTGAAATGTCTCCAGGTCTATTTCTTTAACTTTGATATCTGCTTGTATGTTTTGAGTATTATCTTTGTTTATGATCATAATTTTAGTCTTTAATTCAATAAAAGGAGTGAATTTTGTTCAAACAAGCACAACTTCAAGCTCAAGACTTCAAGATTCTTATAATGGGGGGCAAAAGAAAGTAATTTCTTTAGCACACATTGATCCATAACTGCTTCACTAAGAAACATTTCTTTTCAGCTGAGAGTTATTTCTCCTGGAATCACCCATAAAAAAAGTAAAGTACCCCCGTCACGCCAAGTGGCGTATAGAGAAATATGGTGTTAGTGACCCTAAATTTTACAGACCTTCAGCACATGATTTTTGGGGTAATGTGGTCAGTATTACGCCCGTGCTGCTTTACTTTCCCAGAAAAAAATCCGGTACCCATTTAAGGCTGGGTGAACCCTGAAGCCGTCAGTTCGGATCGCACCCTACCCCTTGTCCTTTGTAGTCCAGTTCACTAACCACTGAGCTATCGCGGCTCCCTGGAATCACCCATACAAGAATGAATTAGATTAAGATTACCAACATGTTTATGTTATTATACACACATATGTGGGACTGGCTGGTCTCGAAACAGAAAGGCTGTAAATTCAAATCCCAGCTGCACCAATTGGAATTTCTATTTGTGATTTCCCTATGCAGCAACCACCCATGGTCCCAGCAGCAAGGCTCAGCTTGAAATGTCAATTACTCATGGACAGAGGGGAAAAAAATGAGTACCTCTGAAGATGGAGTTATCTGTTTGTGCGGCGAGGGACTCGTGTGCACACGGCTGCCACTGAATTAAGGATTAACATGCAAAATTCAGTTCCTAATCTTTAGGAACTTTGCCAGAGGTGAAGGTGAAATACACATACATAGGAAGATGATTTTATATATATATATATATATATGGCATTAGGCAGATGGCTGGTAGCAAGCAATCATGATAAGTCAGTAGCCCGGTAAAATTCTGGTGTCTTATGCGGGATCCTCTTTTACTGAAGAGTTTCTATCATGGCTGAATCTGCCAATATTGGATAGAGAGATCCAACCACATAATGGGCAAATGTAATTGTGGTGTCTGGCCTTATCACTTTTCTCCTGTGCCTTTTGTCTACTGAATTTGAAGTCAACACTGCCTCAAATGTTGCTGTGCCAGTTGCTATTTTTGTTCTCCATGAGCTACAATCTATATCCAGATTTTCCCACTTTCTTTCACTAATAAAGTTCACCATACAATATTTGTTTGGGAATACGATTGTTTGCCACTCTTCTTACACGACCAGGACACCAAGTTGACCAAGCCTCTGACTTTGAAGTCTTACCATTACGGATGGGAGTTTGGCTCATTGTGAGAAGTTAGAGTTGGTTACTGTGTCCTACCATTTCATGGTCATTATCATGCAAAGGTAGTGCACATGAAAGCTGTTTAACCTTTTCTCCTGCCCTGCATAGGTAGTCCAAGTTTCTGATCCATTTATAAATAAGTGTACTAAGCACACAATTTGGGTAAAATTGAATCTTAGTGTCAGTTTGGTATAGTATAGTTATATAGTATATAATATTAATATATATAATTCATGATTCATGAATTAATTTCTTCTTCAACTTCAAGTGTAATCGGTGTAATTTAATGTTATAATTGCAGGAATGACTACACCCTGCATGCTAATTATTCATTATTTAATAATACTAAAGTATTAACTTACTAATCGAATAGTATCTTTTTAGTGACGTCCCTTTACTACTTTACTTTAACTTTAGTCCATGAAAATCAAAACAGAATTACAATTACACACTGACACATACTCAGATTGAACTTAACTACTCAATTTTTAAATTTAATTTTAAAAATTCCAACGTCTAGTTGAACATGACTTTCTTATAAAATAATAGCACTTACTACTTGCTCCTTAACTTTAATATTACTGTCTTTTGTTCAAGTTGAAACTTTAAATTGAAACTAAAGTAAAATAGTAAAAACAAAAGTTCAAAACTTACATGCACTCAACGGTCTTTTTCTGAAGTAATTATGTGCAATTGAACCACCCACAAACATAGCAGCCCAAAATGCTTGAGAGAATGTTACTTTTAACTCTTTATAGTAAGGTAAACGTCGCGATATTTCTGGTCCAACCATGTCGAAATGCCTTGTTGTTGGATGTGAAATCGTCGACAAACTTGAGCAGGTCCCAGCACTTCTAGCCCACACCAAGGTCGTGTTGTGTATGGACGGTCTGTTAAAAACTATAGCTAGAGAGCAGAACAAATAATAATACAAAACATTTTTCTTAATCAATGATTTCTTAGATTTCAGCAAGTAATACTTTGAATACATAAAAAAATGGTATAATCATTATATTGTATGAAAGAAGGAGAACTTGAAATGTAAGATATTTTAAATTCTTTATGGTTTAACGATTAATTGTCCCGTGTATTTATTTTTGTTTATATCATTGTAAAGGGAGACAACCTACACCGTTATTTGGGTGTTTACTTCCGCTCAAATATTGGCCAGTATTGAGTTGTGCTTATTGTTTATGTTGGGGGTGAATTGTCTTTAAAACATACTGCGACGGTTCAATGATGCAGTTCTACTAACAATATTGAGCTGCACTAGCTCTTTACAACCAGTGTTCTTATCGATTTTTTATTGGTCGGGATAAGAAGTTGGTGCATTCGGCAATTAAACATTTTATTTATAAACTAAGTTAACTAAGACTTGACTCACTCACCTATTCCACTAGATAATAGATAAGTAGTAGTGGCACTAGTGACTAGATTACTCTCAGAGTTCTCTTTCACTGTCTAGTGACTTCGCGCAGTCACCTCGCAGTTAGTGATTTACTCGCCGCTGCATCAGTCTGGTCTGAGCGAACAACTCATTTCTCTCAGATTTTGTGGCCGTTTTTGAGGCTTTTGATTTTTATAATTTGTTACAAATTTTGTATGTGCCGACATCGGGACCATGGCAACTGCAGATCTTCCAGAAGAGTTTGATATAATTGTTGCCGGAACAGGTAGGTAGAGTTAGTATTAGAGCGCGTCTTTTGAACACTTAAACTAGCTATATTATCAACAATTAATCTTTAAAAAATGAACAGATGGCTGTGATTCATTCATCGGTGTCTTCACATTGACTTGATGGTTGGCTACTAAGGAGCGCCTGTCTCTTGTCTTGATGGCAATGATAGTGGTGAAAAAAAAGTTAAAAATAAATTAGTAATTAATCCATAAATCATCTAACTTGTACAATTTCAATATCTTAGAATGTCTGATTACTCATTGTTGTTATCTGGCCATACCTTCATGTTTCATCAGTATCCATGGATTGACTAACACCAAGAGAGTCAAATAGATACATAGTCATCATCTAGCTTGTCCCTGTTGGAACTTTGCTCCCATGACAGCTATTCATTTACTGAAATAGATACATAATCATCATCTAGCTTGTCTTTGTTGGAACTTTGCTCCCTTGACAGCTATTCATTTACTGAAAAATAGATACATAATCATCATCTAGCTTGTCTTTGTTGGAACTTTGCTCCCATGACAGCTATTCATTTACTGAAATAGATACATAGTCATCATCTAGCTTGTCCCTGTTGGAACTTTGCTCCCTTGACAGCTATTCATTCACTGAAATAGATACATAATCATCATCTAGCTTGTCTTTGTTGGAACTTTGCTCCCTTGACAGCTATTCATTCACTGAAATAGATACATAATCATCATCTATCTTGTCCCTGTTGGAACTTTGCTCCCTTGACAGCTATTCATTCACTGAAATAGATACATAGTCATCATCTAGCTTGTCCCTGTTGGAACTTTGCTTCCTTGACAGCTATTCATTCACTGAAATAGATACATAATCATCATCTAGCTTGTCCCTCTTGGAACTTTGCTCCCTTGACAGCTATTCATTTACTGAAATAGATACATAGTCATCATCTAGCTTGTCCCTGTTGGAACTTTGCTTCCTTGACAGCTATTCATTCACTGAAATAGATACATAATCATCATCTAGCTTGTCTTTGTTGGAACTTTGCTCCCTTGACAGCTATTCATTTACTGAAATAGATACATAGTCATCATCTAGCTTGTCTTTGTTGGAACTTTGCTCCCATGACAGCTATTCATTTACTGAAATAGATACATAGTCATCATCTAGCTTGTCTTTGTTGGAACTTTGCTCCCATGACAGCTATTCATTCACTGAAATAGATACATAGTCATCATCTAGCTTGTCTTTGTTGGAACTTTGCTCCCATGACAGCTATTCATTCACTGAAATAGATACATAGTCATCATCTAGCTTGTCTTTGTTGGAACTTTGCTCCCATGACAGCTATTCTTTCACTGAAATAGATACATAATCATCATCTAGCTTGTCCCTCTTGGAACTTTGCTCCCTTGACAGCTATTCTTTCACTGAAATAGATACATAGTCATCATCTAGCTTGTCCCTCTTGGAACTTTGCTCCCATGTGCTACTGTGAAGTATTTTCAGTCCTGTGTGAGATGTCCAACATCTGCAGCAGTCAGTACCAGATTGTTTGTGATATCCTGCACCCACCTTTTTGTAGGTCTTCCTCTCTCTCATTTACCAGACCAGGAACATAATTATCTTCTCTAAACTATTGCGTCATTTAGCACAACCATAATATTCATTTCACTTGTTTTTATGTTCTTCATCAACCACTTTTCTTGAATTTTAACTCTTGCAAAACTGTCATGTTTGTTCTTTTCTTTATCCACAGTAGACTATTCTAATCTGCATAACTTGCATTATGATTCTGCATTGATGTGTTTGAAAGCATTGATGTATTTTTCAGTCGATCAATTAATAGTCCATGTTTTACAATCATATGTTGCTATTAGAAAAATACAGCTCTAATAAACTTAATTTATTTTTATATTTGTTCCTTGAATATTTTGTGCGGTTTTAAAAAAGCCCTTTTTTTGAATCCTCAAGGGAGGAGCTAAAGGGAAGACCAAAATATACTTGGATATGACAGATGATTTTTACGTCAGTTAAAGAGGATAGGGAAGACATGAAATGATCTTAAGAAAATGGCAAGAAATAGATTGGCTTGGAAAGTGTTTATTGAAGACCTATGCTCCACCGGGAGTTGAAAATAAGAAGAAAATCAAATATAAATAATAACAATGATAAATATTATTCAGTTATTGAATTATTCAATATGAGTTATACAAATACATAGTAAACAAGCATGTATGATTCAATCACTTGATGTTATAATTGTAGCCATTACATATTGTATGCAGGTATTTTGCTGCAATGTTGAATTTCAGAAACTTTTTCTATCCTTTTATTAATGATTGCATTGATGATAAAGAAAATATAAATTAATTGAGTAACAAATGCACATTGATTGATATCAAGAGTACAGATTGTGTAAGTATCAATAAAAAGCACTAATGAGACCTACCATAGGTTTAGCAGTAAAATATTGATTAATAAAAAAAACCTTAATTGCCACTTTAACTCTTTTTGTATGTTTCGATGCGCCAAGCCAATTTCGGTCACATACATTTAGTCACAGAGTGCATCACTCTTAATTCAATTAGTGTAAATCGTATCATATTCAAATCAAACCATATTTTTAATTAATGTCTTGAATCATCTTCGTATTTATCAAATCTGATACCTTGTTCAATTTTTAAAAAATTTACATATATGTTTTGTTTTAGATAAAAATAAATATGTAGATTGGTTTTTAAAACCATGAAAAATGTTATCCCTGAAATATCTTCCATTGATAAAAGGCTTCCGTACTGAAAGAGTTAAGAAACAAAAATTCAAACGTACTTTTCAGATGTGTATGGCTCTTTTCTTGTCAGACGGTCTAGTGGAGGCCATTGTCTATCTTTTTGCAGTTTTGTTTTTGTCGAACATCTTCTTTTGTGGCTAATTCTACCAATGTTTGACAAACACACGACCACAGAATGAACAAGTCAGGCCCACTGATCCACAGGGTCTTCCATCCTTTTTTATGAATCTTTTCTCTTCTAAGTTTCGCCTTAGATCAGTCTCAAATGATGTTATACCATTCCTTATACATGCTCTCCATGATGTGCAAACACTTGCCAGATGTTTCCAGTCATTTTCACAGGTGGAGAAGTCATTCAGAGATGATTTACATATATCTCTTTATCATAGTTTAGTTCTGCCAATTTGTCTTTTTCCATGTGTTAGTTCCCCATATAGTATTTGCTTGGGGATGCGTTTTTCTTCCATTCGCTGGACATGCCCCAGCCATCTTAGTCTTCAACATCTGAGCATCGACATGATTGTTGGGGTCTTAGCGCGTTGCAGGACAGTTAAGTTAGTTATTTTGTCTGGCCATTTGATGTGCATTATTCTGCGGAGACATCGCATGTGGAAGGCATTTAGTCTTTTGTCAGATGTGATATATTGGATAATGGTTCAGAAAGAGTTAAATGTTACCATCTTGTTAACATTCTTTCAAGACATAAGCATCCCGATAAACTTAAATTTTAATGTGATTACGTCATTCCAGGTTTAACAGAGACCATACTAGCTGCAGCATTTTCACGTATTGGATTGAAAGTTTTGCATCTTGACAGGTAAAGACAAATTTATAAAAATGGTGCTTTTGCTGATGTTATTATTGTCACCTTCTTATTTACATTCATATTAAAATAAGCTTAGGAAGATATCAAAATGAGTAACCTGTACCTCAGTACAAAGAATGTAAAGATCATGGTAAACAAGACCGATAAATCTTGAAAGTAAACAATTTGTTTGTTATAAAGGATCATCATCACTGCACACCGGAAGGATACATAGGTGCTCCAATATTCTCTTTGGGAAAATCAGAGGAGAATACTGGCCCAAGTGCACGAACTCCATAGCAGGGCTTGGGCTCAAAGATAAGAGAAAGAGTGAAATGTGGTTAGAGTTAACTTTGTTATAACTGGGAGACATGGTGAGAGAAAGAGTGAAACGTGGTGAGAGATAACTTTGGTATAACTGGGAGACATGGTGAGAGAAAGAGTGGGATGTGGTGAGAGATAACTTTGGTATAACTGGGAGACACAGTGAGAGAAAGAGTGAAACGTGGTGAGAGATAACTTTAGTATAACTGGGAGACATGGTGAGAGAAAGAGTGAAACGTGGTGAGAGATAACTTTAGTATAACTGGGAGACATGGTGAGAGAAAGAGTGAGACGTGGTGAGAGATAACTTTGGTATAACTGGGAGACATGGTGAGAGAAAGAGTGGGACGTGGTGAGAGATAACTTTGGTATAACTGGGAGACATGGTGAGAGAAAGAGTGAAACGTGGTGAGAGATAACTTTAGTATAACTGGGAGACGCAGTGAGAGAAAGAGTGGGATGTGGTGAGAGATAACTTTAGTATAACTGGGAGACGTGGTGAGAGATAACTTTGGTATAACTGGGAGACATGGTGAGAGATAACTTTGGTATAACTGGGAGACACAGTGAGAGAAAGAGTGAGATGTGGTGAAAGATAACAGTTTTAACTGGGAGACACTGAGAGAAAGAGTGAGATGTGGTGAGAGATAACAGTTTTAACTGTGAGACACAGTGAGAGAAAGAGTGAGATGTGGTGAGAGATAACTTTGTTATAGCTGGGAGACACTGTGAGAGAAAGAGTGAGATGTGGTGAGAGATAACAGTTTTAACTGTGAGACACAGTGAGAGAAAGAGGGAGATGTGGTGAAAGATAACAGTTTTAACTGGGAGACACTGTGAGAGAAAGAGTGAGATGTGGTGAGAGATAACTTTGTCATAGCTGGGAGACACTGTGAGAGAAAGAGTGAGATATGGTGAGAGATAACAGTTTTAACTGTGAGACACAATGAGAGAAAGAGTGAGATGTGGTGAAAGATAACAGTTTTAACTGGGAGACACTGTGAGAGAAAGAGTGAGATGTGGTGAGAGATAACAGTTTTAACTGTGAGACACAGTGAGAGAAAGAGTGAGATGTGGTGAGAGATAACAGTTTTAACTGTGAGAGAAAGAGTGAGATGTGGTGAGAGATAACAGTTTTAACTGTGAGACACAGTGAGAGAAAGAGTGAGATGTGGTGAGAGATAACTTTGTTATAGCTGCGAGACACTGTGAGAGAAAGAGTGAGATGTGGTGAGAGATAACAGTTTTAACTGGGAGACACTGTGAGAGAAAGAGTGAGATGTGGTGAGAGATAACAGTTTTAACTGTGAGACACTGTGAGAGAAAGAGTGAGATGTGGTGAGAGATAACAGTTTTAACTCTGAGACACAGTGAGAGAAAGAGTGAGATGTGGTGAGAGATAACAGTTTTAACTGTGAGACACAGTGAGAGAAAGAGTGAGATGTGGTGAGAGATAACTTTGTTATAGCTGCGAGACACAGTGAGAGAAAGAGTGAGATGTGGTGAGAGATAACTTTGTTATAGCTGCGAGACACTGTGAGAGAAAGAGTGAGATGTGGTGAGAGATAACTTTGTTATAGCTGCGAGACACTGTGAGAGAAAGAGTGAGATGTGGTGAGAGATAACTTTGTTATAGCTGCGAGACACTGTAAGAGAAAGAGTGAGATGTGGTGAGAGATAACTTTGTTATAGCTGCGAGACACTGTGAGAGAAAGAGTGAGATGTGGTGAGAGATAACTTTGTTATAGCTGCGAGACACTGTGAGAGAAAGAGTGAGATGTGGTGAGAGATAACAGTTTTAACTGTGAGACACTGTGAGAGAAAGAGTGAGATGTGGTGAGAGATAACAGTTTTAACTGTGAGACACAGTGAGAGAAAGAGTGAGATGTGGTGAGAGATAACAGTTTTAACTGTGAGACACAGTGAGAGAAAGAGTGAGATGTGGTGAGAGATAACTTTGTTATAGCTGCGAGACACAGTGAGAGAAAGAGTGAGATGTGGTGAGAGATAACTTTGTTATAGCTGCGAGACACTGTGAGAGAAAGAGTGAGATGTGGTGAGAGATAACTTTGTTATAGCTGCGAGACACTGTGAGAGAAAGAGTGAGATGTGGTGAGAGATAACTTTGTTATAGCTGCGAGACACTGTGAGAGAAAGAGTGAGATGTGGTGAGAGATAACTTTGTTATAGCTGCGAGACACTGTGAGAGAAAGAGTGAGATATGGTGAGAGATAACAGTTTTAACTGTGAGACACAATGAGAGAAAGAGTGAGATGTGGTGAAAGATAACAGTTTTAACTGGGAGACACTGTGAGAGAAAGAGTGAGATGTGGTGAGAGATAACAGTTTTAACTGTGAGACACAGTGAGAGAAAGAGTGAGATGTGGTGAGAGATAACAGTTTTAACTGTGAGAGAAAGAGTGAGATGTGGTGAGAGATAACAGTTTTAACTGTGAGACACAGTGAGAGAAAGAGTGAGATGTGGTGAGAGATAACTTTGTTATAGCTGCGAGACACTGTGAGAGAAAGAGTGAGATGTGGTGAGAGATAACAGTTTTAACTGGGAGACACTGTGAGAGAAAGAGTGAGATGTGGTGAGAGATAACAGTTTTAACTGTGAGACACTGTGAGAGAAAGAGTGAGATGTGGTGAGAGATAACAGTTTTAACTCTGAGACACAGTGAGAGAAAGAGTGAGATGTGGTGAGAGATAACAGTTTTAACTGTGAGACACAGTGAGAGAAAGAGTGAGATGTGGTGAGAGATAACTTTGTTATAGCTGCGAGACACAGTGAGAGAAAGAGTGAGATGTGGTGAGAGATAACTTTGTTATAGCTGCGAGACACTGTGAGAGAAAGAGTGAGATGTGGTGAGAGATAACTTTGTTATAGCTGCGAGACACTGTGAGAGAAAGAGTGAGATGTGGTGAGAGATAACTTTGTTATAGCTGCGAGACACTGTAAGAGAAAGAGTGAGATGTGGTGAGAGATAACTTTGTTATAGCTGCGAGACACTGTGAGAGAAAGAGTGAGATGTGGTGAGAGATAACTTTGTTATAGCTGCGAGACACTGTGAGAGAAAGAGTGAGATGTGGTGAGAGATAACAGTTTTAACTGTGAGACACTGTGAGAGAAAGAGTGAGATGTGGTGAGAGATAACAGTTTTAACTGTGAGACACAGTGAGAGAAAGAGTGAGATGTGGTGAGAGATAACAGTTTTAACTGTGAGACACAGTGAGAGAAAGAGTGAGATGTGGTGAGAGATAACTTTGTTATAGCTGCGAGACACAGTGAGAGAAAGAGTGAGATGTGGTGAGAGATAACTTTGTTATAGCTGCGAGACACTGTGAGAGAAAGAGTGAGATGTGGTGAGAGATAACTTTGTTATAGCTGCGAGACACTGTGAGAGAAAGAGTGAGATGTGGTGAGAGATAACTTTGTTATAGCTGCGAGACACTGTGAGAGAAAGAGTGAGATGTGGTGAGAGATAACTTTGTTATAGCTGCGAGACACTGTGAGAGAAAGAGTGAGATGTGGTGAGAGATAACTTTGTTATAGCTGCGAGACACTGTGAGAGAAAGAGTGAGATGTGGTGAGAGATAACTTTGTTATAGCGGCGAGACACTGTGAGAGAAAACAATGTAAACAGCAAGCTGGAAATCGTCCACAAGTTTGTATAGATCTGGCTGTTCATCATCATAACTGAGACTATCAGAGATTTCAAAGAGATTGGCTGTTGCTTCACAAATAATAATAAAAGTAAAATATCTTTGGCAAAACAGCAGCTGTTTTATCAAGAAGAAATTAGTCAGGGCCTGCGTTTTTCCAATACATCTTATGGGTGTGACAAAGGACATTTCCTCAGGCAGGTGAAGAGACAATTTTATCATTTGAGATTGGATGCTGTTGTAGAATCCACATTTTGGTAGATTGAGGAAACAACAGAAGTGTTTTTAAATGAGCTAAAATAAACACAAACTAACCAGTGAATTAATTTCGGTTAACCAAAATCCGGTTAGATCCAAGATGGAGGATTTGTTTTTCTCCTGCTTGGTATAGAACCGTTGATCAGAGGTTTAACAAGCCGCTATCGTAAAAATGCTTTTGTTAATGAAACGTAGACCAACCGAATAACAAAGCAAGCCCTCATGTAGGAAACAACAGGTAAGAGGAAAAGAGGCTAACCCAGAGAGACACTGAGAAGAACATTGATCAGAGCAATGGTGCAGGAAGGTATGATAATGAGGAAGAGAAATGGTTCGGGAAGGTATGACAGTGATGAAGAGAAATGGTTCAGGAAGGTATGACAGTGAGGAAGAGAAATGGTTCAGGAAGGTATGACAGTGAGGAAGAGAAATGGTTCAGGAAGGTATGACAGTGAGGAAGAGAAATGGTTCAGGAAGGTATGACAGTGATGAAGAGAAATGGTTCAGGAAGGTATGACAGTGAGGAAAAGAAATGGTTCAGGAAGGTATGACAGTGAGGAAAAGAAATGGTTCAGGAAGGTATGACAGTGAGGAAGAGAAATGGTTCAGGAAGGTATGACAGTGAGGAAGAGAAATGGTTCAGGAAGGTATGACAGTGAGGAAGAGAAATGGTTCAGGAAGGTATGACAGTGAGGAAGAGAAATGGTTCAGGAAGGTATGACAGTGAGGAAGAGAAATGGTTCAGGAAGGTATGACAGTGAGGAAGAGAAATGATTACATAGAAACTGTCATAGGAGACAAGTTCCAACAGGGACAGGGGACAAGCTACTTTATAATCAGTCTCTTTTGTTGTTTGATTGTATTCATAACTTGTCACATTCTCAAGTTCTCCATTGTTAATGGTGATTCTGGATTGACTTTTTGCTTTATTAGTGAACTTTATCTTAATTTTCAGTATATTTTGATCTTTACTGTATTATTTTCACTGCCTCATTTAGATCTGCTGATTCCACAGCATTTTTAGAGACAAGAACTGTGTTGTCATCCGACATGGGTTATAGTTTTGTGTTGCCATTTATTGTGAAAGCGTCACACTTGACAAAATAATCATAATTTCTGACCTTCATTACAATGTTTTCTGCAAAGATGTTATTTTTTCCCGTATGTTTCGCCACATAGTGCGCCACTCTCAATTTGGTTAGTGTGAACCTTGATCAAATCATAGTCTTTTTACATGTCTTGTATCATCTTCATATTGGTGAAATCTAATACCTTGTTCAATTATCTAACAATTAATATATACTATTGAGTTATTAGCGGGTCATCATCATTGCACTCTGAACATGTCCATAGGCACTCAGATCCCCTCCTCAGCAAGTCTCGAAGTGTCCAGCGACTGATCCGAAAGAGTGACATGGACTCATTGTTATCGAAGTCCTGTGTCCTTCCAACTTCCCGGAGGGCATTGAAGATGTCCGCCAAATCCATTGGTTGACCGTCCTCAACAATAGCGCAGCTAGCCAACCTGTCCGCCCTTTCATTTCCCCGTACTCCAGCATGTCCTAGGACTTAGACAAAGGGGACCATACGCATTTTTGACTTCTGCAATGACTCTACCCATTGCCTACGTACAGATCCCGCCTCCACTTTTAAATCATATATAATATGTTATATGTTAGATAAATATGTAGATTGATTCTTACAACCATGAGAAATTTTGTCTCTGAAATCTCTTTCGTTACATCAATAAAAAGCTTCCATACGTAGAGAGAATGCACCCATGTCTCATTTTCTTTTGGTCTTCAAATAAGTCTGTTTTGCCTACTGTCCCAACAGCTGCTTCTCTTGTGTGGTATAGTGATTTGATAAGGTGTGTTGGAAAACCTATTTATCTCATAATGTTCTACCAAATCTGGTGTTGTACACACTCAAAGACCTTGTTGTTATCTATGAAGCACGTGTACAGTTCTACAATGCACTCCCTACACTTCTAAAAATGTTCATCATGTTGTATATTGAACATTATTTTTTCAGTGTTGGATACATTAATTTGTTGATAATGTGTCTTGTTGTACTATGTTTGTTTAACCTTGAAAGTGTGTCTTGTTGTACTATGTTTGTTTAACCTTGAAAGTGTGTCTTGTTGTACTATGCTTGTTTAACCTTGAAAGTGTGTCTTGTTGTACTATGCTTGTTTAACCTTGAAAGTGTGTCTTGTTGTACTATGTTTGTTTAACCCTGAAAGTGTGTCTTGTTGTACTATGTTTGTTTAACCTTGAAAGTGTGTCTTGTTGTACTATGTTTATTTAACCTTGATAGTGTGTCTTGTTGTACTATGCTTGTTTAACCTGGAAAGTGTGTCTTGTTGTACTGTGCTTGTTTAACCTTGAAAGTGTGTCTTGTTGTACTATGTTTATTTAACCTTGATAGTGTGTCTTGTTGTACTATGCTTGTTTAACCTGGAAAGTGTGTCTTGTTGTACTGTGCTTGTTTAACCTTGAAAGTGTCTTGTTGTACTATGCTTGTTTAACCTTGAAAGTGTCTTGTTGTACTATGCTTGTTTAACCTTGAAAGTGTCTTGTTGTACTATGTTTATTTAACCTTGATAGTGTGTCTTGTACTATGTTTGTTTAACCTTGAAAGTGTCTTGTTTACTAAACCTTGAAAGTGTCTTGTTGTACTATGCTTGTTTAACCTTGAAAGTGTCTTGTTGTACTATGTTTGTTTAACCTTGAAAGTGTCTTGTTGTACTATGCTTGTTTAACCTTGAAAGTGTCTTGTTGTACTATGTTTGTTTAATCTTGAAAGTGTCTTGTTGTACTATGTTTGTTTAACCTTGAAAGTGTCTTGTTGTACTATGCTTGTTTAACCTTGAAAGTGTCTTGTTGTACTTTGTTTGTTTAACCTTGAAAGTGTCTTGTTGTACTATGTTTGTTTAACCTTGAAAGTGTCTTGTACTATGTTTGTTTAACCTTGAAAGTGTCTTGTTGTACTATGCTTGTTTAACCTTGGAAACACACACTTTCAGAAATGATTACTATGGTGGAGCTTATGCCAACTTTAACTTGCAGGCCATTGAAGGATGGAAGCTCAAAAATGAGGTGAGCCCTATGGTTTTCTGTTTATAGATAACAGATCAGGCCTTGTGCTGTCTCTTCAGCTTGCAGCGATGTCTTCTCTCTCTTGCCTTGTTGGTACTTTTTAACTAGCCGTTATTTGTCAATTTCTTAAAATGTTGATAAATTCTCATGGGCTGTTATTTATACATTCCTTACACTGTTGATGCATTTTGACGGGTCGTTATTTGTCAATACATTAGCAAATGCTATCTTACTTTTTCAAATTCTTCTGCTATATACATGCTGTATATAAAATCTGTATTGTGTATTTATCACTACATTTAGACTTTGTATGTGTGTTATGTTTAGTCCAAGGATCATCCTCTTTGCATATCAAATATGACCTGGACTACCACTTCTCTCCTCCTTTACTGTACTTCCTCTGACCTGGACTATGAAAGCACTGCTCTCCTCCTTTACAGTACTTCCACTGACCTGGACTATGAAAGCACTGCTCTCCACCTTTACTGTACTTCCTCTGACCTGGACTATGAAAGCATTGCTCTCCTCCTTTACTGTACTTCCTCTGACCTGGACTATGAAAGCACTGCTCTCCTCCTTTACGGTACTTCCTCTGACCTGGACTATGAAAGCACTGCTCTCCTCCTTCACTGTACTTCCACTGACCTGGACTATGAAAGCACTGCTCTCCACCTTTACTGTACTTCTACTGACCTGGACTATGAATGCACTGCTCTCCTCCTTTATTGTACTTCCACTGACCTGGACCATGAAAGCACTGCTCTCCTCCTTTACTGTACTTCCACTGACCTGGACTATGAAAGCACTGCTCTCCTCCTTTATTGTACTTCCACTGACCTGGACCATGAAAGCACTGCTCTCCTCCTTTACTGTACTTCCACTGACCTGGACTATGAAAGCACTGCTCTCCTCCTTTATTGTACTTCCACTGACCTGGACTATAAAAGCACTGCTCTCCTCCTTTACTGTACTTCCTCTGACCTGGACTATGAAAGCACTGCTCTCCTCCTTTACGGTACTTCCTCTGACCTGGACTATGAAAGCACTGCTCTCCTCCTTTACGGTACTTCCTCTGACCTGGACTATGAAAGCACTGCTCTCCTCCTTCACTGTACTTCCACTGACCTGGACTGTGAAAGTCCACAAGCTCTGACTGTGCCAAACAATGGATCCAGCTGTGAATATGACTGCCACATCCTCAGGTTAGTTTTCATAGGGAACAGGCAAATAATTGTGGTGCTGCAGTAAAGCTAGTAGCAAGTGATGGGGTGTAATGTACACACCTACAAAGTATGGTGACAGCTGTACAAAAAAAGGAACAAAACAAGATCATGACTAGTTTAGTTTGTTTACATTTCTTTGTCCGTTTCTGTGTACGTGTTTTCAGAAGGTTGCATGTAGGCAGAAATGTCATGATTTTGTTTTGTAAAGAAGTCACCATACATTTTAGGAGTGTATATCACGTTACACCCCACAACTAGCTCCCTGAGAGATCAAGACCTGGACCCTTGCTTCCATGACTACAGGGTTTTGTTGTTTGCTTTCTCTGTTCAAAGTAATGCAAACTGAATAAGGATGTAGAGCAGTCTGCTAGTATCCGTATCGACTCTTCCATGAGTTCAATGTCTACAAGTGGACAAATCTGTTGAACAATGCCCCCCAGTGGACAAATCTGTTGAACAATGTCCCCCAGTGGACAAATCTGTTGAACAATGTCCCCCAGTGGACAAATCTGTTGAACAATGTCCCCCAGTGGACAAATCTGTTGAACAATGTCCCCCAGTGGACAAATCTGTTGAACAATGTCCCCCAGTGGACAAATCTGTTGAACGATGTCCCCAAGTGGACAAATCTGTTGCACAATGTCCACAAGTGGACAAATCTGTTGAACGATGTCCCCAAGTGGACAAATCTGTTGTACAATGTCCACAAGTGGACAAATCTGTTGCACAATGTCCACAAGTGGATTAATCTGTTGAACGATGTCCCCAAGTGGACAAATCTGTTGCACAATGTCCCCAAGTGGACAAATCTGTTGCACAATGTCCACAAGTGGACAAATCTGTTGCTCAATGTCCACAAGTGGACAAATCTGTTGAATGATGTCCCCAAGTGGACAAATCTGTTGCACAATGTCCACAAGTGGACAAATCTGTTGAACGATGTCCCCAAGTGGACAAATCTGTTGCACAATGCCCCCAAGTGGACAAATCTGTTGCACAATGTCCACAAGTGGACAAATCTGTTGAACGATGTCCCCAAGTGGACAAATCTGTTGCACAATGTCCACAAGTGGATAAATCTGTTGAACGATGTCTCCAAGTGGACAAATCTGTTGAACATTATCCACAAGTGGACAAATCTATTGCACAATGTCCCGAAGTGGACAAATCTGGGTAGGCACATGTTTTGTGACATATTTATTCTGTCTGTGATGGTGGGCAAATTCAGGACATACCGCACCACTCTGCAAGTTTTAGCTTCTGTGCATCCAAGTATGATGTGCATAGCCCCATTTTGTATTCATATTTGGATATACAGTCGAACCTGGTCTTAGGACCACCTGTTTAAAGCGTTTCCCTGGTTATAGGACCGGGTCTACAATTTCCCCGAGTTTTTTTACTATATGCTAACACTGATTACGGCGCTCACCGTATGACGCGACCAGAGACCAGGCTAATTAACCGCCGCCAATGTTATTTATCCCGTTTACGACACGCGGGTAATCCGAGATAACGATACACTGACCAGCCAGTCCTTCTCCGTCTCGCTGGGAGCCATAAACGATCGACACAGGTGTCTACAGGTGTCGAAGTTTTCCCGTATTTAGTGAGTCCCAGATTACAGTGGGACGTGTTACGTTTATCAGTCAATACTGGTGTGAGAAACACGGCAGACACAGATCTATGATTCGTGAAGTGACATCACTTCGCGGTTCCGTCTAGACCAGAGTAGACCATTGCGTGCCCCGTATAAATTACAGGAATTAACTAAAGAATTGTGGAGCTTCTGCGCACCTATTCAATAACAAACGGGAGATCTGACATACTAGACGTTATCATGGACTTGAGAGAAAAATTGAACTTATTGTTTATTTCATCTGTCAAACAACAGACTAACATATTGGATTTTTTTTCAAGTCAAAAGTGATACATGTACAGTATAAGTGGAATCTGTGTATGTGTGTTTTATTTTTGTGTGTTTAACTATCGTGTTTTATGAAAAGTGTCCAACCAGTGGCTATTGTAGACCGACATGTGCACTATGTTCTACTCATGGATTACGCTGATTTGCAGGTTAGTTTTCATAGTCTATCTATCTATTGACCTTTCGAGCCGTAACCGGCCCATAGGGCGTAGACCAAGATACACCTTCTCCTATATGAATTTTTGTTCTAGCAGTTTTCTTTTAAAGATATTTTATCAAATCTCGCCATCTGTCTCTGTTCTGTGCAAGCAGTTCTATCTCATTGAGGGAGCCGATTCCTGCTGCTCTTGCCTCTCTCATCAATGTTCTTCTCAGTGTCTCCCTGGGTCTTCCTCTTTTTCTTTTACCTGTTGTTTCCCATATGAGGGCTTGCTTTGCTATTCGATTATTATCTCTTCTCATCACATGTCCAACGTATGACCATCGTCTTTTCTTTATTACTGAAGATATTAGTGGTTGATTGGCGATTTCTCTAATTTCCTCGTTTGTTTTGAATTCGTTCCATTCTATACCAAGTATTTTCCTTAGACATTTATTTTCGAATGCGTTCAACTTTGTTTCTATATCTCTTGTTGTTTTCCAGCTTTCACACGCATACGTAAGGGTTGATAGTACATTTGATTTGAATAGCCTAAGTTTTGTGTTTGTGCTAATGAGTTTTGATTTCCACAACTTTTCAAGGCTTCTGAAAGACATTGCTGCTTTAGCCAGTCTGATTCTAATTTCTTTGCTCGTATCCCCTTCTCGATCAATGTGACTTCCAAGATAGATGAAGTGATCGATCTCTTCTACTGGTTTGTTTTCCATGTATATTTTGTCACTTGTTGGAATTAAACTTTTCATGACTTTAGTCTTTTCATGATTGACCTCAAGCCCAATTTTGCTGGCTATTGATGATAGTTCATTTGTGTTTTCCTGCATCGTTTTTATCTGATTGCTGATGAGAACTATGTCATCAGCAAAGTCCAGGTCCTCCAAATGGTCTCCTTGTATCCATTCGATGCCTTTATTACCAGTGCAGCATTTCTTCATTATGAAGTCCATAACAATTCCAAATAACAAGGGCGATAAAATACATCCTTGTTTAACCCCAGTTTCTATTGGGAAACATTCGCTCAGTCCTTCCTCTGTTCGAACTGCACATGTGTAACCATCATACATGTCTTTGATAATATTTATGATTTTTGATGGTAAGCCATATTGCTTCAGAATTTTCCACAAAGAATCTCTATGAATACTATCAAATGCTTTTTTGAAGTCGATGAAGTTAAGTACAAAAGGTTTTTGCTTTTCAATGTGTTCCTCCAATATAAGTCGTAGAGTGAAAATGTGGTCAAGACAGCTTCTCCCTTTTCTAAACCCAGCCTGTTCTTCACGCATTACTGTATCTATTGAATCCTTTATTCTATTTAGGATGATTTTACAGAATAATTTTGAGGCAACTGACAAAAGTGTCACGCCTCTCCAATTGTTACAATCTCTAAGATTGCCCTTTTTTGGGATCTTAACAATGATTCCTTTTTTCCATTTATGAGGCGTCTTCTCTGTTTTCCAAATGATGTTGAACATTTTTTGGAGATGTATTAAATTATGGCTATCAATTGCCTTGAGGATCTCAGCTGTTAACTTATCCTCTCCAGCAGCCTTGTTATTGGTCATTAGCTTTAAGGTGGTTTCTATTTCACTCAAGGTGAAGTCATCTAAATTTACATCTAATTCTGCTGCTGGTGTTTCAGCTTCAAAATCTATTAAACTGTGAGGTAGTGGACGGTTAAGAATTTCTTTGAAGTGTTCCGCCCAACGGGCTTTTATGTCTGCGCTTGTTGTTAGCATTAATCCAGATTTGTCTAGAATTGGTGTTCCACTGGATGTATAGGTGTTTGTCAGCATCTTTTGTACAGTATAAAGAGTTCTGCTGTCTCCTGTAATTGCAGCTGTCTCTGCTTTCTCTGCCAAGTTGTCTATATAAGCTCTTGTATCTCTTCTTGCCGAACTTTTCACTTTGTTGTCTAATTCTTTGTATGTTGCTTTTGCCAGAACCTTTCCAAGATCTGTCTTTACATTAGTCATGGCTCTCTTCGCTTCTCTTCTTTCTTTGATGTATTTCCATGTGGTGTCTGAGATCCAAGCTCGTTTTTCCATTTTCTTCAGTCCAGCACTTGCTTCTGCTGCTGTCATTAGTATTTTGCTCTGTGAGTCCCACATTTCATTGATATCTAAGTCTATTTCACCAAGTGCTGAATAACAATTACTTAGCTCTATGTTAAACTTTTCCTTTATTGCTTCATCTTTCAGTTTATGACTATCAATTTTATGTGTAATTGACCTCTTCTGTTGGTTTCTAAATTTTAATCTTATTTTCCCAATGCACAGGTTGTGGTCACTATTAACATCAGCACCTCTGTATGCCCTTACATCTATTAATGATGATCTGAATTGTTGTTTAATACATAGGTGGTCAATTTGATTTGATGTTCTATCATCAGGAGATATCCATGTTGTTTTGTGGATATTTTTATGTGGAAATAATGTCCCACCTATAACTAAATTTTCTATTAAACATAATTCTATTAATCTTTCTCCATTCTGACTTGTTATATTACAGCCTTCTCTCCCCATCACATGTTCCACTCCTGCGTTATCTTGTCCTACTTTGGCGTTGAAGTCTCCCATTACAATTAAAAGATCGTGTTTTGGTATTTTGTTTATAAGTTGTTGCAGTTGGTTATAAAAATCATCCTTAACTTCATCATCAGCTTCGTTAGTAGGCGCATAACATTGAATAATTGAAAGTCTTCCATGTTTTGTTTTGTATCGTGTTCGTATCAGACGGCTATTTACCGGTTCCCATTCTAATAAACTTCTTGCAGCTTTGTCTGTCATCATTATGCCTACTCCTTCACGGTGTTTTCCATCTTCCCTTCCAGAAAAAACTACTATTTTATTATCAATAGATCTCCTACCTGTTCCAGGCCAGCGCATTTCGCTTAATCCTAAAATATCTAGATCGTATCTGTCCATCTCGCTCGCGACCTGTGCATGTTTCGTCGGAGCGGCCATTGTTCGCACATTCCAGAATCCTATTTTTGTTGTTGTTTTAGGGCCGAAAAAACTATCACTACTATCTACTGCTAATTTACACATTCTGTATCAGGTCTACGTTTCATTAACAACATCGTTTTTACGATAGCGGCTTGTTAAACCTCTGATCAACGGTTCTATACCAAGCCGGAGAAAAATAATTCCTCCATTTTGGAAAAAACCGGAAACGTACATAGTTTCCGGTTTTCATAGTGCTTAGGATAAAATTTTTTTTATCGCTCTATTTATTATGTGAAACTTGTGAGGCAGGACCACCTGTCTTATGGGACCAGTTTTTGAAAGTCCCGTGAATGGTCGCCTTAGACAGGTTCGACTGTATAACAATCTTCACATTCTGTATTTATATCTTTGTAGGGACGGGGGGTGGTTATATGCAAGCAAGTCTGCAGTAAAGCTGAGAACTTGTTCGCCATGCTTACAGTAAAGCTGTAAAAAACAATTGTTCTTGTTATTGAGTTATTTGCAGGTCATCATCATTGCACTCCGAACATGTCCATAGGTGCTCAGATCCCCTCCTCAGCAAGTCTCACAGTGTCCAGCGACTGACGACTCCAGTTCTGTGTTGGTTAAATAGTCCTCCTAAATACCCACTAAGTTTCTCATTTCAGGCTGTACCCATCTTAACTTCCATTTCTTTAATTCGAAGGAGTGACGTGGACTCATGGTTGTTGAAGTCCTATGCTCTTCCCACATCTCGGAGGGCATTGACTTCCACCCAATCCATTGGTTGACCATCTTCAATGACAGATTGTCAACCTGTCAGATCTTTCATTTCCCCGTCATCCCCTGTACTTGTTTGTTTTCCTACTCTCCCAAGTAAACTCTCTGCTGAACTTGTGTGTGAGTGTATATATATGTATAATCTGCAGAGTCTTAGAGAAAGGTCAGCTACTGAGCCAGAATTAGCTGACATCCAACATTTGCTGAAAGATGGAGAGAAAGCCATTGCTTTGCCACTGGAGCCTGCCCATGCTTTTAACATCACAACTCAGTTTCACATCAGGTACAGACAGCATCTACTCAACATTTGTTGTTGTTCATTTCTTCAGTTTGTTCATGTTTTATTTTGCCATATTTGCTAGTGCTAACTTCTAATGATAGTATTTTCTTGCTGAGCATTCAACTTCATTATGTTTGCCCATTTCAGACATGTTAATTTTTATCATTAGAAGCTAATTTATTAGCTGCTGTTAAAAGTAAGAGGTACCTTGTGTAATAATAGGTGACTGGTTGGTCTTGAGGCAAGACACTGGTCTTGAAACAGAGAGGTTGTGAGTTCAAATATCGGCAGCACCATTGGGGATTTTTATTTGTAATTTCTCTCTGCTGCAACCATCCCTGGAATCAGCAGTAGGCCCTGTTTGAATTGTCAATTATTCATCAACAACAAAAATATGAGTACCTCTGAAGACAGAGTTATCTGCTGTATGGTGAAGGACCCCCGTTCACACGGCTGCCATGGAAAAATGGATTAACACGCAAAATTCAGTTCCTCTAGGGACTTCACCAGATATAAAAGCTGGTGAATGAAAAAAAAATGTAGCAATTACCTGGAAAGTACCAATTTTTATTTTAAATTACATGGTGATTAATGTGGTTACCTTGTGTTTTATAAGTTTGATACTTGTGTGCTCAACAAATATCTGCACTTGTTTGCTTCATGTGCTCAAGGAATGTCTGTGTACCTCAAAAATAAGATGATATCATTTAGTAATGTAAAATATTAGTGAAAATCTCAACCGGATTACACTAAAGTTTTATTCTGTTGCTGCCTACATGTTTTAATTGTTGTGTAATTTACTTCCAGAGAGAGAACTGCGGAGGAAGAGGCTGTAGCAGAAGCTAAAAAACTGAAATCAAAGTTTAACACGTTTCCTGTCAAGATCACAGATGACCTAGATCCAAAGCAGCCAGGAAGTGAAGAGGACTCTCAGAAGATAAGCGAAGATATTGAAATATCTGATTCCAAAAACTCAGAGAAACAAACACCAGAAGTCAATATTGAGAATGTTTCTGCACATGTGGAAGGTCAGGGTCTTAAGCAAGAAGTGAGTGAAATTGGTGACGGAGATGAGTCTGTCGGAACAAATAATTTGGTGGGTATGGAGCTAGCTGAGTCATGTCGTGATCGAGATGAGAAGCAAGTGGATGATACAACATTGGCTGGTGCTGATGACTCACATTCTGCTCTCACATCAGAGACTGACACAGAGACAGAGGTGGAAAAATCTGAGGAGTCTGAAAGTCAGAAAAATCAGGAGTGGACAGTTGGGGACATTAAGGATGAGTGGAGGAAATTTTGCTTTGACATATCACCAAAGGTAGGCGGATTGGATAATTTGAATAACACCTTGTTTGTTCAGTTCAGTAATCATAGTATTTGAAGTTCTTGTTGTGTGTTTGTTCAGTTCAGTAATGGTAGTATTTGAAGTTCTTGTCGTGTGTTTGTTCAGTTCAGTAATGGTAGTACAGGGTGTTTCTAAAGTCGCAGTGCAGTGAATTTCTACTCTCGGAAGAAAAACGTCACCAGAAATGCGGTTAACTAATGCGTCACACAAATTGTAAAATATTCAAATATACTTGACTGCTATCGGCGAGCTTATAATGGGTAATGTTGGTATTAACACAATAAAGTGCCTAAAGCATATGTTGAAAATGTCCACCACGGGCCTCAAGACATGTCGTGATTCGTCTTTCCATATTTGCGAAAACCTTCAGAATAATGTCTGGTGATATTTGTTTAATCTTGTCTACTATTTCAGTCTTTAGGTCATTAATTGTCTGCGGATTATTTTCATAAACTTTCCCCTTCCCCCCACAGATAATAATCTGGGGGTGTTAGATCTGGTGAACGAGCAGGCCAGATTCCACGTGAAATAATGCGATTTGCAAATATGCTTTCTAAATAATTGAGTGTTGTGGCTGTGTGTGCTGTTGCCCCATCCTGCTGAAACCAGGATTCCATAATTTCCCGTTCTGTAAGGTGTGCTATGAACGGTTCCAGAATTAAAGTACGGTAACGTTCTGCATTTATTGTTTCATTAAAAAATATAGGTCCTATTATCCGCATACGACTTATAGCGCACCACACTCCGACTTTTTGATCGTAAAGCGGCACTTGATGAAATTCATGGGGGTTTTCACTGCTCCACAGCCGATTGTTCTGACTGTTCACATAACCAGATAAATGAAACCAGGCCTCATCAGTGAAAAAAGTGACGTCAAGGATGGCAGCGCCATGTTCATAAATAAAATTCTGAAACCACATGCAGTAGTTTAAACGGGATTCATAATCTCTTTCTTGGAGTTGAGACACTTCAGTTAATTTGTATGGACGATAGTGTAGTTCACTTCTTAAAACCTTGTGAACAGAACTCTTAGATATTTGCACCTGTTGAGACAAGTGGTTTAAAGATGCATTTGGACTCATTGTAATTCTGTCTTGGAGTTCCATAATTTGGTCTTGTGAAATTGAAGGTCTTCCAGATCGGTGGGTGTTTCTTTAATGACTGTGCATTATTTGAAAATCTAGTTGTTCCAATTTATTTATGTAAATCACGCATCATGTACTGCTGTAGCTTGTTCCTTTTTCGGTAAAGTTAAACATATAACATCACTATTCACAAAAGGTATTCGAAATATCCACCACGTTTTAGTTGGCAAATGTTGATACGTTTTTTCATATTGTCAAAAACCTTACGCAGTATGGGCTGTGTAACATTATTAATGTTGTTGGCGATTGAAACCTGCAGCTCATCAAGTGTGTGGGGATTGTTTTCATACACTTTTCCTTTCAGTTCACCCCAGAGATAGTAGTCCATGGGAGTAAGATCAGGAGACCGTGCAGGCCAAATTCCGCGAGAGATTATACGATTAGCAAAAATTTCATATAAAAATTCCAGTGATTTTACAGCAGTGTGAGCAGTTGCGCCATCTTGTTGAAACCAAGCTTTTTCAATTTCTGGCTCAGAAAGTTGGGTTACGAATCGCTCCAGTATGTTAATCCTGTATCTTTCTGAATTTATTGTGTCATAGAAGAAAATTGGGCCGATTATCCGCTGACGACTCATTGCACACCACACTCTTACTTTCTGATCATGGAGAGGCACTGGGTGCAATGCATGTGGATTTTCATCACTCCAAAGACGATCATTCTGCCTATTCACGTACCCAGACAAATGGAACCATGCTTCATCTGTGAAGAAAGTGAAATCAAGGATTTCCTCACCTTCTTGGGCTAGAAAATTCTCAAACCACATACAATAATTAATTCTGGATTGGTGATCTAATTCTTTTAATTGAGGAACGACGGAAAATTTGTACGGATGTAACTTTAATTTTTTTTTCAGAACTCTATGAACAGTACTGCTTGATTTGTGTACTTGTTGAACCAGCTTTCTTATTGATTTGCCAGGACTCATTAGAATGCTGTCCTTAATGTTGAGAGATGTTACTTCAAGAACAGATGGTCTACCAGGACGGCTAACATCATGTACACTACCGGTGTTTTGAAATTTGATTATTAAATTACTCACAGTATTTCGATGAGGCACTGGTGTATCAGGAAATCTATTCACAAATTGTTCAACAACCCCATTCGAATACTTGCCGCCGTTACGGAACACATGCTCCACTATAAATACTCTTTCTTCAATCGTTAACACCATTGTAAGCCAGATCTATCATGTAGCAGTGATGTTTAAATGAACACGTAAATGGTGCTTGAACTATTACATCATACATAGATAAAATTTAGGTGCGTGATTATTTCAACAACAAAAAATGCACAGTCATTAAAGAGACACCCTATATTTTAAGTTCTTGTCATGTGTTTGTTCAGTTCAATGATGGTAGTATTTTAAGTTCTTGTCGTGTGTTTGTTCAGTTCAATAATGGTAGTATTTGAAGTTCTTGTCATGTGTTTGTTCAGTTCAATGATGGCAGTATTTGAAGTTCTTGTCGTGTGTTTGTTCAGTTCAATAATGGTAGTATTTGAAGTTCTTGTCATGTGTTTGTTCAGTTCAATGATGGTAGTATTTTAAGTTCTTGTCGTGTGTTTGTTCAGTTCAATAATGGTAGTATTTGAAGTTCTTGTCATGTGTTTGTTCAGTTCAATGATGGCAGTATTTGAAGTTCTTGTCGTGTGTTTGTTCAGTTCAATAATGGTAGTATTTGAAGTTCTTGTCATGTGTTTGTTCAGTTCACTGATGGTAGTATTTGAAGTTCTTGTCGTGTGTTTGTTCAGTTCAATGATGGTAGTATTTGAAGTTCTTGTCGTGTGTTTGTTCAGTTCACTGATGGTAGTATTTGAAGTTCTTGTCATGTGTTTGTTCAGTTCAATGATGGCAGTATTTGAAGTTCTTGTCGTGTGTTTGTTCAGTTCAATGATGGTAGTATTTGAAGTTCTTGTCATGTATTTGTTCAGTTCAATGATGGTAGTATTTGAAGTTCTTGTCATGTGTTTGTTCAGTTCAATGATGGTAGTATTTGAAGTTCTTGTCATGTGTTTGTTCTACTCTATGACTGGCATACAAGGTTTCTGTTTGAACTATTTATTTGTTCAACATTAATGTTGGCTATTGAGGTTATTTTTATAGTGTTTTTTTCTTTTATTTTAATGGAGCTATTTAAGTACTTAACATTGTATCATTTGCTTGCTTTTATCATATTCCTGCTGATGAAGTTCTTATCACATAATTTATTTTCTTTTATCTTATTGTTGCTAATGAAGTTTTTATCACATAATTTATTCACTTTTATCTTATTGTTGCTAATGATGTTCTTATCATACCACTTGTTGCTTTTATCTTATTTTTCTGCTGATGAAGTTCTTATCATAATAATTTTTTGTTTGGTTTTATTAGTTATTCTATTCTAATCTATTCTATTCTATACTATTCTGTAGAACACTCCGGATCAACCAGATCCCCTCTCCATCTTTAGACTCCTCACTCTCTCAATATATACATCATTGTCCCACCTTTAGACTCCTCAGTTTCTCAATATATATATCATTATCTCACCCATTCTCCTCCTCTTCTCTTAAGGAATGAAGAACAGACTTGATGATGTCCTCTTTGTTGAAAGTAAGGCCACATGCAGTGTCATAGCTGCTATGGATCTTATCGGCTATTTAATTGCCATGTACACCAGCATGTCCTACACAGAACACCCAGGTTAACATACTCACTGTAGAGTCATGCAAGAACTGCATCCACTCCTGTCACAGACACTGTCTGTCCATCTTCTATAGCATACTTTGCTTTTATTTGATTACTGCTTTAGAGGTCTCCTTTTACCATTTGTTTTGTCATAATGTTGCTCTTTGGAGACCTGTATAATTTATTTGTATATATATCTTTCTTAATATGAAGTTACATCCCCAGTATGATTCTTATTCTGGCATTTTTACTATGGGAAAAGGGAGGGATAATTGTAGGTAACTCAGTAGGTTCTAAAGTCAGACCTTGTGTGTCCTCTGGTTGGCATTATTTGTAATGATTTGCTGCTGATACAGTAGTGTACTCAATGAGTAGTGTATTCAGTGAATGATTGCTTGTTGAGATAAGAGTATACCCATTGAATGATTGTTTCTTGAGACAAGAATATACCCATTGAATGATTGTTTCTTGAGACAAGAATATACCCATTGAATGATTGTTTTCTGAGACAAGAGTGTACCCATTAAATGATAATTCCTGAGACAAGAGTTATTGAGTTATTAGCAGGTCATCTTCATTGCACTCCGAACATGTCCATAGGTGCTCAGATCCCCTCCTCGGCAAGTCATGCAGTGTCCAGTGACTGACGACTCCAGTTCTGTGTTGGTTAATTAGTCTTCTTACATGCCCACTAAGTTTCTCATTTCAGGCTGTGCCTATCTTAGCCCATCTCTTTCATCCGAAGGAGTGATGCGGACTCATGGTTGTCAAAGTCCTGTGTCCTTCCCACTTCCCGGAGGGCATTGATGTCCACCCGATCCATTGCATGACCGTCCTCAACACTAGCACAGCTAGCAATATTTTCCTGGTGCTTTTACATGACATGAAGACATCAATATTTTCCTGGTGCTTTTACATGAAGACAGCAATGTTTTCCTGGTGCTTTTACATAACATGAAGACAGCAATGTTTTCCTGGTGCTTTTACATAACGAAGACATCAATGTTTTCCTGGTGCTTTTACATGAAGACAGCAATGTTTTCCTGGTGCTTTTACATAACATGAAGACATCAATGTTTTCCTGGTGCTTTTACATGAAGATATCAATGTTTTCCTGGTGCTTTTACATGAAGACAACAATGTTTTCCTGGTGCTTTTGCATGACATGAAGACATCAATATTTTCCTGGTGCTTTTACATGACATGAAGACATCAATGTTTTCCTGGTGCTTTTACATGACATGAAGACAGCAATGTTTTCCTGGTGCTTTTACATGTCATGAAGACATCAATGTTGTCCTGGTGCTTTTACATGACATGAAGACATCAATATTTTCTGTTTTTTTTTTTTAGAGGAAATGAAGACATCACTGTTTTCAAGATTGTTTTTAGAGGTTTCAGTGACATGAAGACATTAATGTGGTTCTTGTTTACCCAGGTTCTTTACAGCTGTGGAGACATAGTTGAGCTGTTAATCCAGTCGGATGTAGCCCGTTACTGTGAGTTCAGGACAGTCAGTCGAGTGTTGACGTTTCTTAACGGTAACTTACAGCAGGTATACATTTTAATCCAAAATCATTGTGTTGTTTATTTACAAGTTTGTAAAATAAAATGTCAATACAAGTCAATTTATCATTACATGTTATGTTTGCTGTAAAATTATTTCACAAATTATCTTTTTTTTTTTTTTTTTTAACTGTCTGAACTTCATTTGCTAATTATTTTCTTCAAGAAAATTTTACAAAGCATTGCAATTTAACTTCTTCCTCTCCTAGTGCATTGCGGTGTCAACTTATTTGTCTCTTAATGCATTGCAATGTTCACTTCTTTGTCTCTTGATACATTGCAATGTTAACTTATTTGTCTCTTAATGCATTGCAATGTTAACTTCTGTGTCTCTTGATTCATTGCACTGTTAACTTATTTGTGTCCTAATGTATCGCTATGTTAAAGTCTTTGTTTCATATACATTCTACGTTAACTTATTTGTTTCTTAATGATTAATGCATTGCAATGTTAACATCTTTGTCACCTAATGCATTGCAATGTTAACTTCTTTGTCACCTAATGCACTGCAATGTTAACTTCTTTGTCACCTAATGTATTGCAATGTTAACATCTTTGTTACCTAATGCATTGTAATGTTAACATCTTTGTCACCTAATGTGTTGCAATGTTAACATCTTTGTCACCGAATGTATTGCAATGTTAACATCTTTGTCACCTAATGTATTGCAATGTTAACATCTTTGTTACCTAATGCAGTGCAATGTTAACATCTTTGTCACCTAATGTGTTGCAATGTTAACATCTTTGTCACCTAGTGCATTGCAATGTTAACATCTTTGTTACCTAATGCAGTGCAATGTTAACATCTTTGTCATCTAATGTATTGCAATGTTAACATCTTTGTCATCTAATGTATTGCAATGTTAACTATGTGAGACCATTCCATGCTGGCTTTTTGAAACCACTCTGTGCTGGCTTTCTGAAACCACTCTGTGAGACAGCTTCGTGCTGGCTTTCTGAGACTCTCTGCTTGTTTTCTGAGACCACTCTGTGCTTGTTTTCTGAGACCACTCTCTGCTTGTTTTCTGGTACCACTCTCTGCTTGTTTTCTGGTACCACTCTGTGCTTGTTTTCTGGTACCACTCTGCTTGTTTTCTGGTACCACTCTCTGCTTGTTTTCTGGTACCACTCTCTGCTTGTTTTCTGAGACCACTCTCTGCTTGTTTTCTGAGACCACCCTCTGCTTGTTTTCTGAGACCACTCTGTGCTTGTTTTCTGAGACCACCCTCTGCTTGTTTTCTGAGACCACTCTCTGCTTGTTTTCTGAGACCACTCTCTGCTTGTTTTCTGAGACCACTCTCTGCTTGTTTTCTGAGACCACTCTGTGCTTGTTTTCTGAGACCACTCTCTGCTTGTTTTCTGAGACCACTCTGTGCTTGTTTTCTGAGACCACTCTCTGCTTGTTTTCTGAGACCACTCTGTGCTTGTTTTCTGAGACCACTCTGTGCTTGTTTTCTGAGACCACTCTCTGCTTGTTTTCTGAGACCACTCTGTGCTTGTTTTCTGGTACCACTCTCTGCTTGTTTTCTGGTACCACTCTGTGCTTGTTTTCTGGTACCACTCTGCTTGTTTTCTGAGACCACTCTCTGCTTGTTTTCTGAGACCACTCTCTGCTTGTTTTCTGAGACCACTCTCTGCTTGTTTTCTGAGACCACTCTCTGCTTGTTTTCTGGTACCACTCTCTGCTTGTTTTCTGAGACCACTCTCTGCTTGTTTTCTGGTACCACTCTCTGCTTGTTTTCTGAGACCACTCTCTGCTTGTTTTCTGGTACCTCTCTCTGCTTGTTTTCTGAGACCACTCTCTGCTTGTTTTCTGGTACCTCTCTCTGCTTGTTTTCTGAGACCACTCTCTGCTTGTTTTTTGGTGCCACTCTCTGCTTGTTTTCTGGTACCACTCTCTGCTTGTTTTCTGGTGATGACTTTGTGAGACCGCTCCATACTGGCTTTCTGAGACTACTTTTAAAAATGTAGTTATAGTTTCAGGTTCTTAGTTTATGCTTTGTTGGTCCTGTGGTCAGAAAGGTGGAGGCCTCATACTTTCAAGAACTGTATGGATCTACCATCCTGGTCACTCACAGGTCCATGACAGTGAAAGAGCTGATTCTGTCACATTTGACACCTCTTGTCATCAAACAAAATGTTGTTACAGTACATATGTGTTGCAACATTGTTCTGTCCACAGCCAACTATAGATTTACAAAGGCCCATGGACAGAAAATAAAACCTGAAAAAATCCACCAATCAACATGATATGATCAAATATATGAGATATGAATGGCTAATCTCACTGTACCCACAACCACCCCTGCCTGAAAAGCTGATAACATCACACTATAGTCCGTTTCAAAATGGTTGGTCCACATTTGACTTCAAATATTTCCATAACCTTTACACACATAAACAGGATTTTTTGCATTTGGTCTTATTTTTTCATTGTCCCAAAAGTTTTCTAAAATGCAATATTGCAGATAGTGTCATTCACCTGCAACGGCTAATTCCTTTGATCTTTTGGTTGAAGAAAATAGTTTACTGTAACTGAAGCAATTGGCCTATTCCGGCATAGGCATAACACAATTCAAATGTTAATAATAATACTCATTTCAATAAATGACTAGAGCATCCAACGATTTATACAACACCAAAGAATTGAAATGGAAGCTGTTTATAAACATGCAAAAATGTGCGGAGAAACTCCACAAATCATGGGAATTGCGTGAAAGATTAGCAAACGAGATAGGTCAGAAATATGAAGGGGTAAACCATATTAAATAATGGTTTGTCTAGGCAGTAGTAAATTTGTATACATTAAATAAAGAACATTTAAAATCATACGTTTTTAATTAGGAACAAAAATATATTTGTGGGGACATTGAGATTTTGTTGTTTGTTCGCCAGCTTTTACCTCTGATGAAGTTCCTAGAGACTAGGAACTGAATTTTGCGTGTTAATCCATTTTTCCCTGGCAGCTATGTGCACAGGGGTCCCTCACCGCTCAGGCAGATAACTCAGACTTCAGAGGTATATATTCGGAGGATATTTTTCCCGTCAATGAGTAATTTACTTTTCACGCCGGGTCTCGCTGCTGAAACCAGGGGTGGTTACCACAGAGAGAAATCATAAATAAAATCCCAACCGATGTAGCCAGAATTTGAACCCACCACCTCTCTGTTTCAAGGTCAGCGTCTTGCCTTGAGACATAACCCCCCCCCCCCCCCCCCCCCCCCCCCCCCCAATTGAGATGATGTCATGTGCAAAATGTGAACAATTTCGATCAAGTGGGTACAGAGATGTTAAATAGCGGCTAACTATTTTGAAATGGACTATAGCTGGCCATTTTCCAGAAATTCCCTCTCAGCTTGCAGGCTTGAATAAATCTGTAGTTGGCTGTGAGCATGTTCATCACACAGGTGTGTGGGTACTCTTTCCTGTAATTTTAGATATTTGTTACAATACCTCTGCTTAATGACTAATAGCCTGTAAATTACATAAGTAAGTAGCAACATCTAGTTGATAGTAACAATGTAATGTCATTTTGAATAATGCACCTTAGTTATAATAAATAAGCGTATGTGTTCAATTTTTGGTTAGTCATTCTTCTTCTTTCCCCCGCCACCCCATGTGCCTTTCAGCATCAAGGGGAGATATAATTTGCGGTCTTTGGTCTTCTGTTGGAATCTCCTGATGTTATGTTTTTTAGTGTTTCTAATATTCTATCAATCCATCTTTTTTGTGGTCGTCCTTTGGGTCTGGTGTTCTCACAATGTTTATTGGAGGCTTCTGTTGTGTTTTGATCTTTCTGCTATCCCGTGGCCAAACCATTTTATGTGTTGTTTCTTTATGTATTCTGTGTCGAGAATTATTCCTAGCTTTTAGTTATTGATTACTGGTTAGTCATTGACTCAGTCTTATTTATGAGGTTTGGTTAACCGCAGGTTCCATGCTCCAGGGCAGATGTTTTCAGCAGCAAAAGTGTCAGTCTGGTGGAGAAGCGTCTCATGATGAAGTTCCTTCAATTTGCAGCTGATTATGAGAACAGTCCTGGAGAATATCAAGGTCTGGAAGTTGTCATCTTATTTACTATTGATGGCTGTTTTATTGTACTTGCTAGGCTGTTAAAAGTGAAAAGTCCCAAAATTATGTTGTTTTGTACCGCCATTACAATCTTTATGTGGCTTTAGAATTTCATTATAAATATATATTCTAAAGTGAACCCCTCCAGCAGATATGTATTAGGAGATCACTGAAGTTAGAATGTTTGCCTCATGTTTAATAGTAGCAGGCTCATATCTCATTGTGACCAGTCAGGTTGATATTTTTAATGGCTCTGATCTCATGATAAGTGAGATTGTGTGCCTAGACCTATCTGAGACAGAAAAAAGATATAGTTACTGAGTTCAAGTTGAGCATGTAAAAGAACATTTGACAGTTGAAAGAAGATGGATAGATGCAGTGACAGAGACATGTAACAACAAAGGAAAATCACTAATTCAGACAATTCGAGCAGCTCAAGAACGACAAATGATATAAACCACGACACCTTTTAGGTATCAGTGAAAAGAGAAAAAAGAAGAAGAAGAGAAGGTATTCCATACATTTGTGGTTGAGAACATGAGACCTAGGTTCAAATCTGAGCTTCCTTTATTCGGGAATACAAATATGAGAAATGTATTATGTGGGCAGCTTTACATTGTAGAACCTTGGTGGCCGAGTGGTTAGTGTGCTCACTTCTTGGCATTGTAGAACCTTGGTGGCCGAGTGGTTGGTGTGCTCACTTCCTGATCAGAAGAGTCAGGGTTCGATCCCCAGACGTGGTGGATTTTTTTTTTAAGACCGAAAAGGGATTCAGGATCCACCCAGGGATTTTTCTGGGAAGTTAAGGCTGCCTTAAGTAGTGCTGACCACAAGAACGTAAGGCAGCCTTAAAGTGATTCTGACCACAAAACCTGAAAGTGTGCCAGGATCAATGTGGTCACTAACACCATCCGTCTAGCAAGGCATGGAGGGAACCTTTACTGTTTTTAACTTTACGCTGTAAAAAGACATAACATAACAAAGTCTGACATTGCCACAGTAAGGATTCTACAGGGAAAAAAAATAATAAAAAAAACACTATTGGCCAGTGTTGACAAAATGTCTTCTACAGGGAGCATCTTCTAGCTGCTTATCACTTTGGAACTTGGCTCCCATTACAGCTACTTTGTGAGTTTTCTCAGTCCCAGCAGGTCACATAAAAAAAAATACACCACAGCATGGTGTCCAACAATGTGATGAAAACACTTTTATAGGAAACACAAAACAAAATATTGCCACCTTTGTTGCAATTCCACTTAACTCTGTATTAATCCCCATGATAAATCTCCATGGAATCTCATTCCACATAAAAAAAAAGTAAAGAGCCCCGTCACACCACATGGTGTATAGGGAATATAGTGTTAGTGACCATAATTTTTACACATCTTCGGCACATGATTTTTGAGGTAATGTGGTCAGTATTACGTCCATGCTGCTTTACTTTCCCAGAAAAAAAATCTGGTACCCATTTAAGGCTAGGTGAACCTGGAAGCTGTCGATCAGGATTGAACCCTACCTCTTGTCCTTTGTAGACCAGTTCACTAACCACTGAGCTATAGCAGCTCAAATTCCACATAATTCTTTACTAATCCTGATATGGAATCCCAACTCCACATAACTGTACCAATTCCCCTGAAATGGAATCCTTTTAAACATTTCAGAATGTTTTTAACATTTTGTATTTGTTTTATTGTCTTCATTGTAGAATATGTTTGTGTTTCTCTGTTTTATTCTGCTATTATTTGCCCTGTTGACAGACTACAAAGGAAAACTATTTGTGGACTTTTTGAAATCAAAGAGACTGACTCCAAATATCCACCACTATGTCCAGCATGCCATTGCAATGGTCACTGATGCTGCAACTACAGTGGAGGTAAGAAACCTGAAGTGGCTTACAAACACTTTGTATGGGATCATTTGCCTATAGCTAAAATTGTAATGTATTATTTTGCTGGACTTCTCAACTAACCTTAGATGATGACACTTTCTTAGAATTTACAAACTCAAAATACAAATTCTTGGAATTTAACAGTTTGCTTAAGGCAAACATTTCCTCCCTCCTTATTATCATCATCAAGTACCATAACTGCTGGCATAGGTGATCATGTCAATCCACAACTTTCGATCTCGACAGTTATTTATCGTTTCTGTTGTTGACCTTCTGCCAAGCCCTTCTTAAGCTGTCTGGTATCCTTTCACTTTGCTTCCCTCTATCTTTTCGTCCTTTAACTTTCACAGTTGTTACAATATATTCCAGCTGTAATGTGTCTCATCACATGGCCAAAAAATGATGATTGTTTCTTCCTAAAATATTGAAAATTAGCTCTCTCTTTGTTTTGGCCTCTTTCAGAAAATTTTCATTACTCTTCTTAGCTGTCCATGATATTCTCAACATTCTTCTGTAAAACCATATTTCTTAAGCCCCCAGTGATTTTCTTGTTTGTTGTCCTATTGTCCATGATTCACATCCATATGTTAAGACTGGCTCTACATCACATTTAAGAACTCTTTTTCTTGTTTCTATTGTTAAAAATGGATTGCACAGTATCTTCCTCATTTTCTGGAAAGCTGCTTTTGCCTCATCCATTCTGCATCTCACCTCTGTTGTACATCTACCATCTGAAGTTAAAATTATTCCCAGATATTTAAATTCATTTACCTGTTTTAATATTGTTCCACTTGTCTTTATTGTGTGTTGCGGTGATGTCTTTTTCATTGTTGCTACCATTACTTCTGTCTTTTTGCTATTAAGTCTGAGTCCTTTATTTTTGCTTTCTTTCACTATAATGTCTAACATTTCTTGTAGCTCATTTTCACTCTTAGCGATTAAGACTGTATCATCAACATACCTTAGATTATTTATATTATGACCTACAATTGTTATTCATCCCCCTTATGGATCTTAAAATAATCTCACAATACATATTAAATAAATCTGGTGACAGCACACAACCTTGCCTAACACCCTGTTCCCCTCCTTATACCTTCCCCTCTCTCTGCGATCAAGATTCAATCAGAGTAGGATTCCAGACTCTCTCATGAAGTCAGCTGAATACCTTCCTAATTATTGCTTCAGGTGACCACTGAATGTATGATTGGTTTCCTTTGATGTTGGATTTTTTTTTTCAAGCACAACGCGCTTCGTAAAATTTACAAAGGTGTCGTTAAAAACACGGCTGTTTTTTTAATAACAATTTTACCATTTTTCAAGAAATTTTTTCTTTTCTCTTATGATGGAGGAAATCTCTCTGGCTGTCGGCAAGACATGAAACAAATATTTGTAACATGGGATAGGCAGCGAACGATGCTAAGAGGAAGCAGAACATATGACAAACATGTGAATATGCAACATAACACCCCCATGAATTCAAATTTCAGGCCATAGATCAAACCTAAGCCAGGAAATGATTACAGCATCTGATTCCCATGTCTCTCCTAGTGCAAACACACAACGGTGTCGCAAAAGTTAAAAAAAAATACTGTTTGTGGAATTCCAAATGTAACATTTAGGGTTCAAAAATTTGGATGGAAAGGTGGTATCATCTACAGTTAAGTTGTATGACTGTTAAAATGTTTCATTTTCACTCATTCAGTTAATGTATTTCATTTTGAATTGTCACTCATGCTTCTCCATCTCTCTCTGATAAAGGTCTCTTAGATTTATTATCTTTTGTTCATTGTTCTCTAGATATTTCTCTAGAATAATCCTTTTTTTTCACCTTTCTCTTCTAAGTCTTTCTTCCATTTTCATTTTGGTGGCTAATTTGTTAATTGTGCCTTTTTTACTTTACAATTATGGTGATAAGCACAGATATCAAATATACAAAATATTAAATACTATGAGGGGCCACAAGTACAGCTGCAAGCAACATATAAAATGGTGTGGAGCTGATAAAGTAATAGCTAAATAAGACAAATAACACCAGGGCTAAAACTAAGAATAGCAAAATGTTACATCTTCTCAATATTCCTATATGGTGCAGAAACATGGACATTAGACAAGAAAACAGAATAGACAATTGAAGCCTTTAAAATGTCGATATATAGAAGAATAGGTAAAATTGGATGGAAGGAAAAGAAAATAAACGATGAAGTCTTAAAACAACTAAAAATTAAAAGAGAACTACTAAGCACAATTCAAACAAGACAAATGCGATTTTTGGGCCATGTTAAAAGACACAACAGCCTACTAAAAGTAATCCTGCAGGGGAAAATACAAGGTAAAAGAGGCAGAGGCAGACCAAGACTAACATGGACGAGTAACATCAAAAGATGGACAAATCAGCCTATGACAACCTGCACCATCAAAGCAAAGCAAGAGACAGAGCAGAATGGCACTCCATGGTAGCCAACCTCCGTTGCGGAGAAGGCACTCGTTGAAAAAAAGACAAGACAGACTACTACGTTTCAGCAAAAGCTTTCATCAGGTATAACAATAAATCTATACAAATTAAACAAATAAATCCAAACCTGAAAATACAATCAGATTTTTAAAATGGCAGAGAAATAGGTGGCCAGGATTTACGTAGAGTCTGGTTAAAAAATAAATAGACATTAGGACAGGTAGGATTTAATTAGACCAAAAGGAACCAAAAAGTGAAAAATTGGAAAAATGAAAGGTGTTCCATAGGGCATAAAGAAAATGAGAAGTGGAGAAAAGAGAGAGAGGATATGGGTGGCAATTATGCAGTTAGTCTTTAGTACCAAGTCTCTAAATTACAGCAGTGAAATTGGTGGCATACCTCATCTTTGAACTCCCTATTCTGCTTGTGCACTTACTGCAGCGACAGACATATATCACCATATTGCATCTTCATACATCAGTATGAAAATTTGTTTGATTAATTTACTACTGAAAAAAGAATGAATGATAGAATAATGTTTCTTTTTGTTTCATGTCTCACGTGGAGTGGCCATCTTTGCACTGCTGCTGTGATGATATTGTTTGTCTACACCATACTGACACACCTTGGACTTCTTTTTGTCATTGGTCTCATATTGTAGTGTTTAAGATTTTCATGAATTTGAGGTTCTCTTTTGGCAAACACTTGTATATATTCTGTTATATTTATGCCTTCTGGTTATTTGGTTATGGAAGGCCCCCTTATCACTGCAAATGAATTAAAACCCATAATTGCTCAACCGCCCGTGCCAGCGTAATCATCTGAATTAATATCTCATCTCCCAAACAAAGAAATGTAACTGTAGTCCCCATCATAGCAGTCTCAGCACACGCCAAAAGACATAGGTGAAACCGCGCAAAAAGTGAACACAGCCAACTGTTCCCTGCAATACACATATATTTATGAATTCTGTGCTTGTTATATGTTTTTTCTGTATATTTTATTTTGTACTAATTGTATATTTTGTACTGGTTATTTACTTTCTATAATCCATATCCAGGGACTTAAAAGTACACAAACATTCCTTCGCTCACTTGGTCGCTATGGAAACACAGCCTTTCTTTTTCCACTTTATGGCACAGGAGAGCTACCACAAGCCTTTGCACGGTATGATAGAGTTGGATAGTTCAGTCAGTATGATAGAGTTGGATAGTTCAGTCAGTATTATTTTCATACACTGTCTATGGCAGTGTTTTCTCAATAATTTTCTCTATAATTTTGTGTGTGTGAAGAGTTTTACCAAAAATTAATTTAACAAGGCAACAAACATATTAACTTAATGCTCAAGATAACATAAAAGGAGAGATTGTAGAACTTCTACATAACCCAAGATATCTTGGTCTTGATCCTTCCCATGCCATTAGACATTGTATAGGGCTTGTAGCGTTTTTTGCCACTTATCTCTATTCTGGGTGATGTGTTCGATCTAATGAGTCTATGCCTGCGAACTTTGCTTCTGTTATAAGTGTTCTTTTCAGTGCCTTTCTAGGTCTTCCTCTTTTTCTGTATCCTGATGTTTCCCATAGAAGAGCCTGTTTTGGAATTCTCTTGTTGTCTCTTCTCAACACATGTCCGACATATGTCCATCTTCTCTTCTTAATTGTAAATGAGTTGGTTGCATGGCCATTTCTCTTATCTCTGTATTAGTCTTTAATTCATTTTAATAACTCAAGATATGCAGCCTAATAATAATAATTTGAACAGAAATTGTGCTACAAAAGTTGTTATTTTGCTTTCCATCTATTTAGTGCACCTAGGTTCTTAAAATGGGTACAAAAGATTTTCTCTGGGGTAGTAAGGAACCTGGAGAAAATGTCAACCATATCTTCCATAGATTTCCCAAGAATCTGAGAAAATATGACCACTAAAATGATATTACTCATACATAGCAACGTATCATGGGTACAAAAGATTTATTACTACAAACAACACTACACTAAATGATGTACATACGCCAGCATAAAACTGTTTGCTATTATCTTTTTATGTGTCCAGCACTTAATGATGTTGCCAAAATTATTCTTCACATAAACCAAATAATGGCTTGTTTGATATGAAACTTGAATCATAAACAACAGCAGAACAGAGACTGAATTGAGGAAGAAAAAGAGAATTGAGACTGAACTAAAAAACAACACACCAGACAGTACATTGCCTTGAGATTGAGACTGAACTAATGAACTACACACCAGACAGTACATTGTCTTGAGATTGAGACTGAACTAATAAACTAGACACCAGACAGTACATTATCTTGAGATTGAGACTGAACTAATAAACTACACACCAGACAGTACATTGTCTTGAGATTGAGACTGAACTAATAAACTAGACACCAGACAGTACATTATCTTGAGATTGAGACTGAACTAATAAACTACACACCAGACAGTACATTCACATGAGATTGAGACTGAACTAATAAATACACACCAGACAGTACATTGTCTTGAGATTGAGACTGAACTAAAAAACTACACACCAGACAGTACATTGTCTTGAGATTGAGACTGTACTAAAAAACTACACACCAGACAGTACATTGTCTTGAGATTGAGACTGAACTAATAAACAACATACCAGACAGTTGGCTAGCTGTGCTGTCGTTGAGGACGGGCAACCAATGGATCGGGCGGACATCATCAATGCCCTCCGAGATGTGGGAAGAGCACATGACTTCGACAAACACAGATCCACGTCACTTCTTTGGATGATGGAAATGGGAGTTAAGTTGGGCACAGCCAGAAATGAGACACTTAGTGGCCGTGTAAGAAGACTTATCAACCAACATAGAACTGGAGTCGTTAGTCGCTGGACACTGAGGGAATTGCTGAGGAGGGGATCTGAGCACCTATGGACATGTTCAGAGTGCAATGATGTTGACCCGCAAATAACTCAATACCAGACAGTACATTCACATAAGATTGAGACTGAATTAACACACCAGACTGTACATTCACATGAGATTGAGATACATGTCGTGATATTCACAGATTGTCTGCGGTTTTTGGAGGTATTTACTGTTTACAGATGTCACCCACTCATGTCATTGCTGACAGTGATAACAAGTAAGCCCAGAAACATGTTTATCACTAACAAATCATCATTCAATGTTTGAATCACATTACATGAATTAACCATCAAAATTGAACACTGGGTTATAGCCCAATTATTTGGTTTTCTAAAATTTTGTTGCTTTCTTTTTCTTCTAAATTTATAATTTAATTCCTTTATTGTCACACTCAACAGGAAATGTCGGAAGCAGAATCCAGTGTTGGACAATGTGGATGTCAACACACCCATCAGGGATAACACAACACTGACAAGGAAGATGCAGTCATCTATACAGATGGACCCATAATAAGACACCAAAGGAGTACATGGGCATTTACAGCACACTCAGCAGGCAGAATAGTCATATAAGACAGTGGTACATACAATATGACCACGAGTAGCACAACGTGGAGGTGATGGCAGTGACCAAGGCATTCATCGGGTTGGATGCAGGCAATGGGTAGAGTCATTACAGAGGTCAACAATAAATAGTCACCTTTGTCTGTGTCTTTGGACATGTGGGAGTATGGGAAAATGAAAGAGCGGACAGGTTGGTTAGCTGTGTGCTGTCGCCGAAGATGGTCGACCAATGCCCTCCAGAATGCAGGAAGGGCACAGGACTTCGACAACCATGAGTCTACATGACTCCTTCGGGAGAAGAGAGATGGGAGTTATGATGGACACAGCCAGGAACAAGAAACTTATTGGGTGCATAAGATTGTTTATCAACCAATACAGAACTTGAGCCGACAGTCACTGGATGCAGCGGAACTTGCTGAGGAGGGGACCTAAGCTTCTATGGACACATTTGGAGTGCAATGATAATGACCTGTTTATGACTTTTTTATTTTTCCCAGATGTTTCTTTTGTTCATAGTTTCTTTCATAAATATCTCATGATATATGTTGGTGCAATGAAATTTCTTTTATTCAGTGTTCACTCAATGATTACTTAACTTCATCATTTATCTTTAGTAGCATGTTAAATGGTGGTAGTAGATATGTTTTCTATCTATCTATTGACCTTTTGAGCTGTAGCTGGCCCATATGGGCATAGGCCCAAATACTCTTTCTCTTATCTAAATTTTTATTCTAGCAGTTTTCTATATGTTGTGCTGCTAGTTAATGCAAGCTGCGATATCTTTGCCTGACACATCTGTCATTGGCATGGTATTTTTGGGAACCAGATTGTCTTCCCTCTTAAAACTTTAATCATTTTGCCAGAATGATTAGTTTTTGGCACCACTGGAAGGTGCAGTAGGGTTTAGATGATCTCTGGTGTTTGACACTCATGGCTGCTGTGAGTTGCTGACTGCTATCAAAATTATCTAGTTCTAATCCATGGACTATAATCTCATCACCAGAAATGTTTTCTGCACACACAATTTGGCCTTTTTTATTATTATTATGGTTATGATTTTGTAATGTTTTTCTCTATTGTAATAAATTCCTGAATAAATCTATGACAAGTGTGTCCTTCACACGCAGCTATAATGGAACCTATCACCCAAAGGAACAACTTTGACATCTCATCTGTCTCTATGTGTTACCAAGTGGTTAAGGTGCAAGTGTACAAACTCATTCTTCTGCAACACCAAACATGGCTAGTATTGATCTGGTATTTTTTACAACTTGTAGTTTAGTAGTTTAAAATAAATATAAATAACTTGGCTGTAATATAGTTTCTATTTAATTTAAAATGTATCTTTTTACCTTAGGTGCTGTGGGATCATTGCTTCAAATGGCCAACTCATCAGATGCAAGTACGTATGTATACTAAAAAGCACTATTTTGTTAGTTATCATATAAGCCCTGCTGGCTAACATTGTTTGAGATGGCTTGGACATGTGAGCCATATGTAAGAAAACAGAATTTAAAAAACACTATAGTGAGCTAGTGACAGTTACGCAACCTATTAGCTGACCAGCAATCCACTTTGAAGATAAATCCTTGCACAACATGAAGCAGTTCAACATGAAGCAGTTCAACATTAACAATGAATATCTGCAAACATTTGCCACAGACAGAAATGACACACACTGTAAAGAGTGGCAGGAAAATCAAAAACATAAAGCAACAACAAACGTAGCAAGAACAGAAAGGACACCAATGTCAGCCCCATTATACAATTACACTTGTTGTATGAGCAGATGAGACTTATTGTAGAATAAAAGTATTCACCTACACGCTGTGCTCATTCTTGAATTATTATTTTGTTATGTGTGGTTAACATATAAATATAACAGCAGGCTTACCTCAGATAAGACAAATGCCTCATGTTTATAATAAAAATTGCTTCTTAGGTCATTTAGCTGATTGAGTTGAATCATTGAGTTATTTGCGAGTCATCATCATTGCAAATGTGTCCATAGGTGCTCAGATCCCCTCCTCAGCAAGTCACGCAGTGTCCAGCGACTGACAACTCCAGTTCTGTGTTGGTTGATTAGTCTTCTTACACGCTCACTAAGTTTCTCGTTTCTGGCTGTGCCCATCTTAACTCTCATCTCTTTCATCAGAAGGAGTGACATGGACTCATGGTTATCAAAGTCCTGTGCAATTCCCACATCTCGGAGGGCAACAATAACATCCGCCCATTTCATTGGTTGACCGGCTTTAATGACAGCACAGCTAACACCACCTGTCCCCTCTTTCATTTCCCTGTACTCCCGCATGTCCAGGGACAAAGACAAAGGTGACATTACATATTTTTTACTTCTGCAATGACTATACCCATTGCCTGTGTACAGAGCTCGCCTCCACTTTTCTTATCATGCTCATCGAATCACTTTGTATGCAGCCCTGGGTGTAGTCTTGTGACTCCAACCAGATGAATGCCCTGGTCACTGCCATCACCCCTATCGACATGCTACTCATCATAATGTATGTACCTCTGTCTTCCTTGACTATTCTGCCTGCTGAGTATGCTTTAAATTCCCATGCACTCCTTTGATGTTGTATGATGGATCCGTTTGTATAAATGACTGCATAGCTGAAGTATTGGTTAGTTAGTTTATTAGTTGGTTGGTTAGTTATTGAGTTTGTTTGTTAGCTTGGTAAGCTATTTGTTGGTTAGCTAGTGAGATTTTTTTAGTTCTTTTGCTGCCAAACCTGCAGATCTAATATTGGTAGATTCAGCCGTGGGTGATGCTGTTTGTAAAAGAAATACGCCTGATGGTGTTCTCCTGTCATGTACTGATTGTTTCCAACAGACCATCTGACTAGACGGTAATGTCCATAAATAGGCTGATCATTGTTATTAGCTCCTGTTACTAGTGCACACACACAATATTGTTTTGTCCATTTCCTCAGATACCTGGTAGCTGAGACTTCATACCTTCCTCTGTCCTTTGTGTGGGCATTATCCACAAGGTGAGTGTTGTGCATGTTCATATTTTCTATTTACATCAACCAGCTTTAAATCTCTAGCGCAGTCCCCAAGAGACTGAATTTTGTGTGAAAATCACTTTTTCCTATTATTCAAACTGGCAGCCTGTGTGCTCGGATGTCCCCTGCCATACACGCAGAAATTCTCCGACTTCAGGGGTTCTCTCATATTTTTATCATTGAGAGCTTTAACGACATGGGTACATTTTTCCTATTAATTTTGCCAAGGCAGCAGGAATTTTTAGCCTACTCTTTTCATTTTCCAACTGCCTAGGGTTCATTAACATGTGCAGTGTGCACATGGGACCTCCTGTTTTTTGCCGTTTTCCAAGCGGGCTGACATCTCACTACCCAGAGAGTAAAGGCAAATGAATGCATAAAAAGGCGAAGCTGCAGTAAAGCTGAATGTGAATGTAGGATTAGTTTTATTTACTTACATATCTGTGTGTGCGTGTTGTTTGTTTGTTCCTGCTGAAGGCCTATTGGGCCGAAACATCGTGTGTCGTCTACTAATCACGTAAAGCTTTTACCATACCATTTTTTCATTTTTTTTTCAATATTCTCTCTCTCTCTCTCTCACTACCCAGAGATCAGGAAAGGGTAAAGCCACAGATTTTATTTTGTTGACCTATTATTTAAAAAAAAATATTTTCTACTGCCTGTGGTGGGAATCAAATGAGACCTTGACTAGGGGCTGTCTTACCTCTAGACCACGCAGTTCCTTCTCTGTGCGTGTTAATTTATTCAGATACTTACAAAAGCATTGGCCTGGCTTGAGACATAGACTTATGTTTCCTCAGTTAATCTATGTTCATAAAGTTTGCAACTTGCTGTGCTTTGGGGTTTCTGGGAAGGTCTATTCTAAAAAGTGTTAATTTTGCTTCATTTACATACCAGGGCACACAGGTGTAGGAGGTATTGAAAATGCTGGTAGACTTGTCAGTTTGGCTGATGTTGAGTGCGGAAGGGCAATGGACTGCTTTGAGATTCTCAAATAACCTCAGGGAGACTTGGCAGAAACGTTAACAAGAAGAAAGGTTATAGGATCTTGCTGTATAAATTCATTAAAGTGTTCCTTCTTGTGTTGCAACTGCAAGTGTACGATTGTCAACAAATAGGAGCTGCTCAGTGTGTCATAAACACTTTAGTTCACCCTGTTTATGTATTTGATCTGCATGTAATAAACAATAATTAATGATTTTTGAAATATGTTTATTTCTTGCCTTTATTGTGTTTTATAAGTTATATTTTTGTGAACAAATTTTGTCAAACGAATGACCTTGTATTTGTTGATTTAAATTCTTAGATGGTGGTTTTCTTAACTCATATGCAGGTAAGGAAAGTGAGAGTTCATGTTTGACCACGGTGCTGGTAGCAACAATCTGAGAAAGCCGTGAGTGAATTTTATGTAGGCATCTGGTTTGTCAGAGATCACAAGCAGGAGAGCAAAAGCAGCAGTGAATTTTAAAAACCTGGAAAAAATATGGAAATAAAAAAAATGTAAGCAAGAAAACTAAACTTAGAATATTCAACTAAAATGTGTTATCAACTCTTACCTACACATGTGGAAGCTGGAAAACAACAAAAGAGATCAAGATAAAACTAAACACTCTTTAAGACAAATGCTTAAGAAGAATACTCCGTGTACAACAGAATGAATTCAAGACTAATATAGAGATAAGAGAAATGGCCATGCAACCAACAATCTCCTCTACCAGTAGGAAGAGAATAATGACATACGTCGGACTTGTGCTGAGAAGAGATAAAAAGATATTTCCAAAACAGGGTCTTTTATGGGGAAACATCAGAATACAGAAAAAGAGGAAGACCTAGAGAGACACTGAAAAAACACTTATAAGAGAAGCAAAGTTAGCAGGCATAGACTTATTGGATAAGATCAAACATCTCACCAAGAATAAAGATGGATGGCGAAAAACACAACAAACCCTATGCGACATCACACAGCACAGGAAGGATCAAGATTTGGTTTGTACTTCAGCTTCAGTAACATTCAATTTGGAAAACCACATCAGAAATTGATGTAGACAGCTGATGTGCATAACGACAAAAGACAATAAAAGATTTATGAAATTGCAGGCCACCATGCAGGAGCTCACTACATGGCCACACCAGAGAGCTGTGACATGAACACTATCTTCTCCCTTGACATTTCAGTGTAATAAAAGTAGTAGAAAGCAAATCACAGAAGACATAAACTAAGCTCTGTAGCTTTTATATTTTTGGATAAATTTGTGAGATTTGTGACAATGAATGTAACAATTTATACTTTTGCATAAAGTGAAAGTTCTACTTCTGTTGCTTGAGTATTTTATTTTGTTTGCTGTTTCAGGAGAACTTCTAGAGCTATCTACATTACTGATTCATCCATATTGCCATCAACAGAGGCAGAGGTGAGAGCTCTAGGTTCAGCAACTCTTAGTGGCAGTGAGCAGTGACCAAATTTTCAGTTTAATTAAAAGTGTTGATTCATTTTACCCAAGTGAATTAGACATGACTAAAAGGGAGTGATATCAGTGCACTGCTGGGGCCTGAATGGGGAGTAAAGAATTATAGCTCTGTTCCCTACCAGGTATGTTTGTAAGAGATGACTAAGGAGGGGGGTAGGGCATGGGACTGGCTATCCTGCACTGAAAAAAAATCAGCTGCGAAAATCGCACAAACATGGTAAGGTAAAAAAAAAAAGGGGGAAAAAAGTGAAGCTGCTATCCAGGAAAGATAAGGGCTGTCTGTCTAAGAAATATATGATGCAAGCTGGAGAAAGCCACAAGGAGTCCAGGTCACAAACTCACCTTTTGTCTATCAGGGGAGAAGACAGGTGGAAGCAGAGAAGAAGAGGATGGGGAAGACATGGAACGATTTTGAAAGAATGGCAAAAAAAAAAATAGAAGAGCTTGAAAAGTGTCTGTTCGAGACCTATGCTCCTCATGGGGGCTGATAGGAAGAAGAGGGAATGACCCATTTAAAGTTGTGGATTAAATGTCATCTAGATGATTGTTTTGTTTATTAATTGTCTTCATTTATTTATTGTGGGACTTTATTTATCATATTGGGGGTAACCTATTTATAGTTTGGGGTCCATCATTTATTAATAGTGGTCTCACTAAATTTGAGATAATAATCGACAGCAGTATTGGTTTCTTTACCTCTACTTGAAACACGTCGGTGGTCAAGTTACTGTCAAGTTAAAACATTTCACAACACTATGACAATATGGTATGGGATTATCTTTGCCATTTTATAGAGGCTAACAGTTTATTATTTCTTTTTCTGCATAAAAATATGCCATAAATGAAAAGAAAAGGTAATACAGAATACTCAGCATTGTGGCAGATGGAGAATATGGTATTAGTTCCCATCACTGCTGGCACAGTTTTGGATGATGTTATCAGTATCAAGCCAGACTGCCCAACTTTTCAGGAGATGACCTCTTGTACCTTGGCTGGAAGCCTTGAAGCCATGTTGGTCTGAAATAAATTCGCTACATTTGAGAATGGAATCTCTGCTTCTTAGCATTCACCTGTTAAGTGGGTGTGGATTTGTTGTCCTGCTAGTTTACGGCAGAGCCATGATGTCTACACCTTTAGGCCTGACATATCTGCCTTAGGCATAGGTTGATTTGTTTAACAATTATTGTTTGACAGTGACCATATCTGGCTTATTCTTTTCAACTTATTTGCCAAGGGTTTTTCAACCCGCGTTTGTTCACACGGAAATCCCTGTTTTTCACTTTTTTTTTTCAAGAGAGCTAAACACCGGATCTCTCTACTCGAGGAAGGCTAGACATGGATCTCACTACTCAGGGAGGGCTAGACATTGAATCTTACTACTCAGGGAGGGCTAGACATTGAATCTCACTACTCAGGGAGGGCTAGACATCGAATCTCACTACTCAGGGAGGGCTAGACATCGAATCTCACTACTCAGGGAGGGCTAGACATCGAATCTCACTACTCAGGGAGGGCTAGACATTGAATCTCACTACTCAGGGAGGGCTAGACATTGAATCTCACTACTCAGGGAGGGCTAGACATCGAATCTCACTACTCAGGGAGGGCTAGACATTGAATCTCACTACTCAGGGAGGGCTAGACATTGAATCTCACTACTCAGGGAGGGCTAGAAATTGAATCTCACTACTCAGGGAGGGCTAGACATCGAATCTCACTAGAGATTGGTGGAGGATAAAGGCAGGATGAAACCACAGATTCAAAATGAATATTTGTCACTGCCTGTGGTGGGATTAAAACCCAGGACCTACCTGCCCAGAGGCAGAAGTCTTACCTCGAGACCACCTAGTTTCCTGGGAAAAGTATGAAATCACTAACCACTTCATCCCTGTGACTGTATGCCACGAACATCTTGTCATTTATTCACATATTGTTGCCGGATGACATGTGTAAAACATTCATGAGTTGTACCCAGCTGGCATTGGTGCTTGATTTCATTTCTCTTCTGTTCTCTACAGCTTTCCTTACTGAACTTTAATTGCATAGATGACCCAAGTAGGCCAGTGACAGTCCTGGAGCTGCCTTCCTCAGCCTGCGTGTGCCCTCCAAATTTGTGTGAGTAGCTGGTTGAGCTCACTGTGTGAATGAAGGTCATCATTGTTTTAGGAAAGAATCATCTTGAGTGGACAAACTTTGTTGTATTATAAAAACATCAAACATTAGTTTTATGTGCTGAGTCAACATTATAATGTGTCATATCAACCACTCATCAACATTTGATCTGTTCTTGGATAACATGTTTTCAAAACATAATTTGCATTTATTTACTTTATTTGCTCCATTCTTTTCAGTCCTTAACCCTTTCCAGACTTGCATTTCTTTAGGTTTGGACCAGATTAATTTTCAGTTTTGAAAAATTCCATTACATGCCTTTTTAATTTGACAATTTCATGCAATAATAAAATAAACATAGTACATGTTATATATATCACTGGAAATGAAAATGGTTCCAGAAAATGAAAATAACAATATATTGATATCTGAAGGAAAAAATATATATTATAAATAGTAATAAATATTCAATCATCACCATCGAGTGCCATCTCCGCAATGAAGGTTGGCTACCATGGAGCGCCATTCTGCTCTGTCTCTTACTTTGATGGTGCAGGTTGTCATAGGCTGGTTTGTCTATCTTTTGATGTTACTCGTCCATGTTAGTATTGGTCTGCCTCTGCCTCTTTTACCTTGTATTTTCCCCTCCAGGATTACTTTTAGCAGGCTGTTGTGTTTTTTAACATGGCCCAGAAATCACATTTGTCTTGTTTGAATTGTGTTTAGTGGTTCTCTTTTCATTTTTAGTTGTTTTAAGACTTCATCATTTGTTTTCTTTTCCTTCCATCCAATTCTACCTAAAAGTAAAGTAAAGTACCCCCCGTCACGCCAAGTGGCGTATAGGGAAATATGGTGTTAGTGACCCTATATTTTACAGACCTTCAGCACATGATTTTTGGGGTAATGTGGTCGGTATTACGCCCGTGCTGCTTTACTTTCCCAGAAAAAATCCGGTACCCATTTAAGGCTGGGTGAACCCGGAGCCGTCGGTTGGGATCGAACCCTACCCCTTGTCCGTAGTAGTCCAGTTCACTAACCACTGAGCTATCGCGGCTCCCACTAATTTTTAGGGAATTAGTAAAACCCAGGTGTCCTCGCCAGGGTACGAACCCCGGCTGTTGCCGTGGTAAGCCAACACCTATTCTTCTATATATCCACATTTCAAAGGCTTCAATTCACTGTTCTGTTTTTTTGTCTAATGTCCATGTTTCAGCACCATAAATATTCAATAGCAGATAATTTTCAGTTCAAAATATTGTATTTCATGTACCTTTATTTTCCCGATGACTAGGTGTGTCACTACTCATTCTTCTTGAAATTTAACACAAAGTAAAGTTCTTCAAAATACACTTGACTTGATGCATTGATGTCCACAAATGATGAAATTATGTAGTAACCATTATTTGTCAGAAAACACAAATTTAAATTGTCAATTTTTGAAATTCTGTGTTAATGCTGTGCTTGATATTAACAGGAAGTACTTGTATAACCATCTTTCAGAAGCCTTGAAAAGTTATGGAGATCAAAACTCTTCAGCACAAACACAAAATTTAGACTATTCAAATCAAACATATTATCTACCCTTGCACATGCATGTGAGAGCTGAAAAACAACAAGAAACATAGAAACAAAGTTGAACGCATTTGAAAATACATTTCTAAGGAAAATACTTGGTATAGCGTGGAGTGAATTCAAAACAAAAAAGGAAATTAGAGAAATTGTCAATCAACCACTAATATCTTCAGTAATTAAGAAAAGACGATGGTCATATGTTGGACATGTGATGAGGAGAGAAAATAACTGAATTAGAAAGCAAGCCCTCATGTGGGGAAACAACAGGTAAGAGGAAAAGAGGCTGACCCTGAGAGACACTGAGAACAACATTGATCAGAGAGGCAAGAGCAGCAGGAATTGGCTCCTTCAATGAGATAGAGTTGCTTACACTGAACAGAGACAAATGGCGAGATTTGATAAAAGATCTTTACAAGGATTGAAAATTGCTAGAATAAAAATTTAGATAAGAGAAGGAGTATCTGGGTTTATGCCCTATGGGGCAGCTACGGCTCGAAAGGTCATTTGATAGGTAGATAGATAGACTTGTATAATCTCCTCTAGGTATCAAATACAAGTATTGGTGGATACAATATCTGCTCTTTACACATAAAATATTCAACTGTACCCATCAGTACTGATGTGTCGGTTGATGGTTCAGAATGTGTTAATCAGTTCTGATCTTTTATTGATCAGTTCTGATCTTTTATAATTAATTATTTTATTATAATTAATCAATTGTGGTTTTTTATTATTAATAGGTTCCGATTTTTTTTTATCTATCATTTGTGATCTTGTATAAATCAGTTATGATCTTTTATTTATCATTTGTGATATTTTATTAATCAGTTGCGGTTTTTTTCATTTATCATTTGTGATATTTTATTAATCAGTTGCGGTTTTTTTCATTTATCATTTGGGATATTTTATTCATCTGTTGTGGTTTTTTCTTTTATCATTTGTGATATTTTATTCATCTGTTGTTGTTTTTTCATTTATCATTTGTGATATTTGATTCATCAGTCATGATCTTTTATGCAGCTGATGTGACCTTTTATTAATTAGTTTTGATCTTTCATTTACAAGTTGTGGTTCACCTGACAAGAGTTGCAGGTCACAATCCTGAAGAGGACTTTAGTGAAGTTAAAGAGATGTTGTTCCTCTCTGACACTTCTGGTATGTTCTAGGGTTGTTTATTACTTTGTCAAGATTATGTGAGAAACAGAGCTCAGTTTGTGAGGAGTAAACAGATTGTTATGAGGTTATGTGAGAAACAGAGCTCAGTTTGTGAGTAGTAAACAGAGTGTTATGAGGTTATATGAGAAACAGAGCTCAGTTTGTGAGTAGTAAACAGAGTGTTATGAGGTTATATGAGAAACAGAGCTCAGTTTGTGAGTAGTAAACAGAGTGTTATGAGGTTATGTGAGAAATAGAGCACAGTTTGTGAGTAGTAAACAGAGTGTTATGAGGTTATATGAGAAACAGAGCTCAGTTTGTGAGTAGTAAACAGAGTGTTATGAGGTTATATGAGAAACAGAGCTCAGTATGTGAGGAGTAAACAAAGTGTTATGAGGTTATATGAGAAACAGAGCTCAGTTTGTGAGGAGTAAACAGAGTGTTATGAGGTTATGTGAGAAACAGAGCTCAGTTTGAGAGGGATAAACAAAGTGTTATGAGGTTATGTGAGAAACAGAGCTCAGTTTGTGAGTAGTAAACAGAGTGTTATGAGGTTATGTGAGAAATAGAGCTCAGTTTGTGAGTAGTAAACAGAGTGTTATGAGGTTATATGAGAAATAGAGCTCAGTTTGTGAGTAGTAAACAGAGTGTTATGAGGTTATGTGAGAAATAGAGCACAGTTTGTGAATAGTAAACAGAGTGTTATGAGGTTTTGTGAGAAACAGAGCTCAGTTTGTGAGGAGTAAACAGAGTGTTATGAGGTTATATGAGAAACAGAGCTCAGTTTGTGAGGAGTAAACAGATTGTTATGAGGTTATGTGAGAAACAGAGCTCAGTTTGTGAGTAGTAAACAGAGTGTTATGAGGTTATATGAGAAACAGAGCTCAGTTTGTGAGTAGTAAACAGAGTGTTATGAGGTTATATGAGAAACAGAGCTCAGTTTGTGAGTAGTAAACAGAGTGTTATGAGGTTATATGAGAAACAGAGCTCAGTTTGTGAGGAGTAAACAGAGTGTTATGAGGTTATGTGAGAAACAGAGCTCAGTTTGTGAGGAGTAAACAGAGTGTTATGAGGTTATATGAGAAACAGAGCTCAGTTTGTGAGGAGTAAACAGAGTGTTATGAGGTTATGTGAGAAACAGAGCTCAGTTTGAGAGGGATAAACAAAGTGTTATGAGGTTATGTGAGAAACAGAGCTCAGTTTGTGAGTAGTAAACAGAGTGTTATGAGGTTATGTGAGAAATAGAGCTCAGTTTGTGAGTAGTAAACAGAGTGTTATGAGGTTATATGAGAAATAGAGCTCAGTTTGTGAGTAGTAAACAGAGTGTTATGAGGTTATGTGAGAAATAGAGCACAGTTTGTGAGTAGTAAACAGAGTGTTATGAGGTTTTGTGAGAAACAGAGCTCAGTTTGTGAGGAGTAAACAGAGTGTTATGAGGTTATGTGAGAAATAGAGCACAGTTTGTGAGTAGTAAACAGAGTGTTATGAGGTTATGTGAGAAACAGAGCTCAGTTTGTGAGTAGTAAACAGAGTGTTATGAGGTTTTGTGAGAAACAGAGCTCAGTTTGTGAGGAATAAATAGTGTTATGAGTGAACAGAGAGTGGCGTAGGTGATCATGTCTCTCCACAACTTTTGATCTCGATAGTTATTTATCATTTCTGTTGTTGACCTTCTGCCAAGCCATTCTCTTAAACTGTCTGGTATCTTTTCTCTTTGCTTCCCACTATCCCTTTGTCCCTCAATTTTCCCAGTTGTTCTCTTCTCATTACATGGCCAACAAAATTATGATCGTTTCTTCCTAATATCGGAAATTAGCTCTCTTTTTGCTTTGGCCTCTTTCAGAACATCTTCATTACTCTTCTTAGCTGTCCATGGTATTCTCAACATTCTTCTGTAAAACCACATTTCTACAGACTCCAGTGATTTTCTTGTCTGTTGTCCTATTGTCCTTCATTCACATCCATATGTTAAGACTGGCTCTACATAACATTTAAGAACTCTTTTAAAAAAAAAACAGATTCCGGATCATAAAAACTGAGTAGTTGGCAGTGTAATAGTTTTACATTAATTATTTCTGTGCCAGCTTTTTTCTGCAGCTCTGCTCTATTTTAATTGTCTTACCCTTCTGTTCTTATAGCCACAAGCAGCAATAAAGTATGTTTCCTACAATTGTGTTTACATCACATCATCTTCCTCTTTTCTTATATCTTGATGTTTCATATAGAAGAGCCTGTTTTTGGAATTCTCTTCTTGTTTCTTCTCAACATATGTCAGACATATGTCCATCTTCTCTTCCTAATAGTAGATGAGATCTATGAATGCATGGCCATTTCTCTTATTTCAATATTTGTATTAAATTTATTCCATTGTACTCAGAGAATTTGTTTTAGGCATTGTCTTCAAAAGTGTTTAGTTTTCTCTCAATCTCTTGTCTTGTTTTCCAGCCTTCACATGCATAGGTTAGTGTTGATAATACAACTTTGGGAAAACCACAGTTTACAAAATAATTGAAACAATTAAGGATCACAGCCAGGACAAAGATTAACATTATGTACTCAACATATGGTTTTTTTTTTATACAGGAGACACTAAAGGTTTTGTGAGGGACCAAAAACAACTCAATACACTCTAGCATACAATACACACACACACACAAATCATATCCACTTTCTGTTACATAACAACACACACACCATTACCACATAACTCTATTTTTCATGACACCATTGTTGAATTTGTGAAATAACGCAGTTCTGGTAGCAATAACACATCACAGGTCACCAAAATGTTCATTTAGAAAGGTATGTGTAGAAAGGTATGTGTTGAAAGGTGTGCATAGAAAGGTATGTGTTGAAAGGTATGTGTTGAAAGGTGTGCATAGAAAGGTGTGCATAGAAAGGTATGTGTTGAAAGGTGTGCATAGAAAGGTGTGCATAGAAAGGTATGTGTAGAAAGAGTCTGTTTCCATGGTAAACTGTAGATTTCTAAGAATTTTGTTTTTGAGATCATAATTTTTATGACACTTAAGTAATCTAGGGTGTATGTCATAAATTTCATAATTGTTTTATAGTCATTATGTCATATTTGCTCTGGGTTTTCATGTCATCTGTCACTTGTGTTTTATAGTTATTGTGTCATATTTGCTGGGGCTCTTCATGTCATCTATGTCACATTTGTTTTATAGTTATTGTGACATATTTGCTGGGGCTCTTCATGTCATTTATGTCACATGTGTTTTATAGTCCTTAATTGATGTTCACAGATAACAAGGGAGGTAAACCCAAAATACTGTGGTCATTGTACTTTAGCCAGGATGACAGGAGTCAGATGACTCTTTCTGACTCAGCTGTGCAGAATGTTCTAGTTGTTTCTGGTGGTGGGGATGCTAATGTGGGCTTGGATTTTTGTGTGGATGAGGTGAGTGTCTTTATTGTCTGGTTGTTTGAATACAGAATTATAGAAGCAGACATACTCACGCATGAGCACAGAATTATAGAAGCAGACATACTCATGTATGAACACAGAATTATAGAAGCAGACATACCCATACATGAATACAGAATTATAGAAGCAGACATACCCACGCATGAGCACAGGATTATAGAAGCAGACATACCCATACATGAATACAGAATTATAGAAGCAGACAAACCCACACATGAACACAGAATTATAGAAGCAGACATACCCACACATGAACACAGAATTATAGAAGTAGACAAACCCACACATGAACACAGAATTATAGAAGCAGACAAACCCACACATGAACACAGAATTATAGAAGCAGACATACCCATACATGAACACAGAATTATAGAAGCTGACATACCCACGCATGAACACAGAATTATAGAAGCTGACATACCCACGCATGAACACAGAATTATAGAAGCTGACATACCCACGCATGAACACAGAATTATAGAAGCTGGCATACCCATACATGAACACAGAATTGTAGAAGCAGACATACTCACACATGAACACAGAATTATAGAAGCTGACATACCCACACATGAACACAGAATTATAGAAGCTGATATACCCATGCATGAACACAGAATTATAGAAGCTGACATACCCACACATGAACACAGAATTATAGAAGCTGACATACCCATGCATGAACACAGAATTATAGAAGCTGACATACCCACATATGAACACAGAATTATAGAAGCAGACATACCCACACATGAACACAGAATTATAGAAGTAGACAAACCCACACATGAACACAGAATTATAGAAGCAGACATACCCATACATGAACACAGAATTATAGAAGCTGACATACCCACGCATGAACACAGAATTATAGAAGCTGACATACCCACGCATGAACACAGAATTATAGAAGCTGACATACCCACGCATGAACACAGAATTATAGAAGCTGACATACCCACATATGAACACAGGATTATAGAAGCAGACATACCCATACATGAATACAGAATTATAGAAGCAGACAAACCCACACATGAACACAGAATTATAGAAGCAGACATACCCACACATGAACACAGAATTATAGAAGTAGACAAACCCACACATGAACACAGAATTATAGAAGCAGACAAACCCACACATGAACACAGAATTATAGAAGCAGACATACCCATACATGAACACAGAATTATAGAAGCTGACATACCCACGCATGAACACAGAATTATAGAAGCTGACATACCCACGCATGAACACAGAATTATAGAAGCTGACATACCCACGCATGAACACAGAATTATAGAAGCTGGCATACCCATACATGAACACAGAATTGTAGAAGCAGACATACTCACACATGAACACAGAATTATAGAAGCTGACATACCCACACATGAACACAGAATTATAGAAGCTGACATACCCATGCATGAACACAGAATTATAGAAGCTGACGTACCCACATATGAACACAGAATTATAGAAGCAGACATACCCACACATGAACACAGAATTATAGAAGTAGACAAACCCACACATGAACACAGAATTATAGAAGCAGACAAACCCACACATGAACACAGAATTATAGAAGCAGACATACCCATACATGAACACAGAATTATAGAAGCTGACATACCCACGCATGAACACAGAATTATAGAAGCTGACATACCCACGCATGAACACAGAATTATAGAAGCTGACATACCCACGCATGAACACAGAATTATAGAAGCTGACATACCCATACATGAACACAGAATTGTAGAAGCAGACATACTCACACATGAACACAGAATTATAGAAGCTGACATACCCACACATGAACACAGAATTATAGAAGCTGACATACCCATGCATGAACACAGAATTATAGAAGCTGACATACCCACATGAACACAGAATTATAGAAGCAGACATACCCACGCATGAACACAGAATTATAGAAGCTGACATACCCACGCATGAACACAGAATTATAGAAGCTGACATACCCATACATGAACACAGAATTGTAGAAGCAGACATACTCACACATGAACACAGAATTATAGAAGCAGACATACCCACACATGAACACAGAATTATAGAAGCTGACATACCCATGCATGAACACAGAATTATAGAAGCTGACATACCCACATATGAACACAGAATTATAGAAGCAGACATACTCACGCATGAACAGTGAATTATAGAAGCTGACATACCCACACATGAACACAGAATTATAGAAGCTGACATACCCATGCATGAACACAGAATTATAGAAGCTGACATACCCACACATGAACACAGAATTATAGAAGCAGACATACTCACGCATGAACACAGAATTATAGAAGCAGACATTCCCACAAATGAACACAGAATTATAGAAGCTGACATACCCACACATGAACACAGAATTGTAGAAGCAGACATTCCCACACCTGAACACAGAATTATAGAAGCAGACATACCCACGCATGAACACAGAATTATAGAAGCAGACATACCCACGCATGAACACAGAATTATAGAAGCAGACATACCCACGCATGAACACAGAATTATCAAAGTAGACATAACCACATGTGAACACAGAATTATGAAAGTAGACATGTGATGAGAAGAGATAATAACTGAATAGCAAAGCAAGCCCTGTTGTGGGAAACATCAGGTAAGAGGAAAAGAGGCCGACCCAGAGAGACACTGAGAAGAACATTGATGAGAGAGGCAAGAGCAGCAGGAATCGGTTTCTTCAATGAGATAGAGTTGCTTGCACAGAACAGAGGTAAATTGTGAAATTTGATAAAATATCTTTAGAAGGATTGAAAACTGCTAGAATAAAAATTTAGATAAGAGAAAGAGTATCTGGGTCTATGCCCTATGGGCTGTCTATGGCTTGAAAGGTAAATAGATATTCATGAACAGAGCTTGAGTACTTAACTCCATATCATGTACGGACAATCAATAGAAGGTTCCATTTTGAGCTCATGATAAAAAAGATATTGGCTGTTGGTAATTGAAAAGAAAAGTTTGTATACACAACTGCTGAGCCAAAGTTCAAACTAGAAAGTTAATGTTCCTGCTATCAATCACAATTATTAATCATCTTTGTGAAATTTACCTGGCGGCCCTTGCTGATACTATTGGGCTTGTGCACTTTGCTGAGAGCTTTCTGTTGTCAAGAAACAGATCAGAAAGCTAATGAGACTCTCCTGTAATCAAGAAACAGATCAGAAAGCTAATGAGACTCTCCTGTAATCAAGAAACAGATCAGAAAGCTAATGAGACTCTCCCATTATCAAGAAACAGATAAGAAAGCTAATGAGACTCTCCCATTATCAAGGAACAGATCAGAAAGCTAATGAGACTCTCCCATTATCAAGAAACAGATCAGAAAGCTAATGAGACTCTCCCATTATCAAGAAACAGATCAGAAAGCTAATGAGACTCTCCCATTATCAAGAAACAGATCAGAAAGCTAATGAGACTCTCTCATTATCAAGAAACAGATCAGAAAGCTAATGAGACTCTCCCATTATCAAGAAACAGATCAGAAAGCTAATGAGACTCTCCCATTTTCAAGAAACAGATCAGAAAGCTAATGAGACTCTCCCATTTTCAAGAAACAGATCAGAAAGCTAATGAGACTCACATTATCAAGAAACAGATCAGAAAGCTAATGAGACTCTCCCATTATCAAGAAACAGATCAGAAAGCTAATGAGACTCTCCCATTTTCAAGAAACAGATCAGAAAGCTAATGAGACTCTCCCATTTTCAAGAAACAGATCAGAAAGCTAATGAGACTCACATTATCAAGAAACAGATCAGAAAGCTAATGAGACTCACATTATCAAGAAACAGATCAGAAAGCTAATGAGACTCACATTATCAAGAAACAGATCAGAAAGCTAATGAGACTCTCCCATTTTCAAGAAACAGATCAGAAAGCTAATGAGACTCACATTATCAAGAAACAGATCAGAAAGCTAATGAGACTCACATTATCAAGAAACAGATCAGAAAGCTAATGAGACTCTCCCATTATCAAGAAACAGATCAGAAAGCTAATGAGACTCTCCCATTTTCAAGAAACAGATCAGAAAGCTAATGAGACTCTCCCATTTTCAAGAAACAGATCAGAAAGCTAATGAGACTCTCCCATTTTCAAGAAACAGATCAGAAAGCTAATGAGACTCTCCCATTTTCAAGAAACAGATCAGAAAGCTAATGAGACTCTCCCATTTTCAAGAAACAGATCAGAAAGCTAATGAGACTCTCCCATTTTCAAGAAACAGATCAGAAAGCTAATGAGACTCTCATTATCAAGAAACAGATCAGAAAGCTAATGAGACTCTCATTATCAAGAAACAGATCAGAAAGCTAATAAGATCTTCTTGTTATTATGAAACAGATCAGAAAGCTAATAAGACCTTCTTGTTATTATGAAACAGATCAGAAAGCTAATAAGACCTTCTTGTTATTATGAAACAGATCAGAAAGCTAATGAGACCTTTCTGTTATCAATAAACGGATCAGAAAGCTAATAAGATCTTCTTGTTATTTTGAAACAGACCAGAAAGCTAATGAGACTTTCCTGTTATCAATAAACAGATCAGAAAGCTAATAAGATCTTCTTGTTATTTTGAAACAGATCAGAAAGCTAATGAGATCTTTCTGTTATCAATAAACGGATCAGAAAGCTAATAAGATCTTCTTGTTATTTTGAAACAGATCAGAAAGCTAATGAGACCTTTCTGTTATCAATAAACAGATCAGAAAGCTAATGAGACTTTCCTATTATCAATAAACAGATCAGAAAGCTAATGAGACTTTCCTATTATCAATAAACAGATCAGAAAGCTAATGAGACTTTCCTATTATCAATAAACAGATCAGAAAGCTAATGAGACTTTCCTATTATCAATAAACAGATCAGAAAGCTAATGAGACTTTCCTATTATCAATAAACAGATCAGAAAAATCCAGTGAACATTGAATGAAGATTGACCTAAAACAAAGACCTTTTTTTTTGTTTTCTGCAGGCCAAGTGTATCTTCCAGACTGTTTGCCCTGAGGAAGACTTCCTGCCCAAACCACCAAATCCAGAAGACATTATCCATGTGGATGACACTGAGACAACAGTGGCTACCGGACCATCAGAGTACGAGGCTAAGGATGGTCCAGTGGAGGTTGGTGACCAACAACATTTGGAGAATAAAGCTGCGTCTAATGAGGATGAGGGTGTTGTTGTGGCTCAGAGGTTAGTTGATGAAATTAACCTTGAAACTGGTGAAGACAGGACTGGACTAAATGATGATGTTAAAACAGTCTAGGTGATGAGACCTCAGTCGTAAGTTCTTGCTAAAGATAATATCAGCACACAGACTTGATATTCAGTACTTGATAGAATTTAAAATGTCAGATAGTTTGACAGTATGATTTTTCCATGATTGAATTATGCCTGATGTAATTTTAATTTGACAGTATGTTGTTCCATCAAGCAATTAATATCAAGACATTATTTGACATAATTCTGTCAAAGATATTTTTTTTTGGTTTCGTTGTTAATGTCTTTTTTGTGCCTTGTAGTTGCAATTCAAAAAATGTCTAGACCACATTGATGTAGTGAGCTGCAACGATTTTCTTGATTTTTTTGTTCTTGTTTGAGGAGATAGAACATAAGCTTGAGTTCTGCTAGGGTCAATAGTTTGTTCTATCGAGGAGATAGGAGAACATGAGCTTGAGTTCTGCTAGAGTCAATAGTTTGTTCTATCGAGGAGATAGGAGAACATGAGCTTGAGTTCTGCTAGGGTCAATAGTTTGTTCTATCGAGGATGAAATAAAATCTCAGACCCAAACCCCTCGTGGCGACTGCACTGGACAAGCAGCCTTTATTCTCTGGTTCTATATGTCCCCTCCGGCAGACCCCAGTTTTGGAACAATGCTGTAAAGGTAGATTTTTTATGTTTGAGGAGATAGAGCTTGTTCATCCATGCAGGCACTGCTAGATCATCTATATCAATAGTTTCCATCACTGTGATAACTTTCATTTACTGGTCTGCTGTGACACAGAATGTTTCAGCAGATCTCTTTGGGAGAAATGTATTGATAGGTTTTGGTCAGCATTTAGCCACTCTTACTGTCAGCTGATACAAGGAAAGCTAACTCTTGCCTCTTGTCTTTCCTTGATAGAACTAATATTAATTTACAATTTGCCAGTTTAGTGAGCTATAATATACGCAATATTCGATATTCCGATTATTTACGATGAATGATGATATCATATAATGAAGGACAGTTTGGCTGCATTCACTTTTGGTGCGGTTACGCCTTATATTTTTTGGCGTGTGCTGTAGCTGCTATGATGGGAACTGCAGCTGCCTTCCTTTGTTTGGATCCGTCGATGAGATGAGATGTTAATTCGGATGATTCCACTGTCATGGGCAGTTGAGCAATTTCGGACTTTAATTCATTTGCAGTGATACCGGGGCCTTCAACTAACAACTATAACTATGTGCAATATTAACATTTAGTTAACTGTGTTAAATTGTAATGGATTCAATATTAACGTAATTGGATGGGGACTTTATTCCGCTTTTGAAAGAAAAATTCTTCACCACAAGAAGGAAGGTCTGGTCAGTCTGGTTTCAACAAAATTACTGTCTAAAAAGGAATTACATGGGCATTAAAAAACATATGTGTTTCTACACATGGGGGCCTCGGTAGCCTAGTTGGAAAAACCACCCGACTGGGCTGCCGATGTTCGGACAACCTGTGTGTGATTCCCGCTGGAAACAGTGTGAATTGTATTTGTGGTTGAAAAAAAAAATACCCCCGTGGTTGACCCAGCCACTGGCATAAATGGGTACCAGGGTAGTACTCTGGGATGGTGAGGAATGCCGCCTCGCATCATGCATTTCGATGCTTGAAGTGACGCTATCCAGATGTCTCCAAACACTTCTGGATAGGCGGTGAGCACATATGAGTGGAAACTCGCAAGCTGAGACACTAAATCAAGCTTCATACTTTACCTTTTATGTGTTTCTACTCTATGTTCATTGCAACATATTATTGTTTGAACAGAAAATCCCTCTCAGTTCTCGTTTACTTTTTCCTATTTACTTTTCCCTCTTTACTTTTTCCTCATTTACTTGTTCCTCCTTACTTAAACAAAAAATATGAACAGTTTGTTGATTTGTGCCAACCAATGCAATAGCTTGAGATCCATTGAAGCTGCTCAATGAGGTGGTGCAGTCAATTCTGGTTGCAATTAAGAACAAATGAATTGTTTATTCAAGTTATGTCATCAGACATACGAGAACAAAATACTTAAAGTAAAATGTTATGTGGTGTCAGACAATATAGTTTCAGTATCTGCCCCGTAAGACTATCTATTGTCCTTTCGAGCTGAAGATGGCACATAGGGCAGAACCTCAATCTCAAAAACAGAAACCGTGCATGCCAAAGTGGCACATATTGCAGAGATCACTGCCCTAAAATATATGGTGCTGTTTCCATAACAATACTTTTTACAATGACAGCTTATCAAGCCATCGATCAATCTCCTTAGTCGCCTCTTACAACATGCCTGGAAGGTCACTATTCTTTACTTCCCTCATAATGAGGCCCCGGTAACACACAGGAAGACTACTTTCTCATTATTTGTCTGTCTGTTTCATTAATTACAATATTTCATGTTATTAATATATAATTTCTTTGGAGTGAAAGTCTGACTGTTTCATCAATTATAATAATTGATGTCATTATTGGAGTGAAGACAAAGGTGAGGAGTGAAGGCAAAGGAGAGGAGTGATGGCAAAGGAGAGGAGTGATGGCAAAGGAGAGGAGTGAAGACAAAGGAGAGGAGTGAAGACAAAGGGGAGGAGTGATGACAAAGGAGAGGAGTGAAGGCAAAGGAGACACCAAAGACAACTTGAAGAAGAACAGAGAGAGAGAAATGCATAATGTGGAACTGGCTAGAGGCACCATGCAGATGATGACCTTAGACTGAATAAGACCATGAGATGTCTTAGAGGATACTGCCAGATATATCAACCATTGACAGCTTCACAGATATTCGGCTGAGAGTTAAAGAATGTAGTACATATTCTTCAGTGAGCTTTGATGCAATCTAGTACTTTCATGTTAGCTTGGGTTGGAGATCATTCCTGACAGACACGTTCCCACCAACTCACATGTAAAAATGGGTGCATGACTTGTTGAGTTATAGAAGGCTACAACAATTGCCCATTCATGTTTTATTTATTATTTATTGTTGTATTTTGTTACATTTGAGATTTATAATTTATTTTCTCAACGTCACAGCATATTTCTCAATAAAAATACATTTCTGGATTGCTCAATAAATGTTTGCTTTTTCAGTTTTGCCATACTTGAGTTTTGTTCTTCTATACAATTGATGTTTTTAATGATATTACATTTTAATGTGCTTGATGTCTTCTATCTTTCTGATGGTGGCCAACTAAGGGGTTCTAGAAATTGGAGTTTGTGAAACTTAATTGAAATGTTGGGGATATGTTTACGGAACTTAGGGAGTGTTGGAGGTAAGTTTATGGAATTAAGGGAGTGTTAGGAGGCAAGTTTATGGAATTAAGGGAGTGTTAGGAGGTAAGTTTATGGAATTAAGGGAGTGTTAGGAGGTAAGTTTATGGAATTAAGGGAGTGTTAGGAGGTAAGTTTATGGAATTAAGAGAGTGTTAGGAGGTAAGTTTATGGAACTAAGGGTGTGTTAGTGGGTAAGTTTATGGAGTTAAGGGAGTGTTAGGAGGTAAGTTTATGGAACTAAGGGAGTGTTGGAGGTATATCTATGGAACTAAGGGAGTGTCAGGGGGGTAAGTTTATGGAACTAAGGGAGTGTTAGGGGTACGTTTATGGAACTAAATGAGGATTGAAGGTAAGTTTATGGAACTAAGGGAGTGTCAGAGGGGGTATGCTTATGGAACTAAGGGAATTTTTGGAGGTAAGTTTATAGAACTAAGGGAGTGTCAGGGGGGTATGTTTATGGAACTAAGGGAGTGTTGGAGGTATATTTATGGAAAAGGGAGTGTTGGAGGTATATTTATGGAAAAGGGAGTGTTAGAGGTATGTTTATAGCACTAAGGGAGTGTTGGAGGTATGTTTATAGCACTAAGGGAGTGTTGGAGGTATGTTTATAGCACTAAGGGAGTGTTGGAGGTATGTTTATAGCACTAAGGGAGTGTTGGAGGTATGTTTATAGCACTAAGGGAGTGTTGGAGGTATGTTTATAGCACTAAGGGAGTGTTGGAGGTATATTTATGGAAAAGGGAGTGTTAGAGGTATGTTTATAGCACTAAGGGAGTGTTGGAGGTATGTTTATGGAAAAGGGAGTGTTGGAGGTATATTTATGGAAAAGGGAGTGTTGGAGGTATATTTATGGAAAAGGGAGTGTTAGAGGTATGTTTATAGCACTAAGGGAGTGTTGGAGGTATGTTTATAGCACTAAGGGAGTGTTGGAGGTATGTTTATAGCACTAAGGGAGTGTTGGAGGTATATTTATGGAAAAGGGAGTGTTAGAGGTATGTTTATAGCACTAAGGGAGTGTTGGGGGTATGTTTATGGACCTAAGTGAGTGTTGGTGATATGTTTATGGGACTAAGGGAGTGTTGGGGGTATGTTTATGGAACTAAGGGAGTGTTTGGGATATGTTTATGGGACTAATTGGGTTTTGGGAATAGGTTTATGGAAGTAAGGGAGTGTTAAAGGTAATTTTTTGGAATTAAGGGAGTGTTGGGAGTACGTTTATGAAACTAAGGGGGTGTCAAGGGATCAGTTTATGGAACTAATGGAGTGTTGGGGATAGGTTTAAGGCATTGAGAGAGTTTTAGAGGTAAGTTTGTGGAACTATCACAGTTTTGGGGGAAGGATAAGTTTATGGAACTAAAGAAGTGTTGGGGATAAATTTATTTAACTAAGGGAATGCTGGGAGTAAGTTTATAAAACTAAGGGGGTGTTGGGGGGGTGTAAGTTTATTTAACTAAGGAAGTGTTGGAGGTAAGTTAAGGGGACTAAAGGTTTGCTTCACAGTGGTAAGTTTATTGAACCAAACTAACTTAAATATTTTGAGAAATCTATGTTTTAGAAAGGCTGATTAAGTTTGTCTCTTCTTTCTACCATTACTTAGCTTTGCATTGAGTATGATGACGGTTTTGGTAGGAGGGATACGTGAGGACATCAATGTTGTAAAGTGTGAAATAATTGTGAATCCAATAAGGAACATATTTACAACACAAAAACATGGTCTTTAATATAAGTTTAATGATCACTAAAACAAGTTGCTAAAACATAAATCAGTGGCAATCACAGATCAAGTTGTTGACTACCTCATCATCACATTGGCAGCAACTACTACAGCGGTAAAATACTGTCTGTGGTTTGAGGATAATGAGAACAAGAGAAACGCTGATATTATTAACTTTTGGATCAACGTGGGCAAAATAAATTTATTCCTGTCTTGAATTTGAATTATAAGATAGCAGCAAATGAATTACATCACAGAGAAGCTATCCAATTGTAAAAATAAATATTTGACTTGCAGAAACTCAGAAATTAGTAACAAATTTTAAGTATTCTTTTTTTTTCTCTTAAATTCATGCGTGAACAAGTGGAAGTAGATGTAATAAAAATATTACATTTTGATTCTAGAAGTCAATGGGACTACCATTTTAGGTGACGGGTGGAAATGTGGTTGCTTAGATAAGATTACAAGGGTGGGTGGCTAATATACAAGAGTTGATGATACTGATGTGGGGTACAAAAGTTGATGAAGCTGATGTGGGGTACAAAAGTTGATGAAGCTGAATGTATGTACAAGAGTTGATGATGCTGATGTGGGTACAAGAATTAATGAAGCTGATGTGGATACAAGAGTTGATGAAACTGAATGCGGGTGCAAGAGCTGATGAAACTAATGTGGGTACAAGAGTTGATGAAACTGATGCGGGTACATGAATTGATGAAACTGAATGTGGGTACAGGAGTTTATGAAACTGATACGGGGTTAACAGTAACTTTATAAAATAATTTGTTGGTGCTAAAATGTTTATCATAGAGTGATATAAACTATGCAATAAATATGGAAGTGAGGATAAGATAAATCATTTACAGAAGCACGGTGAGGGTGTGAAGATAAATTTATTGTATCTACTTGGTGATGCTAAAATGTTTATCAAAGAGTGATGTAAATATAAATGTATGCAACCAAAGGGGGAGTGAGGATAAGTTGATGGAAGTTAGGTGAAGGTGTGAAGATACATTTATATTATCAACTTGGAGGTACTAAAATGTTTGTGGATATAAAAGAGTATGCATAAACAAATGTTTGCAACTGTTGGGGGGAGGGGCCTCAGAGCAAAGGTTAAATCTATCTATCTATTGTCCTTTCGAGCCAAAGACGGCACATAGGGCAGAACCACAATCTCGAAAACAGAAACCTTGTGTGCCAAATATGGCACATATTGCAGAGATCACTGTTTCTAAAATCTATGGCTCTATTTCCATAACAATACTTTTTACAATGACAGCTTGTCAAGCCATCGATCAACCTCCTTTGCCGCCTCTTACGACATAAAAGGTTAAATACACATTTATTAATTGATGAACTAATGGAAGAATGAAATTAGATGGAGGTGAGGATACTTTTATATGGGAAAACAGGTAGTGGGAATACATTTATGGACTCAAGGTGGAGATTTGATGTAAAGGTAATTAAAGTGGAGGTGGAGATCTGATTAAGATAAAGTTATCAAAGTGGAGGCGAAATAAATGTGTAGAGTCTAGTTGGAGATCTGATTAAGATAAAGTTATCAAAGTGGAGGTGAAATAAATGTGTAGAGTTAAGTTGGAGATCTGATTAAGATAAAGTTATCAAAGTGGAGGTGAAATAAATGTGTAGAGTTAAGTTGGAGATCTGATTAAGATAAAGTTATCAAAGTGGAGGCGAAATAAATGTGTAGAGTCTAGTTGGAGATCTGATTAAGATAAAGTTATCAAAGTGGAGGCGAAATAAATGTGTAGAGTCTAGTTGGGGATCTGATTAAGATAAAGTTATCAAAGTGGAGGTGAAATAAATGTGTAGAGTTAAGTTGGAGATCTGATTAAGATAAAGTAATCAAAGTGGAGGTGAAATAAATTTGTGAACCCAAAGGTGGAGACCTGAAGTTAAAGTAATCAAAGTGGAGGTGAAATAAATTTGTGAACCCAAAGGTGGAGACCTGAAGTTAAAGTAATCAAAGTGGAGGTGAAATAAATGTATAAAGCCAAAATGGAGATCTGAAGTTAAGGAAACCAAAGTAGAGGTAGGATTTGTTTACGAAACCAATATAGAAATGTTAGTGAACTAAAGAGTTCTGTAAAAGGTTGATGAATCGACGGTGTGGTAGTTTATGAACCCATGGAGTGGTGAAATGAAGGTAAATAGAGAAAAGTGATCACAAGGTTTGTGAATGATTCTGAATATTTGTTGAAATTGTTCACTCATTAAAGGGTATCAACATAGTTGAGATATCATGATGACGATGCTTGTTGATGTTACTGTGCTCGTTCAAACATTACAAGTGTGTGGTGTTACTGTGGGTAAGAGGGACTACAGATATATAACACACACACACCACACAAATTTACATGTGAAAGTAGAGGAGAGCTCTTCAACCTTCTAAAACAACTTTTGTCAAGGTCACATTTCCTTATCGCCCACCAATATTGACCAATGGGCACCTAACTCTTGGCCACTGTTCATGTTCCACCATTTTCACTTTGAATGTTTAACTTTTGTGTTTGTACTTATCCTTTCAGATTAGTATCTTGTTGTTTTGTACCAGCTTTTGTCGAAACATTGTAGTTTGTAGTATTCTGATCAGCTTCTCATAGCTTCACCAGATCTGAAATTAGTGCCAGATTTTTCTGGGATATTAGGGGAGAATGCCTTAAGTTCCTCGATGTGATTGTTCTGAGAATTCACGCAATGCTTTTAAGAGCAGTATCATAGAGCTATTTTTGAGAATTGGAGTAGTATCATAGAGCTATTTTTAAGAATTGAAGTAGTATCATAGAGCTATTTTTGGGAATTGGAGTAGTATCATAGAGCTATTTTTGAGAATTGGAGTAGTATCATAGAGCTATTTTTGAGAATTGGAGAATTGAAGTAGTATCATAAAGATTAATGGGAATTGGAGCTTTGTCACAGAGATTATTGAAAATTACTTTTTTTAATCTAGAAAATTGTGTATCTTTTTTTTATACTCTTACAAAAATGTAACTGATACGATTCTTGATAATGATATTATCTTATTGGTATAACTAATATTGAATCCGACTATCGCTTTCCATCATGGTATAGTTCAATTAGTTCTTGATATCTTTGTCTTTGTGTTAGAGCCATCAGCCCTATACTTGGAGAAAGTCCATCAACACTCCAGTCTTTTTCCTGATCAGGAAGATCTCTGCGCTGCATTGTGACTCTGCCGTGCTCTGATTCCGCTATGCTCCAACGCCGCCGTGCACCAACACATGCTTGCACAAACTCCACTGTGCTCTAATTCTGGCTCCAACTCAACTGTGTCCCAACTCTACAGTGCTCCAACTCAAATGTGCCCCAACTCCACTATGCCCCAACTCTACAGTGCTCCAACTCCACTATGCCCAAACTCTACAGTGCCCCAACTCCACAGTGCTCCACTCTACAGTGCTCCAACTCCACTATGCTCCAACTTCACTATGCCCCACCTCTACAGTGCTCCAACTCCATCTCTCCAACAAAATCCTACTCATCTATGTTTTAAATCTGGCTCCATCAACAGCCATAAGTCTACCCTTGTCGACAGATCCTGCCAATCATATCCAACATAACAGTGTTTACATTATTAACAAATAATGTAACTTTACATTTTAAAATAATAATTAAACCACTTTTCTTCTAAATGTTGGCAACTTTTCTTGTATTACATATACAATTTTCAGTAAATTTTGGACGTTCATTATTTTTAGTTTAAACTTTGTTTCCGCCACCAACACCTGAAAACATTCATTTGTGATTGCGGTACTGTTTAGGTTGAAGAGCTGGCTATATTGTAAACAATGATAAACAACACATGTTAGTGATACGTAAATGATTAGCTACCATATATGAAGTTGTTGACAGCCTCAAGGGCAGCAAACTGCTGCGGAGATGAAGTAATGTTTGTCTGTTGGTGGTGAAGACAATGAGACAGACACTGATAGACAGATTATGTTTTGTCTTGCTAAGATGGAAATGCTACACTGATGAATTATTGAATATCATTATGTAAACAAGAAACGTGTCTCTCCTGTAGTGAATCACGTGCTAGGGAAGTGACGTTTTCAGCTCCACCTCGCTAGACTAGTTTTTTTTTTTTTTTTTTTTTTTTTTTTAGAAGGGCCAGTGCTTTTCATCGCGTTACTAATCTTCTCCAGCTCAGAGGGGCAGAGAGAGATTTTTTCTCTCTCCTTTCTGGGTCGCCTAAAAGCGTTAGGTCGGAACTGAACCCACACTTACTGGATCTCTAAGCCAGCGCTCTAACCACAAGACAGGAGAAATGAAACAAAAGAAAAGATATAAAAACGGGTGTTGTTATAGTTTTACCTAAGTAATGGACAGCACAAAATCGAACGACATTGCGGCTCTTTAAGGCCACAAGCAGGAATAATAAACAACACATAGACAGATACGTAAGTAAATAAAGCTAACACTACTTTTATAAAAAAAAAAGTAAAGTACCCCCGTCACGCCAAGTGTCGTATAGAGAATATGGTGTTAGTGACCATACATTTTACAGACCTTCCGCACATGATTTTTGGGGTAATGTGGTCGGTATTACGCCCGTGCCGCTTTACTTTCCTGGAAAAAATCCAGTACCCATTTAAGGCTGGATGAACCCGGAAGCCGTCGGTTGGGATCGAACCCTACCTCTTGTCGTTTGTAGTCCAGTTCACTAACCACTGAGCTATCGCGGCTCCCTAACATTACAGAGTTAGCCAATAATAATATATCAACGTAATATTATGCAATTTGAATGAAAGGACTCAACTTCCAACTGCTGTGACCAGGTCCCGAAACGAAATATTTCATATTATTTTGTTTTGAGATCTCATTATTACTTAACTATGTACTGCTTATTCTATTTACGTACATATATGTGAATATGCTGTTTATTGTTAATCTGAGGGCCTAATGAGCCGCAATGTCGTTCGATCTTGAGTTACCCGTTACTTACGTACAGCTGTAACCACATCATTTCTTTTATTTTTTGCTTTACCATCAGTTTTACTGCGCTTCACATTTCTATGCATTCACCCTAACTACTAGGCGTAAATGTTCACCTGATAACTGGTGCGATGCAATCGCTCGCGCTCTATCGCCACAATCCAGTTATCATTGATTCATTCTCTCAGGACATTGAAAAATTTGTACATGACTCTCGGTGTTTAGGAAAGTAATAGCAGCGAAGATGGGCAATGATCTTCACCTTCACAATCATTGAGGTTTGGTTGGTGAAGTTAAAATGCGTCAAACCTGTACAATATTAATGACATAAGACTGCCTTTGTCACTGTAAATACTATATCACAGTCTAGTACACAAAAGTCTGTGTTACACACAATTACTCACGTTGTGCTGTTCATGTTGGCAGACATACAGACACTCAGCATTAGTTGCTAATTTAATCAACAGTCACACATTTCACCATTGTTCTTGTGTAAATTCTCATCCTCTCTCTTTGTCTTTCTCTTTCTCTCAATCTCTCTCTCTCTCTCTCTCATACACTTACAATCTGCCTATAACTCCCCTACAATCTGCCTATAGCTCTACTACAATCTGTATATAACTCCCCTACAATCTGCCTATAAACCCCCTCCCCTCCCAACAATATGCCTATAACTCCCCTATAATCTGCCTTAACTCTCCTATAAGCAGCCTATAACTCCCCTATAATCTGCCTATAACCTGCCTATAATTCCCCTACATCTGCATATAGCTCCCCTATAATCTGCCTATAACTACCCTACAATTTGCCTACCATTCCCCTATAATCTGCCTATAACTTCCCTACATCTGCCTATAACTCCACTATAATCTGCATATAACTCCCCTACATCTGCCTATAACTCCCTTATAATCTGCCTATAACTCCCCTATAATCTGCCTATAACTACCTTACATTTGCCTACAACCCCCTATAATCTACCTATAACTCTGCCATAATATGTCTATAACTCCCCTATAATCTGCCTATAACTCCCCTATAATCTGCCTATAACGCCCCTACATCTGCCTATAACTCCCCTATAATCTGTCTATAGCTCCCCTATAATCTGCCTATAATTCTCCTACATCTGCCTATAACTCCTCTATAATCTGCATATAACTCCCCTATAATCAGCCTATAACTCTCCTATAATCTGCATATAACTCCCCTATAATCTGCCTATAACTCCCCTATAATCAGCCTATAACTCCCCTATAATCAGCCGATAACTCCCCTATAATCAGCCTATAACTCCCCTATAATCAGCCTTGTTTTAGTAAACATGCAATTTATGTGTGCACGAATCATCGCCAATGCCACGGCTTTCATACTTTGTGCTGGATCTTCTTTTGTGATCAAGAAAATAATCGGCGCGCTAACGGAGACAGTCTGAATACACGGATGACGTAGCTATATACAAGGACTAAAAGATGGGGTTACGGATGAAATCACAAGGCAGAGAAATATGTAGAAGTGGATGTGACTGAGCCGTTAGCTCCCTGATGTTACGAATTTCACGCAGCATCTGAAAATGGGTAGCAAAGATATGAAAGTTGAGCGGCCTGGCATGGTACTGGCCACACTTATGACGTGCCTAGAAAACTTACAAAATGACAAACATCTTAATTGTGCACAACATCAACAACATCATCATCATCATCGAGTGCCTTCTCCACAACGAAGGTTGGCTACCATGGAGCGCCATTCTGCTCTGTCTCTTGCTTTGATGGTGCAGGTTGTCATAGTAAAAAAAGTAAAGTACCCCCGTCACGCCAAGTGGCGTATAGGGAAATATGGTGTTAGTGACCCTATATTTTACAGACCTTCAGCACATGATTTTTGGGGTAATGTGGTCAGTATTACGCCCGTGCTGCTTTACTTTCCCAGAAAAAAATCCGGTACCCATTTAAGGCTGGGTGAACCCGGAGCCGTCGGTTGGGATCGAACCCTACCCCTTGTCCGTGGTAGTCCAGTTTACTAACTACTGAGCTATCGCGACTCCCTCGGGAATATATAACATAACTATTTCGTGATCAAAGGGACAAGAAACCAGTTATAAAATGTACACCAGGCTATAAAATGTTAAAATCTGAGGTGGAAAAAGCTATAAAAACAATGAAAAGGGGAAAAGCAGCAGGACCTGAAAGCATACAGATAGAGATGATACAGGCACTTGAAGATTTTGGCATTGAAGTGATTACAGACATATGCAACGACATATACCACACAGGATACATACCAAATGAACTAAAAACATCAACTTTCATTGCATTGCCTAAAAAGAATGGTGCAGTTGAATGCAGTGACTTTAGAACAATAAGCCTAATGAGCCATGTTACAAAAATCTTGCTAAAAGTTATACAAGGAAGGATTCAGAATAAAATCAATACTGAATTAGATGAGCAGCAATTTGGATTTAGGAAAAATAGCGGGACAAAAGAAGCCATATTCTGCATGAGAACATTAATCGAAAAATACACAGAAGTAAACAAACCAATATATGCCTGCTTCATAGACTACACCAAAGCTTTTGATAGAGTACACCACAAACAACTTATAGAATGCCTAAAAGAGATACATCTAGATGACATGGATATACGACTAATATGCAATCTATACTGGGAGCAAACAGCAATAATAAAATATAACAAAGAGTTCGCTACACCCATTGATATAAAAAGAGGAGTAAGACAAGGATGCATCCTATCACCAAGCTTGTTCAATCTATACACTGAGCAAATCTTTAAAAACATCATAGAGATGCCAGGCCTACAAATTAATGGAAAGATAATCAATAACCTAAGATATGCTGACGATACTGTACTACTAGCAGAAAATCCTAAAGACCTACAACAATTACTTAATGAAATAAACACGACAAGCAAAAAATATGGACTAGATATGAATATCAAAAAGACTAAAACTATGATCATAAACAAAGAAAATACTCAAAACCCACAAGTGGATATCAAAATTGAAGGAATAGACCTTGAGACAGTTCAGAACTATAACTACCTTGGACATACTATAACCAGTGATGGAAAATGTACAACTGAAATAAACAAAAGAATAGGAATGGCAAAAAGTAATTTTAATGTCATGAAGGACATACTAACATCAAAACAAATAACACCAGAGCTAAAACTAAGAATAGCAAAATGTTACATCTTTTCAATATTCCTATATGGTGCTGAAACATGGACATTAGACAAGAAAACAGAACAGAGAATTGAAGCCTTTGAAATGTGGATATATAGAAGAATAGGTAGAATTGGATGGAAGGAAAAGAAAACAAATGACAAAGTCTTAAAACAACTAAAAATGAAAAGAGAACTTCTGAACACAATTAGAACAAGACAAATGCGATTCTTGGGCCATGTTAAAAGACACAACAGCCTACTGAAAGTGATCCTGGAGGGGAAAATACAAGGTAAAAGAGGCAGAGGCAGACCAAGATTAACATGGACGAGTAACATCAAGAGATGGACAAATCAACCGATCACAACCTGCACCATCAAAGCAAGAGTAAAAAAAAAAAGTAAAGTACCCCCCGTCACGCCAAGTGGCGTATAGGGAAATATGGTGTTAGTGACCCTATATTTTACAGACCTTCAGCACATGATTTTTGGGGTAATGTGGTCGGTATTACGCCCGTGCTGCTTTTACTTTCCCAGAAAAAATCCGGTACCCATTTAAGGCTGGGTGAACCCGGAGCCGTCGGTTGGGATCGAACCCTACCCCTTGTCCGTAGTAGTCCAGTTCACTAACCACTGAGCTATCGCGGCTCCTACTAATTTTTAGGGAATTAGTAAAACCCAGGTGTCCTCGCCAGGATTACGAACCCCGGCTGTTGCCGTGGTAAGCCAACCGCCTATCGATTGCGCTAACCGGACACCCTATCAAAGCAAGAGATAGAGCAAAATGGCGCTCCATGGTAGCCAACCTTCGTTGCGGAGACGGCACTCAATGATGATGATGATATATATATATATATATATACATCATGTATATATAACATTATAACTTGTTATGTTATACACCCTAAATACGTACCTATGGGCCATTGGGTTTTCCCTCATTGTACTATATTCAGTACAGTTTTGAAGAATGTTTTCGGTAGTCTACGGCATCTGTTCACACGTATATGTGGCTGAAGTGCCAATTTTGAATTTTGTATACATGAGACTATGGAGTCTATCGTGCCCTGTTCCGAGGTGTACAATGATAACATGTTGTCATAATAGAATCATTGAGAGTCATTCTGGACCAAAATCTGCTTTCAATTTTATTTTCTTGGGGCAGATCGTTACCATGGCAACTCCAGTCATCTCGGCAATGGTTAGCCTTTTAATTCGAAAATGAAACCGGCCTCACCGATGCAATTATATTTTTTGCGTAGGAAAACTTGTGTGGGCAAAATAAAATAAAGTATAGTCCTTTCAGAAATTGTTGCCGGAACTCAAAATCAATTTTCTCGGAAACTATTTTGTTGGTTGCTGAGGAAATTTTGATTGCAGTCTTATATTTTCCAGGACTTCAATATAATCTTTTGTTTCTATTAACAAAGTGATTTTATTGTATTATATTGCTTACGTAGCTTTTGTTTTAAAAAAAGGAGTTCTAAGGAAGATATTTCAAAGTTTTACAGTCAATCCCTGTGCTCGTTCAATAATTGACACTCTTTCACATTTTAAGTGAACAAACAAAACAAACTATCACATAGTATCAAAGTACTACACATACTATAACCAGTGATGAAAAATGTACAATTGAAATAAACAAAAGAATAGGAATGGCAGAAAGTAATTTCAATGCCATGAAAAATATACTAACATCAAAACAAATAACACCATGGCTAAAATTAAGAATAGCAAAATGTTACATCTTCTCAATATTCCTGTATGGTGCAGAAACATGGACATTAGACCAGAAAACAGAACAGAAAATTGAAGCCTTTGAAATGTGGATTTATAGAAGAATAGGTATAATTGGATAGAAAGAAAAGAAAACAAACGATGAAGTTTTAAAACAACTAAAAATGAAAAAAAGAACTACTAAACACAATTAGAGCAAGACAAATGAAATTTGTTGGTCATGTTAAAAGACACAACAGTCTAATAAAAATAATATTAGAAGGGAAAATACAAGGTAAAAGAGGCAGAGGCAGACCAAGATTAACATGGACGTGTAACAACAAAAGATGGACAAGTCAGCCTATGACAACCTGCACCATCAAAGCAAGACACAGAGTGGAATGGCGCTCCATGGTAGCCAACCTTCGATGCGGAGACGGCACTCGATGAAGATGAGTATCAATGTGGACGAGGACAACCGGGTGTAGATAGCGTTGACCATTACCAGAACATAGGTGACCACCGTCAATCACCGAGACATCGTAATGTATTATAGGTAGTACTGTACAACCTAATGTTTCTTGCACGCTATTTATTTTTGTACAACTTTTATATTAAAAAAAAATACTCATATTTGCAAAATCCACTTTGTTTTTTCGCCTAATCTTTACTAATTTTGAAGGTTCAGGAAACTCTAAGACTGCATGCTAAAGACGATGACATTATGGCATTAGTTTCTGAGAAAATTGATGTTGAGTTTTGGGCATATATTTGAGAACGGTCTATTGATATTAATATTTCTGGCCGAATCTAATCTATCTTTGATAAATATTTAGTTTACTGTCCGTGAATATCTAGCGACCTCTCGCGAAACTTCTAGCTTAACTATCGGGAACTCTTCGAAGCTATTCGCGACACCTTTAGCGAACCCTTGCTGAAGAACTAACGATTTTCGCGATACCTCTAGCGTTCCCTTGATGAAGAACGAACAATATTCGCGACACCTCCAGCGATCCCTTTCAGCAACATCTTCAAATGCGATATCTCTAGTGGTCCTTTTCAGCAACATCTAGAAATATTTGCAATATCTCTGGCGATCCCTTTCAGCAACATCTAGAAATATCCACGATATCTCTAGCGATCCCTTTCAGCAATATCTAGAAATATTTGTAATACCTCTGGCGATCCCTTTCAGCAACATCTAGAAATATTTGCAATACCTCTGGCGATCCCTTTCGGCAACATCTAGAAATATCCACGATATCTCCAGCGATCCCTTTCAGCAACATCTAGAAATATTCATGATATCTCTAGTGGTCATATTTAGCGACATCTAACCATTTTTCGATGTCTCCAAAGGTCCCTTTCAGCAACATCTACAAATATTCGCGATCTCTCTAACGATCGTTTGCTGAACGTCCAGGAATATTCACGCAATAACTAAAGTCTTATCTAGGAACCTACAACAAGCTCTCTCAAGATCTTTAACGGCCCCATGAGAAAAATACAGCAATATCATGAAGACACTCAAGCAATTTGAGTCATTTTGGATGGATTCTCTAAAGACATCAAGAACATTTAACAAACAAATCCTCTCCAGACTTCTATCGATAACCCAGACACTTTTCATGAAATCCTTAAAGATTTAGCGTTTGATAACCACTACCGGATGCCACATTTATATACAGCTTGATGTGTACGCTAGAATATTGTGAAAATGATTCAATTTTAACGTTTGATGGTAGGTTACAGCCACGTAAAGTTTCACCTGAAGAATAACAAATGACAAGTTTCAGCAGAGCTTCATAGATAAATAGTAAATAACCAGTTCCGACAGAGCTTCACAGATAAATAGTAAATAACCAGTTCCGACAGAGCTTTATAGATAAATAGTAAATAACCAGTTCCGACAGAGCTTTATAGATAAATAGTAAATAACCAGTTTCGACAGAGCTTTATAGATAAATAGTAAATAACCAGTTCCGACAGAACTTCATGTACAAACAATGCATCACGCTACAAAGAGAGTACTGTCACAGAAAGTAGTGCACATTGGATTGAAGTTTCATATGAGATACAAATTATAGAATTAGTACGTTTATCAAAAATATAGAATGGGATAAGTAAAGGGTCTCATGTATCAAAGAAAAGAGCATAAACATGTGAATATATATGTGTCAATATAGTTTCATCATAAAGTAGCGAATGATATTCAGCAATTTAAACTGACAATTATAAATGACTATTATTCGATGAAAAAAAAAAATCGTCAAAGCTGTTATAACTTATGAAACAGAATTGTTATATCAATCATTCGTTGCTTGTAGCATTCGTTCTTTACGTCAGATGTGATTTCATAATAAATGTAACAATTACTTCACATAAAAATCATCACAGTAAAAATTAATCAAGCTTCACTTTATGTCATAAAAAACATATCACATTAATAACATTGATTGATTAGTTTTCATTCATTAAATTTAAATTCTAGCATTAATATCAGCATGAATTAATTATTGATCATTGTTCAACATCAAGAATGAAGTGCTTCCAACATTTCTTCTTGGTAAACAAAATTACTTGCTTTGAATTGTCCACGTCGTGAGTAGACCAGTGATCCCCAACACATGAACCGTTATAAATCAGGATCTTCATTAATCTAGATGGCCGCCCTTTGAACCAATCGATACATAGACAGGTCTACTGCAACGTCTATGGTCAATTTCCATATTGGTTAACATTGATAATGTGTAAAATATGTGTGCCCACTATGTGTGATTCTGTACGGAAGCTTCTAAATGTCGCGTACTTGTAATTCAATATGTTTTATGTATGTACTTTAGTAGCTCCGGTGGCTGAGTGGTTAGTGCGCACGCTTCCTGATCAGAAGGGCCCTTGTTCAATTTCCAGAATTTACGGATTTCATTTTGTCGGATCGACAAGGCTCCGTGGTTCACCCAGCCTCCAAACAATTAGTACCAGATAATTTTCTGGGAAGTAAAGGCGGCCTGGTGTGATGTCGTCCATGTCACCCAAATATGTGAAATCGTCATGGGAAAATGTTTACCACTAACACGATATTCCTCATACGCATATGAAGGCGTGGGGGAACCTTGACGTTTTTTACTGTGTACTTTTGGTAAACATCAAACTTGTCTTCCCTAACGCGTGTCAGCGTGTCAGCCTACTCGTACACGTTATCTCCCCTTATGATAGGGTGATAAACACACACTCCATCTTGCAATGAATGTTATTTCCCTTGTTGACGCCATCTTTACATAAGGTCAAATAACATTGGCTGTACGCATACACCTGCAGATTGAATGTACACATGTTCAACAGTCTTAGTTTCTTTAAATATTCAAACTGTCTATTTAATTTATAATAACCTTGTATTTGAGTATAAACAATGAAGACATGATGAACTGAAACGGTAAAAATAGACGTGGCATTAATGAACTCTTGATTATTGTCAAAGTAGCGGACGTCGATTTGATCCCCGATAGAAACGAGTTCTTTTTCTCTCGGGGTGAAATATAAGCTTTAACGTGTACAATGCGTCGAACATGCTGTCTTTTTTCCAGCCCCCTTTTGCAACGCCTTCTCCCCTGAATGAGCCGCGATAGCTCAATGGTTAGTGAACTGGACTACAAAGGACAAGAGGTAGGGTTCGATCCCAACCGACGGCTTCCGGGTTCACCCAGCCTTTAATGGGTACCTGACTTTTTCAGGGAAAGTGAAGCGGCATGGGCGTAATACCGACCACATTACCCCAAAAATCATGTGCCGAAGGTCTGTAAAATGTATGGTCACTAACACCATATTCCCTATACGCCACTTGGCGTGACGGGGCTACTTTACTTTTTACTTTTACTCTCCCCTGAATAGTTTTTTTTTTTAATTTAAAGAAGATTTAAATTTATCCAAATTTTTCCTGCCAAAATCTTCTCTGAGCCTAATTTACAAGAAATAAACTTCATTTGAGCGAATCATTTTAGGAGAAGATGTATGTTTATAACACTCAGAAAAAAATCACAAAAAATCAACTGGAAAAAAACAAAAACAAAGAAAAACAGAAGCAAGATCGAACATCGGGCTGTCTAGTTTTCTTTGCTTTTTTTTCGGTTCTTGATTTTTGGTGAGCGCGTGGCCGTGCGGCTAAAATCACTGTTCCGCTGGCTGAAAAGCCGACGTTCGGTGTTCGAAGCCCGCGGTAGACAGAAAGGATTTTTTCTATCGGGGGTGAAATAAAAATCTTGAGTCTCACACGTCGTGGCGACTGCTTGACCAAGCGGCCTTTATCCCTCTGGTTCTATCGTTGCCCCCCGTAATACACCAGCAATGGTACTATGTGACGTAAAGATAGTAGTTTTTCCCGAGTGTTGTAAACATAGCCCTTCCCCTGAAATGATTCGCTGATCTATCACCTCGGAAATATCCCACCATATTAATATTCATGTTTTATTATTTGACTTCCTTTGACCATGATAATATTGATGTTTTAATCTGAAATTACCAATTAATGGCTTCCTTTGAACACCAGAAAGTCCATCGCATGGAGATTATAGTCTTGATGTGCCAGGTTTCTTCAACATTCAAGCACAACTTGTATTTTTCTGATCAACTCTCCTGTCAAATACCAGCTCAAAATATCAGTCAAATTGTGTATGATCAAACGACTTCACCGACTCTCTACAACTGTAAATACGATCATCAGCTTCTAACATCTAATATTGCCTCAACGAAAGCCATACAACTGTCATTACACCAATGCAATGTCTATAATTACCAGCAGATTCATCAGATTACAGCCATTGAAAATACTTTTAACTTACTACACACTGAATGTATCAACTTGCTACAGTAACCAATCCCATACACAATTCCTACAGTTGTCATTGAATTGAACAATTTACTACAACAACCAGAAATATGATTCGTGTACTACAAATATGATTATGTTGATTTTGCACACTATGATAACATCAGACGGAAGATGCACAGCAAAAATAAAAAGCAACATAGCTCAGACCAAAAACGAATTACAGAAAATTAAAAACATCTTGTGCTGCAAGTCTATGTCAATAGAAATGAGAAAAAGATTTTATCGGCGCTATATAGAACCAATTGTAACCTATGGAAGTGAATCAGGAACAGTTGGCAAATAAATGAAAAAAAAAACGATTAGAAGCCACTGAGATGGGATTTCTCAGAAGAATGTTGAAATTTCCCTGAACAGCTAAAAAGACCAACGAGGGCATTCTCAAAGAGGCCAACACAAAAAGGGAGCTCTTATGAAACATCAGAAAGAAACAATCAACATATTTTCGGGCACATCATGAGAAGAGGAAAGTTGGAATATTTGGTTCCAACAGTCAAAATACAGAGAGAAAGAGATCGCGGACGACAAAGAAAGAAGATATTAGATAGCTTGATGTCATGGCATGGTAAGATGGCCAACACCAGAATTGATTCGATGTACGGTGGAAGGGAATTGTGCAAGGACATGATTGCCTACGCCACATGATGCTGAATATGTTGATCAACTTACCAAAGGTATATGTGCGATCACTTATTTACTTCAACAATCACTACACGTTCATCAACTCACTACAAATACCCGTATGAACTTGCTACAACTATCATTTGTTTACAGTAACTGACAGGATGATCATCAAATTACTATCACTGCAGGTAAATTTATCAATTTACAACATTTACAGACTGATTAATTTAAGAACATTCAACTTCCTGAATTCTGTACAACTGAAATCTGTACGTCTATCAATTTAAATACACATACCTTCTCTTCTTCATCATCTGTTTCTTCTTTCCTTCCTCATTTGCCCTTCAGCGTCGAGACGAGATATAATTTACGGTCTCTTGCTCTTCTGTTCGCATCTACTGTTGTTATGTTTCCTAGTATTTCTAATATTCCGTCTATCCATCTTCTTCGCGGTCCGTCCTAGGTTCTGGTGTTCTCGCAACGTTTAGTGTAGGTTCGTTGCGTTGTGTTTTGACCTTTCTGCTATTTTCACGTAGCCAAACCACTTTATCTGTTGTTTCTTTATATATTATATGGCTTTATATATAATATATATCATTATTCCTAGCCTTTTTTTCTGAGCTAATTGCATATATCAGTTTGATAAATAACTTGCTACAAATACCAATTTGAGCGATCAACTAATTACTTACACAGTTGTTATCTTTCACTCATTTATAACCGACATGGCGCAAATATAATATTTATACTGCAAACCACAACACAACGCAGACACATCCACTACGTCCTTGTAAGGGCGGATGATGAAGAGGAATATTCTAGTCTACTACGATATTCTAGAATACTTTAGTCATCGGACGAACGCAAACAACCAACTCATTTACAACAAATAACAGACGTTTAACTTTCTATTGTCAGTGATTGTATCATTGGCATCACTTTGAAACTTTCCATTAAGTTTATGTTGGTATATTTACTATAACTACTTAAAACAATCTTCATATAAAATAGAGCATGAGCCAAATATCTGGTACACTAAAGAATTGATTGAGCTATCTGACAAACATGTTGGCCAATGAGGCCTTATGAAAAAATGTATTTTGGCCCTCAAGTTTTGGAGATCCCTGGACTAGACTTCGTCCAACAAACAAAGGTCCTCGGTGTCCATGATCTATACCACCTGGCAACATTCAATCTGTGTTGACGTAATAAATCCAGTATGTGATCAGGAACAACGTAAAACAGGCTGGAAAGAAGAATCGGGCGAAAATATCCAAGTACATTGCATATATGATTCCTCTCTTGTTGAAAAGTTTCTTTTTCTGTCCGTCTCCTTCTGGATGACCATCGAGGGGTAGTGTCAACTGAGGAGAGATACAGAGAGTGATATATTTAGTAGAGTACAAACTACTGCAGGACGGAACAACATTAGCGATACTAGAAATGTCAACAGAAATGTGTGTGAGCTTGTGGCTAAGGTTGTTTACTATTGGTCGTTTCAAAATATTTTGAAGGTGTTTAAAATTCCATATCTCTGCAACCAATTGATTGATAATGCTGAAATTTTGCATATGGTCTTGTGATTTTTTGGTCCCAAGAAGTACATTCATTTCCTCACCAACAAACGTATAGTTTTAAATATTCTTTATTTGAAGTATACAAATTTAAGGCATTTTGGTCAAACCATATATTTGGAGGAATTACCGCTTCATATGAGTGAGCACCCACGGACTTGTCATCTTGAACGTAATGCGCGCCAATTTCCCTGTTTTAAGCACTAAAAAACACATAAAACGCGTCATAGTTATAATTTTATATCCGGTGCATCCCATTTCCTGTCGTTTTGTTGTGATTTATGTGCAACGGCGTATCCTAATTATTGGGTAATTTCGTTAAATTTGTGATCTGTTAGTCAATGGGTATAAAAGTAAAGTTCCTTACATTGCAATCAGTGGCAATAAAGGTGTATAAATATTTTTGCATAGAAGCTAAGCGTGGAAAACTGTATCGAAGCATCTCAAAGCCAGAAAAGAGAACTATTCACGCATTGGGTATAAGCAAACGCTTTTTCAAACAAGTGCTTAAAGCTAACGGAGTGTCCAGTTCAATCAAGACTAGGACGCTAGGAAGAAAGAAAGTAGTAGATAGTTTTGACAAGGAAGTGATTAGAAGAGCAATTTGTAAAATGTTCGATTCCAAAGAAACTGTGACTTTAAGAAAACTGAAAATTCGACTGAGAGCAGAAAATGACATTGTTGTGTCGAAAACAACATTATGGAGAACTGTTAGAAGCATCGGTTTTACGTTTAGAAAGTACGATAGTGGTAGAAATGTCATCTGCGAGAAGCCGCACTTAGTTTCTATGAGGAGTAAATATTTACGTGAAGTACGGGAAATGCGTAACCAAGGTTATGATATTGTATTTCTAGATGAATCTTGGATAAATTCTCACCACACAAGTGCAAAGGAATGGCAGTTATCAGATGGAAGTATTAAAAGATGTGTACCCACTGGAAAAGGACAGCGTATTATAATGGCACATGCAGGCAGCCGAAAAGAAGGGTTGGTGAAAAATGCAGAACTTATATTCACCTCTAATTATACTGACAACAGGGACTATCACACCGAGATGAATGGCCATATATTTAGAGAGTGGATTGAAAATACTCTTCTTCCAATTCTAGACAGACCATCCTGTCTGGTAATGGACAACGCGTCGTACCACAACGCTGTGGCAGAAGAAGACAAAATTCCTACATCTACCAGTACAAAAGATGTTATAAAGATTTGGCTAAGAAAGGAAGGAATTCCATTTAACGAGGGATTTTTGAAACCTGAATTACTGTCACTTGTTAAGAAATCGCAAAAGACCAAAGTATTCCAAATAGACAAAATCATTCAACAGCATGGACATACGTGCTTGAGACTGCCCCCTTATCATCCACAATTAAACCCCATTGAACTCGTTTGGGCAAAAATTAAAGGGCAGGTGGCAGCTGAGAATACAAGTTTTAAACTATGCGATATAAAAGGACTGACATATGCTGCTCTATCACAGATTGACAAAGATTTTTGGTGCAAATGTGAAGATCATGTCTTAAAAGAAGAAAATGACTATTGGAAAAAAGATGGACTATCGTTCGTTCAGCCCAGATTAGTAATCAATATGTTAGACTCCTCTGATTCAGAATAAATGAAATAATAATGGACGTTTTTATATGTCCGCATGATCAATCTTTAGCTAAAGTTGATAACGTTTTGAAAATGTAAAGATTCTTGATATGTGTACTGCAGGCATGCAAAGAAACTAAATCACTTTCATATGTCTTGTTTACGTAAAATAATGAAAGTCACATGGAAAGACATAAAACGAACAATGTAGCTCTTTACAGTGAAGAGGATCCCGTGCTTACATCGGACTCTTTAGTCACATGCGTACCCATAAACAATAACTTTGCTTGATATGTCATGCTCGTTATCGCTCGCAACGGATAATTAATTTTTTAAAATGTATTCTTTGTTGTATATTGTTTAAAAAAAAAAAAAAAAGTAAAGTACCCCCCGTCACGCCAAGTGGCGTATAGGGAAATATGGTGTTAGTGACCCTATATTTTACAGACCTTCAGCACATGATTTTTGGGGTAATGTGGTCGGTATTACGCCCGTGCTGCTATATTGTTTAAATAGTTTTCATTAATGGAACTGTTTATACGCTGATTTGTTTTAGACCGTCTGTAAAGGCTATAACATTGACATTCTCATAGTATTTTAAAGAAAGTAAACAATAGAAAGTAAACAGTTAATAAACGCCTCCAACTTTCAAGTTGTGTAGAGACGCCTATGTCGAGAAGCTGATTTCCATTAATGTACGGTAAATTATTTTCGCCAGGAGCAAAAAGATCCGTAAATTCACTGAGATCAAAGGAAAGTGCTGCTTCATGATGAAGCATACTTCCTACATCATTAAATTTTGTGAAATCGGTGGGACCTTGGAAAAACAAGGCCAGATGCAAAAAATCAAGTTTGTAAGTGCAGGGAAAGAGGAGATATTTCATGTTAATCGTGAACATTTAGATTTGAAACGACCAATAGCAGCTCGTCTTCTTCACGTTAATCCAGTCATCGAGGAAGGCATTTTTCTATTCATCGCTTAAAACAGAGGAGGCAACGGCGACACACAGCAGCAGAGCTGGAAGCTGTCAACGCCCCAAAGCAGATGGCTGTCAGCGATCCACAGCAGTAGAGCTGGAAGCTGTCAACGCCCCACAGCAGATGGCTGTCAGCGATCCACAGCAGTAGAGCTGGAAGCTGTCAGCGCCCCACAGCAGATGGCTGTCAGCGACACACAGCAGCAGAGCTGGAAGCTGCCAGCGCCCCACAGCAGATGGCTGTCAGCGACACACAGCAGCAGAGCTGGAAGCTGTCAGCGCCCCACAGCACATGGCTGTCAGCGACACACAGCAGCAGAGCTGGAAGCTGTCAGCGCCCCACAGCAGATGGCTGTCAGCGATCCACAGCAGCAGAGCTGGAAACTGTCAGCGCCCCACAGCAGCAAAGCTGGAAGCTGTCAGCGACACACAGCAGCAGGCTGTCAGCGACCCACAGCAGCAGAGCTGGAAGCTGTCAGCGACCCACAGCGGATGGCTTGCGCCAGGATCGGTGAACCATAACCATCGAGACCCTACTCCTGCGCATTGCGGTGCCTCAAGAAAAAAGACTAACCTATTTAGTCTGGCCAACCAAGTAAGAATCGAAGAGGGAAGACAACCCGCTACTAAATAATAACACTGAAATAGGTTGTGTTGGGCCGAAAGGCGCAAATAGCACAGTTTTACAGCAAATCACAACACAACGTTTATATACAACTTAACGTCCATTTAAGGACGGACGACGAAGATGTGTATTCTTTTAGTCATTGGGTGAACGCAAGCAAACAAGTACATAAAACAGAAGACATGTGATAATGGACGAGCGACGAAATGAAACAGCGAGCCGACGTTGCAAATTAACTTCCAGACAATTCAGGTCATTGTTGGTTGAGACAACTCAGGTTATTGTTGGTTGAGACAACTCAGGTAATTGTTGGTTGAGACAATTCAGGTTATTGTTGGTTGAGACAACTCAGGTTATTGTTGGTTGAGACAACTCAGGTTATTGTTGGTTGAGACAACACAGGTTATTGTTGGTTGAGACAAATAAGTTTATTGTTGGTTGAGACAAACTCAGGTTATTGTTGGTTGAGACAACTCTGGTCATTGTTGGCTGAGACAACTTAGGTCATTGTTGGCTGACACAACTCAGGTTATTGTTGGCTGAGACAACTCAGTTCATTGTTGGCTGAGGCAACTCAGGTCATTTTTGGCTGAGAGAAACTCAGGTCACTGTTGGTTGACCCAACTCAGGTTATTGTTGGTTGAGACAATTCAGGTTATTGTTGGTTGAGACAACTCAGGTTATTGTTGGTTGAGACAACACAGGTTATTGTTGATTGAGACAATTCAGTTTATTGTTGGTTGAGACAAACTCAGGTTATTGTTGGTTGAGACAACTCTGGTCATTGTTGGCTAAGACAACTTAGGTCATTGTTGGCTGACACAACTCAGGTTATTGTTGGTTGAGACAACTCAGGTTATTGTTGGTTGAGACAACTGAGGTTATTGTTGGTTGAGACAACTCAGGTCATTGTTGTCCGAGACAAACTCAGGTCATTGTTGGCTGAGACAACTTAGGTCATTGTTGGCTGAGACAACTCAGGTCATTGTTGGCTGAGACAACACAGTTCATTGTTGGCTGAGGCAACTCAGGTCATTTTTGGCTGAGAGAAACTCAGGTCACTGTTGGTTGACCCAACTCAGGTTATTGTTGGTTGAGACAACTCAGGTCATTGTTGGTTGAGACAAACTCAGGTCATTGTTGATTGAGACAAACTCAGGTTATTGTTGATTGAGACAATTCAGTTTATTGTTGGTTGAGACAAACTCATGTCACTGTTGGTTGACCCGACTCAGGTTATTGTTGGTTGAGACAACTCAGGTTATTGTTGGTTTTGACAACTCATGTCATTGTTGGCTGAGACAACTCAGGTTATTGTTGGCTGATACAACTCAGGTCATTGTTGGCTGAGACAACTCATGTCATTGTTGGACCACTACTGACAGAAGTAGTCAACCTGGTGATTTTTGGACCACTACTGACAGAAGTAGTCAATCTGGGGATTTTTGGACCACTACTGACAGAAGTAGTCAACCTGGGGATTTTTGGACCACTACAGACAGAAGTAGTCAACCTGGGGATTTTTGGACCACTACTGACAGAAGTAGTCAACCTGGGGATTTTTGGACCACTACTGACAGAAGTAGTCAACCTGGGAATTTTTTGACCACTACTGACAGAAGTAGTCAACCTGGGGATTTTGGACCACTACTGATAGAAGTAGTCAACCTGGGGATATTTGGACCACTACTGATAGACGTAGTCAACTTGGGGATTTTTGGACCACTACTGACAGACGTAATCAACCTGGGGATTTTTGGACCACTACTGGCAGACGTAGTCAATCTGGGGATTTTTGGACCACTACTGATAGAAGTAGTCAACCTGGGGATCTTCGAGACACTACTGACAGATTTAGTCAACCTGGGAATTTTTTTACCACTACTGACAGACGTAGTCAACCTGGGGATTTTTGGACCACAACTGACAGACGTAGTCAACCTGGGGATTTTTGGACTACTACTGACAGACGTGGAGTCGCGATAGCTCAGTGGTTAGTGAACTGGACTACAAAGGACGAGGGGTAGGGTTCGACCCCAACCGACGGCTCCGGGTTCACCCAGCATTTAATGGGTACCGGATTTTTTTCTGGGAAAGTGAAGCGGCACGGGCGTAATACCGACCACATTACCCCAAAAATCATGTGCCGCAGATCTATAAAATGTATGGTCACTAACACCATATTCCCTATACGCCACTTGGCGTGACGGGGGGTACTTAACTTCACTTAACTGATAGACGTAGTCAACGTGGGGATTTTTGGACCACTACTGACAGACGTAGTCAACCTGGAGATTATTGGACCACTACTGACAGAAGTAGTCAACCTGCGAATTTTTGGACTACTACTGACAGAAGTAGTCAACCTGGGGATTTTTGGACTACTACTGACAGACGTAGGGTGTCCGGTTAGCGCAATCGATAGGCGGTTGGCTTACCACGGCAACAGCCGGGGTTCGTAATCCTGGCGAGGACACCTGGGTTTTACTAATTCCCTAAAAATTAGTAGGAGCCGTGATAGCTCAGTGGTTAGTGAACTGGACTACTACGGACAAGGGGTAGGGTTCGATCCCAACCGACGGCTCCGGGTTCACCCAGCCTTAAATGGGTACCGGATTTTTTCTGGGAAAGTAAAAGCAGCACGGGCGTAATACTGACCACATTACCCCAAAAAATCATGTGCTGAAGGTCTGTAAAATATAGGGTCACTAACACCATATTTCCCTATACGCCACTTGGCGTGACGGGGGTACTTTACTTTTTTTTTACTTTTACTGACAGACGTAGTCAACCTGGGGATTTTTGGACCACAACTGACAGACGTAGTCAACCTGGGGATTTTTGGACCACTACTGACAGAAGTAGTCAACCTGGGGATTTTTGGACCACTACTGACAGATTTAGTCATCCTAGGGATTTTTGGACCACTACTGACAGATTTATTCATCCTAGGGATTTTTGGACTACTACTGACAGGCGTAGTCAACCTGGGGATTTTTGGACTACTACTGACAGGCGTAGTCAACCTGGGGATTTTTGGACCACTACTGACAGGCGTAGTCAACCTGGGGATTTTTGGACCATTACTGACAGGCGTAGTCAACCTGGGGATTTTTGGACCACTACTGACAGGCGTAGTCAACCTGGGGATTTTTGGACCACTACTGACAGGCGTAGTCAACCTGGGGATTTTTGGACCACTACTGACAGGCGTAGTCAACATTCTCCACTAATTTCTATCATCAGTAATTCTTCAGGACTTTCTTCAAGGTCAATCCATTATTTTATATTATCTTCCCATCTCTTTCTCTGTTTAAGTCACCTTCTACCATGTTTCACAGCTTCTCTGCAGAATAGTCTATACCAAGTTAGATGACCGAGACACGTGACCAAACCATTTAATTGCCTGCTTTATTTTACCATAACAGCTAAAAGATCACCATGTACTCCGATTCCTTGCTGTATCCTTTTGCGTTCCTTTCATGCATGATACGTTACAAGAGCCCAAAGCCTTACGATAGCATTTCATTTCCGGGCTTGTATTTTTATTTTATAACTTTGCCTGTTATTATTTGGCTCCTTTTCCCTTTATGTATGCATGTATGTAGGTATATGTGTGAATGTATGTATATGTGTATGCATGTGTGTACGTATGTATATGGGGGAGATAGACACACAGACGGGGAGAGAGAGAGAGAGAGCGAGAGAGAGAGAGAGAGAGAGAGAGTGAGAGAACAATATTGAATTATTGAGCTATTTGCGGGTCATCATCATTGCACTCCGAACATGGACACCATAGATGCTCAGATCCCCTCCTCAGCAAGTCCCACAGTGTCCAGCGACTGACAACTCCAGTTCTGTGTTGGTTGATTAGTCTTCTTACACGGCCACTAAGTTTCTCATTTCTGGCTGTGCCCATCTTAACGCCCATCTCTTCCGTCCGAAGGAGTGACGTGGATTTGTGGTTGTCGAAGTCATGTGCTCTTCCGACATCTCGGAGGGCACTGATCATGTCCGCCCGATCCATTGATTGAACGTCCTCAAGGACAGCGCAGCTAGCCAACCTGTCCGCTCTTTCATTTCCCCGTACTCCCAGGGACACAGACAAGGGTGATCTTACGTATTTTTTACTTCTGCAATGACTCTAAACATTGCCTATGTATAGAGCCTGCCTCCACTTTTTTTTATCATGCTCATCGAATCACTCAGTATACAGGCGTGGATGTAGTCTTGTGACTCTAACCAGATGAATCACCTCGATGGTCACTGCCATCACCTCCATCGTCATGCTACTCGTGGTCATGACGTATGCACCACTGTCTTCCTTGACTATTCTGCCTGCCGAGCGTGCTGTAAATGCCCATGCACTCCTATGGTGTCATATTACAGATCGGTCTGTATAGATGATTGTATCTTTCTCATCGGTATTATCGCAGATGAGACCGTTGACCTCAGCATTAACCACGATCGGGTTCTGTTCCCTACTTTTCCTGTCGAGTGTGACAATACACGAGAAAGTCCCTTGAATGACGTAGGCACCGGCATCCACTGCTCACCAACGCTGATATTGGTAAGCCCACAGACCTGTTTGATGACATCTTCTGCTCGGCCCACCCATGATTTGCCTCTATTTAGCCTGACACCTTTCTCTGTAATGAGCACGTGGTGCAATGAATGCTCTTTATCTGTACTAATCTTCAGGTATGCTCGTGCTCTCCAGATATTGATTCTGTCACCCATGGTTGGAAAGTCAAGACGATACCTCATTGCTACACAGGGAGTGTCCCTCGTACACCCCAAGATAATGCGCATAGCGTCATTCTGAATTTTCTCCAGCCTATCAATTTGAGTCGTACTGACAGTAAGTATTGCCAGGGCATACTCGTTTGGTGCGAGGACTAATCCCTGGAACAGAAGAGTAAGTAGCCTCTGCTCGATGTTGGCAGCTGCCATGACCTATAAGGCGGCTAATCCTTTGCGGGATTTTGTTATCACATGGTCGACGTGGTCCCGAAAACACACGCTGCGTGTCAAACTTAACTCCGAGGTATGTCATCAACTTGTCCCTGGTCACCTCATCAGCTCCCATTCGTACTACCGGTGTGTATGTATTAACGATATGATTGTTAAGGGAGAACCATGAAACTGAAGCTTTATTAGGATTAACCAAGGCACCTGAAACCCCACACCAGGAAGAAATACGATCGAGTTCGTCTTGCATTGTGGAGGCGATTCCCCGTCTGTCTCTTCCCTGTCGATATACCAGAATATCGTCAGTAAAAGTCATAGTTCTTCCCCTCCCATCCAGCTGTTGGGCCGTGATCGTTATTGTGTACACGTTAAATAGAACTGGTGACAATGGTGAGCCTTGTGGCAGCCCTGTACAGATGAATGTTGGCTCCGAAGACCAACCTCCACATCTGAGTATCACCTTCCTCTGAAACAGTGCCAAGGCGATCCATCTAATGAGGAAGGGGTGCACCGCCAGTTTGAGGAGTATGTGCATGAGGTATTCAAATGGTACCCTGTTGTATGCATCCTCCAGATCTATAGCAGCAGCACATGTCTCCTCTCGTCTGTGGAAGCCTTCGAAGACGTCATAGGCAAAGACTGCCGCATTGAGCCATGTCTCTTTGTTATATCTATAACCTCCAAGTGTGGGTGGGAATGCGTGTTTCTGTTCAAGGTGATAGGTGAGGACACGGGCAACTATTTTCTCCAGCAGCTTGCCCGCAGTGTTCTGCATTGTGATGATTCTGTAGGCACTGATCTGAGAATGGTCCTTGTTTGGCTTTGGTAGCTGTAGCCACTCCTCCTTAACCTGGACATCCCGAATGCTTGCATTAAACTCTTTGGCCAGTTTTGTCAAGTCGTCGTCAGCTAAATCGCTTATGTCATCGTACCGAACACCATCTGGACCAGTAGCAACGTTGTGTGACATTTTAAGCGTTGTGCGACTAGTATCGGTTGTGATTGTGAGATCTTCTCCCAGCACTACATCCTTACACAATTTTGACAGCGAATCCGTATCCTCATTCTTACAGCCTCATTTATTTGATAACTCTGCTCAATGTAGTGGGCAAGCAGGGTCTTCCCTTTGCTCTCATCAGATTTGTGCCATATCCGGTCTGTGCTCTGAAAGTCTGGTATGCCTCTGTGTCGTGTTGTGACAATCATGCTCTGATGAAAGCGCCAGAATGTGGCTAGCAATTTTTCTGAGCACACTTTTTTTTTTTACAGAAATCATTCCATTTGGCATCCTTGGCCTGCTTAGCACATAGTTTAAAGTGCATCATTTTTTGGTCGACCTCTTCTTTCAGACGCTTCAAGAGCTCAGGTTATGTTCTTCCATTCTTTCTGGCTTTCTGTCATGTCTTGGCCGTTTATCTCTTGTTCCGCCAAGCTTCCTCGACATCTGCATTCCACCAGGGTGACTGCGTCCATCTCTCCTGCTTCCAACGAGGGGCGCTCTGTTTCCAATGTCTGATTTTGTTAATGACGTCCTGGTCTGTTTTCTCATAGTGGAATGTGTGGAGCTATCTTCTCTGGCTTCTATTTCTGCTTTTGTCAGTTAGGAGGACACATGGATAGTGATCACTTCTGTGGAATCCCAGTGCACCCCACCTGCAAACCGGTGCGAAGGTGGAAGACACCAGTGCCAGGTTTATGACACTATCTGAGTCCCCTGTTCGAGTGGCCATTCTGGCTGCCGGTCCATCATTCAAGCACACTAAATCGACTGTCACTAGTGCGTTCTCTAGGTCTTCTGCCTGCTTGTTGGTTATGACGTTACCCCACTGGTTGCCTCTAGCATTAAAGTCTCCACAGAGAATTACGTTCTCTTTCTCGAAGTCGAAAAATTTCTGCCATTGTTGTGTGTCCACCTTCCCATTACAGGCGTATACATTTACAATTACGAAATGAACTGGGGTCTGCACCCTAACTGCATGTACCTGCAATTCTGCATTGTCCCACGCAGACATATCAACGTCAGCTGCCACCATATTGTTGCACACAAGGATCGCCTGCCCAAGGTAGGTGTCGTCTATTGTAGAAACAATGCAATCCAGGGGCATTAACTGTCCTATCACCAAGAAGAGTTTCTTGCAAAATCATTATATCGACGCCGCACACGCACAGTAGCTTATCAAGAATGAGCCGTCGTTATTGACCCACAATTCCAATATGTAACGCGCACAGACTTTAAGCCCTGCCTCTCACACTTCGACAATATTTTACCACCTCTCTTACCTTGTCTTGTTTTCCTTCTTCGATGTTGTCGTTTCTGAATACATGCCGTCGACATAGATGATGTTGTCGCTGGAAGTCGATGCTGTGGATGGTCTAGACTCACGTGCGCTCACTCAGTCGCACGGCCCAGAACCCGTTTCCACGTTATAGACTGACCAACTCCAGTCAATCGCTCTGCAGCACGCGAATACACTGTGAGTTTTTGACAAATAAATGAATCAGGCGTCCTTAACAACAGACCGGCGTAAACAAACCTCCATTTTTCACGCGTTCAATAGCGCAAAAAAAAAAAAAGACAACAGTATATTAAGGAAAGCAGTGATCTCTAGATTTGATCAGATTCGTTTGCCGAGATGTTATGATTTATAATTCAAAAAGTTCTTGATGATTTCACATGATTTTTGGCATACGGTGTTAAAATGTCCATGTCACGAGAACATATGTGTTACTCGATGTCTAGCTATAACGGTTTTCTTAAAGCGGCGAATTCCTTTGATCTTTGCCCATGTAACTATTATTTTGACCCTAATCAAAATGTTTTACAGTAATCTAGTGCAACGATGACCCATAGGCGTGTCCATAAAATTTTACTTGGTGGCAAGTATACAAATTTTAAATTATATATAGAACTTTTGTTCGTAGAGTCAATTTGATATAGTTCCATGCTCTTGGTGTGAGTTTCCCAAATGTTGTCTCTGCCTTTCAAATACGTACATTTAGTTCCTCATCTAAGGAAAGTGTGGCTGTAATAGGGGATCCAAGATAGCTGAACTTCTGTACTGACTCAAGCAGGCTTCCATTCAAAGTAATGGTTGTTGGTTTGCTTATAACATATTTTTGATTGCTTGGGTGGTCTTGAACAATAAACTGTTTAACAAATCAACTAGGAAATTTTGCAAATCAAACTATTTATCTGTAGACTTAATCAGAGTAATGATCATTCAGAATCAGACGAGTCAAATAGGTCGATTACTGCTTTCGGCTGAACAAACAACAAACCATCCTTTTTCCAATATTCCTCTTCTTGTCGTAACACATGATCCTCACATTTTACCCAGTAGTCTTTATTTATATTTGATAGAGCCTGATTTGTAAGTGTCTCAACATCGCATAATTTGAAAGTTTTATTTGTATATGCTACGTGTCCTTTAACTTTTGCCCAAACTAGTTCTATAGGATTTAAGTGTGCATGATATGGAGGTAGTCTCAAACATCTATGGCCATGTTCTTGAATTAACTTGTCTATTTTAAATATCTTTGTACGTTGTGTCTGTTTTACAAGGCTAAGCAATTCGGGTTTCAAGTAGCTGTCGTTAACTTGTATGTGTTCTTTTATGAGCCACGTTTTGATTGCATCTTTTGTACTTGATGATGTTGGGATTCTATCTTCTACGTTAACTCCGTTATGGTATGAAGCATTGTCCATTATCAGACAAGAAGGTCGATCTAATATTGGAAGGATACTTTTCTCGATCCAGTCTTTAAATATGTGCCCATTCATTTCGGAGTGGTAGTCTCTATTGTCTATGGATTTTGAAATGAAAACGAGATGAGCATTCTGCAACAACCCATTATGTCTGCTACCTGCATGTGCAACTATCAAACGTTGCCCTTTACTGCTTGGTACTGATCTTTTAATACTTCCATCTGCTAACTGTCATTCCTTTTCATTTGTATGATGAGCGTTGATCCAAGTTTCATCTAAATAAACAATATCATAATCATTTTCGCGCATTTCCTTCACTTCACGTAAATACTTGCTTCTAAGAGCTACTAGATGTGGCTTCTCACAAATAATGTTTTTTCCACCAGCATACTTTCTAAAGGTGAAGCCTGCACTTCTTAATATTTTCCATAATGAAGTTTTTGATATTTCAATGTCGTTGTTAGTTTTCAGCCAAAGCTTCAACTTTCTAAGTGTCACTTCTTCGTTTATATCAAACATTCGACAGATTTCTCTTTTTACTAGGTCCTTATCAAAACTGTCTAACGTTTCTTTCCTTCCTTGCTTTCTTGCATTTGTTGGCAATAAATATCCGCTTCCTTTAACTATTCGATCAAATGAACGTTTACACAAACCTAAAATATGCATTGTTCTCTTCTCAGGGTTTGATAAAGAACAATAAAGATGTCCCTTTTTACGCTCTCTGCAGAAGTATTGATAAATCTTTATAGCAATGTTATGCTCAGTAAAATATTTTGCCTTTATATTCATTCTCACATAGACTTGCAGAAGATAATATGGATAGTGCCGCCTCCTTTCTGTAAATATTGAGATTTGCCTCTGAATTATGACTCGAACTCGAGTCTACGGCCGTGATTTTGACGTCACATAATTTCCGGTTTCGGCTAAAATGTCATTTTGTGCTAAACGGGAAATTTCATATGTAACATTTCTTTATAAAAATTTATAGTGGAAACATAACTATTTTAGGACGGTGCGCATTCAGCCGTGAAGGTCATGCCTATATGTTAAAGAATCAGCTGTGAGATGTAAGCATCTACATAATCCCGCCGGTGTTTATAATATCGATTAACTTGTTTTTAATATAGGTTAAATAAGGCATCTTTGAAACTGGATCACATTTCTTTGATAAAAAAATATTTTTATAGCGACATTAGTATTCTAAACCTAACTTCAAAAGATCAATGCAAATGAACAATAAGTTTTTGAAAAAAAAAATTAATGTCTAGGCAAACGAATCTGAACGGACTATAGAACAAAGATTCAGATAAGATAAGGAGTATCTACGCCCTATGGGCCGGCTACGGCTCGTAAGGTCAATAGATAGATAGATAGATAGATAGATAGATAGATAGATAGATAGATAGATAGATAGATAGATAGATAGATAGATAGATAGATAGATAGATAGATAGATAGATGGATAGATAGATAGATAGATAGATAGCGATCTCTGCAATATGTACCATTTTGGCACGCAAGGTTTCTGTTTTTGAGATTGTGGTTCTGCCCTATGTGCAGCCTTCTGCTCCAAAGGACAATAGATAGAGATAGAAATTAGGGAAAATGAAATATAATGACATATGCTGCACATTTCTTATGTTCTATAACCTGGTGGTTGTTACCTCTGCTGCAGGTGTCTCCCCTACGTCAAACTCCCTGGGAATGGCAAACATGTGCTTTAAGGAGAAGCCTTGTAGTGAGTCCTTGCGGCTGAGCACATTCACTACGGCAAACTCTAGCAGCGCAGCAAATACAAACACCAGGCATGTGGACATCCATACGTCGATGGCTTTTGTGTATGAGACCCGTGGGAGGGAAGCGTTCACACCTGGAAGGGAGAGAGATATGTGTATGTGAGGGTCAACAGTGTTCACGTCTGTAGGAGAGGGAGAGGTGCTAGAGAGCGTGAACAGTGTTCACGTCTGTAGGGGAAAGAGAGATGTGTTAGAGAGAGTGAACAGAGTTCACGTCTGTGGGAGAGATATGTGTTAGAGAGAGTCAACAGAGTTCACGTCTGTGGGAGAGATATGTGTTAGAGAGAGTCAACAGAGTTCACGTCTGTAGGAGAGAAAGATGTGTTAGAGAGAGTCAACAGAGTTCACGTCTGTAGGAGAGAGAGATGTGTTAGAGAGAGTCAACAGAGTTCACGTCTGTAGGAGAGAGAGAGATGTGTTAGAGAAAGTCAACAGAGTTCACGTCTGGTGGAGAGAGATGTGTTAGAGAGAGTCGACAGAGTTCACGTCTGGTGGAGAGAGATGTGTTAGAGAGAGTCAACAGAGTTCACGTATGTAGAGGAAAGAGAGATGAGTTAGAGAGAGTCAACAGAGTTCACGTATGTAGAGGAAAGAGAGATGTGTTAGAAAGAGAGAGAGTCAACAGAGTTCACGTATGGTGGAGAGAGAGTTGTTTAGAGAGTCAACAGAGTTCACGTCTGGTGGAGAGAGAGAGATGCGTTAGGGAGAGTCAACAGAGTTCACGTCTGTAGGAGAGAGAGATGTGTTAGAGGGAGATGTGTTAGGGAGAGTCAACAGTGTTCACGTCTGGTGGAGAGAGAGATGTGTTAGAGAGAGATGTGTTAGGGAGATTCAACAGTGTTCACGTCTGGTGGAGAGAGAGATGTGTTAGAGAGAAATGTGTTAGAGAGAGATGTGCTAGAGAGAGATGTGTTAGAGAGAGATGTGTTAGAGAGAGATTTGTTAGAGAGAGATGTGTTAAAGAGAAATGTGTTAGAGAGAGATGTGCTAGAGAGAGATGTGCTAGAGAGAGATGTGTTAGAGAGAAATGTGTTAGAGAGAGATGTGCTAGAGAGAGATGTGTTAGAGAGAGATGTGTTAGAGAGAGATTTGTTAGAGAGAGATGTGTTAGAGAGAAATGTGTTAGAGAGAGATGTGTTAGAGAGAGATGTGCTAGAGAGAGATGTGTTAGAGAGAGATGTGCTAGAGAGAGATGTGTTAGAGAGAGAGATGTGTTAGAGAGAGATGTGTTAGAGAGAGATGTGTTAGAGAGAGATGTGTTAGAGAGAGATGTGTTAGAGAGAGATGTGTTAGAGAGAGATGTGTTAGAGAGAAATTTGTTAGAGAGAGATGTGCTAGAGAGAGATGTGCTAGAGAGAGATGTGTTAGAGAGAGATGTGTTAGAGAGAGATTTGTTAGAGAGAGATGTGTTAGAGAGAGATATGTTAGAGAGAAATGTGTTAGAGAGAGATGTGCTAGAGAGAGATGTGTTAGAGAGAGATGTGTTAGAGAGAAATGTGTTAGAGAGAGATGTGTTAGAGAGAGATGTGCTAGAGAGAGATGTGTTAGAGAGAGATGTGTTAGAGAGAAATGTGTTAGAGAGAGATGTGTTAGAGAGAGATGTGTTAGAGAGAGATTTGTTAGAGAGATGTGTTAGAGAGAAATGTGTTAGAGAGAGATGTGTTAGAGAGAGATGTGCTAGAGAGAGATGTGTTAGAGAGAGATGTGTTAGAGAGATGTGTTAGAGAGAGATGTGTTAGAGAGAAATGTGCTAGAGAGAGATGTGTTAGAGAGAGATGTGTTAGAGAGAGATTTGTTAGAGAGAGATGTGTTAGAGAGAAATGTGTTAGAGAGAGATGTGCTAGAGAGAGATGTGCTAGAGAGAGATGTGTTAGAGAGAAATGTGTTAGAGAGAGATGTGCTAGAGAGAGATGTGTTAGAGAGAGATGTATTAGAGAAAGTCAACAGAGTTGACGTCTGTAGGAGAGAGATTTAATTTAATAAACTTATAAATTTAACCACATGTTATTTTGTCACTATAGTCTGAAAATGTGCATTCCCTGAGGCTTATCTTACTATAATGATGTCTTAGTGCACTCTCTGAGGCTTACCTTACTATACTGATGTCTTAGTGCACTCTCTGAGGCTCATCTTACTATACTGATGTCTTAGTGCACTCTCTGAGGCTTATCTTACTATACTGATGTCTTAGTGCACTCTCTGAGGCTTTTCTTACTATACTGATGTCTTAGTACACTCTCTGAGGCTTATCTTACTATACTGATGTCATAGTACAGTCTCTGAGGCTTATCTTACTATACTGATGTCTTAGTGCACTCTCTGAGGCTTATCTTACTATACTGATGTCTTAGTACGCTCTCTGAGGATTATCTTACTATACTGATGTCTTAGTACACTCTCTGAGGCTTATCTTACTATACTGATGTCTTAGTACACTCTCTGAGGCTTATCTTACTATACTGATGTCTTAGTACACTCTCTGAGGGTTAAATTACTATTCTGATGTCCCAGTGCACTCTTTGAGGGTTATTTTACTATTCTGATGTCTTAATACACTCTCTGAAGGTTGTCTTACTATTCTGATGTCTTAATACACTCTCTGAAGGTTGTCTTACTATTCTGATGTCTTAGTACACTCTCTGAGGGTTGTCTTACTATTATGATGTCTTAGTACACTCTCTAAGGGGTATCTTCCTATTCTGATGTCTTAGTACACTCTCTGAGGGTTGTCTTACTATTCTGATGTTTTAGTACACTCTCTGAGGGTTATCTTCCTATTCTGATATCTTAGTACACTCTCTGAGGGTTATCTTCCTGTTCTGATATCTTAGTACACTCTCTGAGGGTTATCTTCCTATTCTGATATCTTAGTACACTCTCCTAGGGTTATCTTCCTACTCTGATATCTTAGTACACTCTCCGAGGGTTATCTTCCTATTCTGATATCTTAGAACACTCTCTGAGGGTTATCTTCCTATTCTGATGTCTTATCTCCCAACATTGAGAACCAGGGTTATTTATCTCCACCAAGGCAGTCTAGTTGAAGCCAGCAGGAAAGTTCTTCAATTATTTTTGTATCAGTGTGAGCCATCGCTGAGACTCTAAATCATTTATTCTCGAATCTTTATTTCATATATCATTTATTTACACCCACCACCATCTGTTATTTAGCCTCTAATATATATTTTATGTTTGGTCTCAAACCTGTTTTGTTCTCACGTAATTTCAACGAAAATACACATACTTGTTCTCTTTGATCTTGTTATACTTCTTGTCTCGGTTCAGAGTAAACATAACTATCTCCGTGATTTCCTTGCCTTTCTTTCTTTCTTTCTTTTTCTTTCTTTCTTTCTTTCTTCTTTCTTTCTTTCTTTCTTTCTTTCTTTCTTTCTTTCTTTTTCTTTCTTTCTTTCTTTCTTTCTTTATTTCTTTCTTTCTGAAATTTCTGCAATTTTTTCTTCTCCTTTTTCTTCCTCTTCCTCTTCAATTTCGAATTCTACTTCATCTTTTTTTTCATTTATTTTTCTTCCTCTCCTACATTTCTATGTCTCCTCGTCTCCTCCTTGTTTTTCTTCCTCTCCTACATTTCTATGTCTCCTCGTCTCCTCCTTGTTTTTCTTCCTCTCCTACATTTCTATGTCTCCTCGTCTCCTCCTTGTTTTTCTTCCTCTCCTACATTTCTATATGTCTCATCCTTCTACTTGTTTTTCTTCCTCTTCAATACTATAATCTCCGTATTTTTCCTTTAGTAGTTATCTCCGTCAGTCATAGTTGACTGTAGTAGCCACCGTCAGTCAGAGTTGACTGTAGTAGCTTCTGTCAGTCATAGTTGACTGTAGTAGCCTCCTTCAGTCATAGTTGACTGTAGTAGCCTCCTTCAGTCATAGTTGACTGTAGTAGCCTCCTTCAGTCATAGTTAACTCTGGATTTTCCAGCGGCTCTAGAAATGTTTTTTTTTTCTTTTCTTTCGTTGTCTATTCTCCTGTTTTTTTATTTTTCATTTAACCGTGGTCATTAGTGTAAACGTTTTCTTCCTCTTCTTGTAGTTCTTTTTTCCCCCATTATTATCATCATTATCCATTTTTCTTAATTCCAGTGAAATAAAAAAAAGTAGGAACAAATTGTATGGTTAAAGCTTAATGGACAACAAAGAATCGAACAACGCTACGGCTCATTAGGCCTTCAGCAGGAACATTAAACGACACTTACACACATATGTAAGTGAATACAAGTAATACTACATAGTTAACTGGTAATAAAATATCAAAACAAAATAATATAATGAAAGCAATTTGATGCATTCATGCATTTCTTTGCCTTGACTCTTTCTTATTCCCTCTATTACAATCTTCCAACTTTTATTTGTCATCTTGTTATTCTTCGTGTTTTGACATCTCCGTCATTCCTCGCTCGAAGACTTACAATTATTATTTGTATATTAAAACTGTAATAGTAAAAGTAAGCAATAAGAAAGGTCTCAGTCTGAATAGTAAGAAAACAGAAGTAATGGTTATGTCGAAGAAACAATCATCACCGTCATGCAGCATAACAATAAACAGAACAAATCTGAAACAAGTGCAACGTGTCAAATACTTGGGCACAATAATAACATCAGATGGAAGATGTACCACAGAAATAAAAAGCAGAATAGCTCAGGCCAAAATAGTATTTCAGAAAATTAAAATTGTCTTATGCAACAAGTTTGTCAATAGAAGTGAGAAAGACAGTTCATTGTTGCTATAAGGAGCCAATTCTAACCTATGGAAGAGAATAGTGGACAGTAGACAAATAAATGAAAATACGACTAGAGGGCACAGAGATAGAATATCTCAGAAGAATAGTGGAAGTTTCCTGGACAGCTAAAAAGACCAATGAGGATATTCTAAAAGAGGCGAACAAAAAAAGATAGCTCATTAAAAACTTCCGAAAGAAACAATCAACATTTTTTGGGCACATCATGAGAAGAGGAAAGTTGGAATACTTGGTTACAGCTGGCAAAATACAGTGAACGAGAGATTGTTGACAACAAGGAGATAAGATACTTGATATCTTGGTGCCATGGCATGGAAAACAATCAACAGAATTGATACGATGCACAGTGGAGAGAAGATTGTGAAAGGACATGGTCGCCTGTCCAACCGGTAAGGCACATGATGATATTAAAACCACCGTCGATATAATTTGTATAAAACAAATGAACAAAATAGTTACAATCTACCTCAACAAGAAAGTATATAACATATTATTTATTTGAATGCTTGTCCAGTTAAACAAATAAGTATAGCTTTCTACACACATGTGAATTTGTATGAGAATTTGAACTTCACAACTAATTTGAATGAGAATATAAACTTCACAACTAATTTGTATGAGAATTTGAACTTCACAACTAATTTGTATGAGAATATAAACTTCACAACTTATGTGTTTGCTTATTTTAAGTTCAAACATTAAAATTCACGAGAAGCAAATCAAGACATGTTATAACCAATACATGCCACCATTATGTTCTCTGTCTACTGCGCAGATGGTCACCTCTACACAACCGTCCCACCCTACAGATGATCAACGCTCTACTGCTGACTTCCCAGCATGCTATCGTTTCCTTTAATAGCATGTGATTGTTTTGCTTCCCTTTCTTCTTATCTTAATTTTCTTTTCCTGTTGTCACAAGATATTCCAGCTATCTCCTTCTCATCGCGTAACCAAGGAGACCTACTTGCGATTGTCTCCTCCTGATTTTGTTAATAAGCTCTAGGATTATCCCGGCTTTATCATCAACATGTGCCACACCGGTTGACGCAGGCGATCATGCCCTTCCACAATTATCTGTCCTCAGTGCATCGTAACAATTCTGTTTTTGACTGTTGCCGTACCACAACACCTACCTATCTAGTATCTTTTCTCTTTGTCGTCCGCGATCTTTCTGTTTCTGTATTTTTCCAGTTGTAAGAAAGTACTATAATAACTGAATATCAAAGCAAGCCCTCATGTGGGAAACAACAGGTAAGAGGAAAAGAGGAAGACCCAGAGAGACACTGAGAAGAACATTGATGAGAGAGGTATGAGCAGCAGGAATCAGCTCCCTCAATGAGATAGAGCTGATTGCACAGAACAGAGACAAATGGCGAGATTTGATAAAAGAATCTTTACAAGGATTGAAAACTGCTATAATACAAAATTTAGATAAGAGAAGGAGTATCTCGGTCTACGCTCTATGGGCCGGCTACTGCTCAAAAGGTCAATAGATAGATAGATAGATAGATAGATAGATAGATAGATAGATAGATAGATAGATAGATAGATTAGATTAGATTAGATTAGATTAGATTAGATAGATAGATAGATAGATAGATAGATAGATAGATAGATAGATAGATAGATAGATAGATAGATAGATAGATAGATAGATAGATAGATAGATAGATAGATAGATAGATAGATAGATAGATAGATAGATAGATAGATAGATAGATAGATAGATAGATAGATAGATAGATAGATAGATAGATAGATAGATAGATAGATAGATAGATAGATAGATAGATAGATAGATAGATAGATAGATAGATAGATAGATAGATAGATAGATAGATAGATAGATAGATAGATAGATAGATAGATAGATAGATAGATAGATAGATAGATAGATAGATAGATAGATAGATAGATAGATAGATAGATAGATAGAACAAAGTACTCTAACTTTCGCCTTCTTTAGATGTGTCCGAACAATGTAAATTGTTTATTTCTGAGTTTTTTTAGAAACTCATTTTTGTGTTGGCCTCTTTAGGCGATTAAATATTTATCATCAGGTTGCATGCACTCTACAGAACGCTGCATCCACCAAAACCTGTCTGAAAGAATCTCTAGTCAGACCTCCCACAGAACGCTGCATCCACCAAAACCTGTCTGAAAGAATCTCTGTCTCTAGTCAGACCTCCCACAGAACGCTGCATCCACCAAAACCTGTCTGAAAGAAACTCTGTCTCTAGTCAGACCTCCCACAGAACGCTGCATCCACCAAAACCTGTCTGAAAGAATCTCTGTCTCTAGTCAGACCTCCCACAGAACGCTGCATCCATCAAAACCTGTTTGAAAGAAGCTCTGTCTCTAGCCAGATCTCCCACAGAACGCTGCATCCACCAAAACTTGTCTGAAAGAAACTCTGTCTCTAGCCAGATCTCCCACAGAACGCTGCATCTACCAAAACCTGTCTGAAAGAATCTCTGTCTCTATTCAGACCTCCCACAGAACGCTGCATCCATCAAAACCTGTCTGAAAGAAACTCTGTCTCTAGCCAGATCTCCCACAGAACGCTGCATCCACCAAAACCTGTCTGAAAGAATCTCTGTCTCTAGCCAGATCTCCCACAGAACGTTGCATCCACCAAAACCTGTCTGAAAGAAACTCTGTCTCTAGCCAGATCTCCCACAGAACGCTGCATCCACCAAAACTTGTCTGAAAGAATCTCTGTCTCTAGTCAGACCTCCCACAGAACGCTGCATCCACCAAAACCTGTCTGAAAGAATCTCTGTCTATAGCCAGACCTCCCATAGAACGCTGCATCCATCAAAACTTGTCTGAAAGAAACTCTGTCTCTAGCCAGATCTCCCATAGAACGTTGCATCCACCAAAACCTGTCTGAAAGAATCTCTGTCTCTAGCCAGACCTCCCATAGAACGCTGCATCCACCAAAACTTGTCTGAAAGAAACTCTGTCTCTAGCCAGATCTCCCATAGAACGTTGCATCCATCAAAACCTGTCTGAAAGAATCTCTGTCTCTAGCCAGACCTCCCATAGAACGCTGCATCCAACAAAACTTGTCTGAAAGAAACTCTGTCTCTAGCCAGATCTCCCACAGAACGTTGCATCCACCACTGCCCGTCTGAAAAAAATCTGTCTGTAGCCAGATCTTCCTCTTCTTCTGTTGTCATGTTCAAGGTCTCCTTGATGTCTTGAAACCATTTTCTTCTTGGTCTGCCCCTGGTGCGTCGCCAAGGAACCATGCCTTCTATTATTGTTCGTTTCAACCCGCTGTGTCTTTTGACATAGCGATAGTATTTTAATTTCCTCTGTCGAATGGTGTTTATAAATCAGTTCTTTTTAATGTAAATCTTCTTCTTCTTCTTTCCTTCCTCATTTGTCTTTCAGCGTCGAGGGGAGATATAATTTGCGGTCTTTTGCTCTTCTGTTCACCTCTGCTGTTGTTATGTTTCCTAGTGCTTCTAAAATTCCATCAGTCCGTCTTTTTTTCGTGTTCGACCCTTGGGTCTTATGTTCACACAACGTTTATTGAGTTCTCGTGTTGTGTTTGGTCATTCTGCCTTGTTACGTGGCCAAACCATTTTATTTGTAGTTTTTTTAAATATATTCTATGGCGGGGATTATTCCTAGCTTTTTCTCTTTAATGTAATTGAATATGATGAATTGTAAAAATAGCTATAATCTTATCTTGACGTTTCACTTCCCCAAATCACACATGATGAAGTCAGGATAAGTTGCTAGAGTAATGGGCCTTACTTGAACACTGTGTCGTCATCGTTAGCACGGTGAGGAGTCCCAGGGAGATACGACCAGGCACTGAGTTCACGGTCAGCCAGAACGAGATCCACGACAACATAACGATCAGGATGCTGGGCATGTACATCTGGATCATGTAGAACCACACGTTTCTGATCATGTAGAATTCTGCCTGCAAGCAGCTGTGGTTTCCTGGAGGAGAGAGTTCAGAAGGGCAGGTCAAAGTTCAAATTGTAAACGTGTCATTGGATAAATATTACATGTGAGACGCACCAAGATGGACGCTTGTTTAAGTTTTAAACATTTCGGAATCTGATTAATTTCGGTTCTTCGTTGCACTTTTCTGCGTTAAAGTATAAATGATGATCTACTTATTACATTTGTGCGGGTAAAGCGAAGTTGTACGCCGGCAACAGTCCATTTTTGACAAATCAAGTGTTGTGAATGCGACCTTCCAACGTTTAGACTTGATCTGCGCTTTACGTCACATTGGTGGTGTTCATGGCTGTTGTTGGAATTCCTTGACGCAAGTTAATTCCATGTTACTTATCAATGTAAACTACTTCGTCAGCCACGGTTTTATCACTTTAAGGAATTTGCACAGTGTTTTGTTTGACGTAGGCTGCTTTCACTAGAGTAATTGGGAATCTAAAGGGAGCGAAATTGTGTGTACGACATTTTTGTGTGCTACGTCATCGTATTGATGGTGATGGTCTAATCACCAACTAATTACCCCATCAAGCTTGGGCAGATGGTGCTCGTAAGCCTGGGAGGGCAGACCATCTAAAGGCAGAATCCCCCTACAGAAAAGACAATCTGCTGCCTTGCAGGAAGATTGGGGACAATCAAAGGCTAAGGAAAGCAAACCTGAATAAAATGCTGGCTGAAATCGGATGCACTGGGCCTCTGGCGCAGAACACAGTGCAACGTTTTAACAAGTAATCAATCAGACTGGATCTAACAGACTATAATGATGATAGAAACTAACACTAACCGGAAAGGCTTCAAGAAACAGCTGAATATAATACACTGGAATGCGGAAGGCATATACCACAAAAAACAAGCTCTAACAATCAGACTAGCAGAGGAGGAGATAGATGTTGCCTGCATCCAGGAAACTCATCTTAATCCTCAGCACAGATTTATGATCAGGGGCTACCAAACATTTAGACAAGACAGGGAAGGTCACAAGGGTGGTATTCTTATACTTATTAAAAATTCCATCCCAGCAAAACTGATAGATGTCGTCACAAACGGAGAGGCAGAGATCATTGGTACAGACCTATACATTAACTCCGCTAGTATAAGGATATTTAATATATGCTGTCCTAATGACAAATTACTGAAGCTGGAGTCAATGGAAATAACACCATCAAAGTGTCTAGTAGTAGGAGACTTTAACAGTCACTCTGAAAGATGGGGATATAAGGAGTCCAATGTTCGAGGTGAAGAAGTGGACGAATGGGAAATAGACAACAACCTATTCCTCATAAACTCTAGGGAGGACCCCCACCCCAACCTTCTACTCAAGAAGATGGGGAACAACTTCCACACCCGACCTAGCGTTTGCAACTTGAGACATATCTATTAAAATAACCAGAAAAGTGCTGAATCAACTTGGAGATAGTGGCCATAGACAAGTCAAACTTTCAGTGGCTCTTGCTCACAAACAGGAGTTGTAAATACCTCTTCCCCGCTGGAACAATAAGAGAGCAGATTGGGCAAAGTTTGCAAGGCTCACTGATGCATATACTGAACCTATCAACACCCACGAAAAGAAGGTCAATAATATGATAGAGCGGTTCAAAAATGGCATCATGAGAGCTGCTAAAGAATCCATTCCTAGAGGAGCAAGAAGAAACTACAAGCCATACTAGAGCAAGGAAATACAAAGACTTAGAGGAGGAGCTGGACTCTGCCAGAGAACTAGCTGAAACAACACACAGCATAGAGAGCAACATTGCCTTCAAAGCGACCTCGGCCAAATACAGATGTGAGGTTATGACAGAGCTGGATAGACAAAACAGAGAGCCTTAATCTAGACATAAATGGTCATAAACTATGGAAACTTGCGAAAACTCTGAGCGACGAAAACAACTGTCGACCTCCAATATCATTAACACACAATCAGAACATCCTCACAGGCAAATGGCAGCAAATCTACTGATAGAGGCTTACAGAAACTTCAGTAGAAAAAACATTCCAATAGACAAACAGAAAGCTGCAAGGCGGGAAAACCAAGATGCAAAACACATGCCTTTAGTACCAGAAGAGCATCAGACGACCATCTTTACCCCAACTGAATTAGATGTTGCCCTCAAAAGAGTGAAGCTCAAAAGTTCCCCTGGTAAAGATTGAATCTCCAACGAAATGCTCCTAAATCTGGGACAGAAAGCCAAGAGCCAGCTTCTAAGGATAATAAATGCTAGCTGGAAGAGAGGTCATGTGCCGGCAATCTGGAAAGAAGCTATTATGGTGCCCATCCTCAAGCGTGGAAAAGACCCACTAGACCCAAGTAGCTATAGACCAATTAGCTTACTGAGCTGCCTGAGTAAACTCATGGAAAGACTGGTTAACAGAAGACATGTGGCATTTGGAGACAAAACAAGAAATCGTACCACAACAAAGTGGCTTCCGTCAGCACAGATCAACTGAAGACCTGGTCACCTACATTGCACAGGAAATAGAGGATGCTCTACAAGAAAAGAAACACACAGTGGCAGTGTAGGTCAACATGGAGAAGGCTTTTGATAGGGTTTGGCGAGAGGGTTTAAAGAACAAGCTTTTTAAACTTGGCATCCACGGTCGTTTATTCAATTGGGTCTCTCAATACCTTCAGGATAGAACGGCCAGAGTACAAGTTCAAGGTCAACTAAGTAAGAAGGTCTCTATCGAACAAGGTGTCCCACAAGGCGGAGTCTTGTCCTCAACACTCTTTTTATAAATGACATCGTAATGGACATTCCACCCAGAATACACTCAGCAATATACGCAGATGATCTGGCGTTATGAGCTCGTGAGGAAAGTATGACGGTGGCTGGACCCAGGATGCAAGATGCCCTAGGTGAACTTGAAAAATGGACGAGCACCTGGTTCTTACCAATCAACGGGAAAAAAAAACTACATATACTATTTTCAACCTATCAAGAAACACACTCTCTGCAAACTTGAAGATAAAAGACCATACACTCCCTATTGACCACAACCCAACATATCTTGGTGTCACCATGAATCGCAGAATGACTTGAAAAAATCAGATAGAAAGAGCAAGGAAAAAAGCCAGAAAACGAACAAATATTATGAAGAAATTGGCAGGAACGGACTGGGGGGGGGGGGGCAGACAACAATATTTTGAAAAGACTATACGTAGGAAGAGTCAGACCAGTTCTAGGGTATGGAGTCACAGCCTGGGCTATGACTTCCAAATCACACCTTAGCAAAATTAACAGAACACAGAACCAAGCTACCCGTATCATCAATGGTTCCATGAAATCTACACCTATCAAGACTCTAGAAACAGTAACAGGTTTACAACCCTTAGATGACAGACGGGTCGCTAAAGTCTTACAACAATCGGAGAAATATAGAAGGCTCCTTAGCCACTCCATGCACCAAAGAATAACTGGCTCCGGAATTGTACGACTAAAGAGGAGCAACTTCGCTGCAATTGCCAATGAACTAACTACTGGAGACCCAGTACTTTCCCAAACAATATTGAAACCCTCGGGCCCATCTTATATGTCTCCTCATGGAAAGCATAAAATACCAGAACTTCAGGAAAATCAAACAGGAATCATGAAAAAAGGCACCCAATCATACACAGAAAGAAGACACGTAGCAGAAAAACACATACACGATACCTACCCACAGGACTCTTGGTCCCACATATATATATATAGATGGCTCTGCTATAAATGCCACCAGAAATGGAGGGGGAGGTGTGTTCTTGACGCTGAATAATCAGGACGAGATCATCAAGTCAATAGCTACTGGAAAATTCTCAAACAACTTTAAAGCAGAAACTGAGGCCATCAGAGATGCTGCAACACTGGCTACTCAACACAAAAATAACATGCACAATAAATTGGTGATTCTGACTGATGTACTGTCATACTATCAGCTCTAAAAAGCCCAAGAGCAATGAACTAGATGACTTGAGAACAACCCTGGACCAACTATGCAATAACTTCCAGAGAGTAGTCATTCAGTGGATACCATCACACTGCAATATACACGGGAACGAACGCGCAGAAAAATTAACTAAAGAGGGAGGGAGATTACCGCAAGAGAACCATCCGCTCAGTTGTGATGAAGCCAAATCCATCCTTAAGGGTCAGTTCCATGAAAAATGGAAACGAGAACACCCAAAGCATAACGAGAGTGACAGGTACCACCAACTATCAAGCAGGGATCAAGTCATCACACTTCACGTACGCACTGGCCACAATAGAATGAGAAATCACATGTTCACCAAATTCAAAATAGGTACAACCAGCCTATGTCACTGTACACTGGACAATATGACTACAAAACATGTTCTACAGGATTGCCCCCAGTACACAGACCTGAGAAGAGCAATGTGGTCCACACCCACCTCCCTGGAAGAAAAACTATATGGGGCAATCGATTCGCTTAAACAGACAGCTGACTTCATGAGAGAGTCTGGAATCCTTCTCTGATTGAGTCTTGATCGCAGAGAGAGAGAGAGAGAGAGAGAGAGAGAGAGAGAGAGAGAGAGAGAGAGAGAGATATTACATGTGAGCTATTTATAGATTTATTTCTTGCAAAAAAAAAAAATCGACGTTTGGAAAGAAAATGTCGTGAGTCGTCATAATTACCATCAACATGTGACGTGCTTTGTTGTGTTGACGATCGGCTGCCTTGACAAATCTTTTATTTGTTAAACATTTAATTTATTCGGTAACGTCCTAGTTTAGGGACATAAATTATTTGATTTTTCGGAAGAGCAACATCTCCTTATGACATAGCACTTCATTCGGTAGTTCTCTAACCTGTCTTTTAGAAGACCTTAATTGTACAGAAAAGAAAAACAGCGCCAGGGTAAAATCCTGTTTCCTAACGAAATATACAATAAATTGCGTTAGTGGTGAACATTGATGAGCAGGGAGATAATTTGTAGTATCAGAGAACCGCTGTAGTTTTGTTGAGACAACTAAGGTGAGATCACTTTAATTTATGTACCTAACCTAGGAAATTATCACTAATTTCAACGACTTAGCATTAACATCCACTTACCATTCTCCTGTACATGTTTCTTTCAATACTTTCTTTATATTTATTCATCTGTCTTCTCCATTGTCAAAGGTTTTCAATGCATTTCTTTATAAAAAGATATATCAATTTTTTGTTTGGTCCCTCGATTCTCCTACGTTTTGAAACATGATTTTTCTCTTGTCACACTTTTCTCCACGTGCTACAACTCTCCCCTACCATCAATGATAATGTCAATCATTTTGCCATTGATGATATCTTTGAGAAAATATAAATGTCAGTTTAAGGTGTTTGCAAACTTTCAGCCTAAGAAATATTGGTTTGCTGCAGCACGTGAAGAAGCAGTGGCGTCTCGTGTAGAGATGGTTCCTACCTCATAAATGGTGAGCAATTAAAAAAAAAAAAACTATCTTTACGACATTTTCCAATTAATTGGGTCTACCAGGGGGACTCACGGGGTTAAAAGGCGCACGAATTGAAGATGAGATAAGAATAGAATACTAATAACTAGAAATCAGTGGCGTATACTGGTTTTAGGGTCTGAGCTACCGCTGACATAATAAATAAAGACATACATTATATTCAGTAGGCTAACATGAAGTAATATTTGCTAATGATATCACTACATTTTAAATTACTTACTTATTTATATGTAAACTCTGTCCGTCTTGTTTGGGACGAAAATGTCTCGATGACTTTGTCATTGAAAGTATTGTTGGTTTGGTTTCTAAGTTTCTGAAGGAATGATTTCTCAATGGACATTATTGCCAAACAAGATAAGCGTTCTTGTGTCTGAGTTGAGTGACAATAAGATTTGATTCTCTTGAGAGCATAAAGAGTTCTTTCTACAGATGCTGATGCGCATAACGTAGTTATAAATAGGTTAGGAAGTTCCGGTAATAAAACATAGTTTCACTTTCACTTTGTGACGCTTTTGATTGGCTAGAGCTAAAAATACCCCATGAAACCGCATTCCTCTAGCGGTAGCTCTCGCCGTATTATTTTCACTGGAATTTTTTAATGTCAAGGTCATTAATTCTAAGTCGGAGAGAAGAGAACTGTACCGCTGCTTATTAGCGGTTTCATGTACTATCTTAGAGTAGTTTCGGTTTCATTCATAAACGTTATAGTGGCCTATAACCAAGGAAAACCTTACTTTAATAAATGCAAATCAAAGCAAATAAATCATATTAGCCTACGAAATGTGTAATAGAATATTCGAAAATTTGTAATATAATTATGAATAAATTGTATAATAAATTATAATTTTCTTTTGTATTTCGTTAATATGTTCAGGCTACCGGCGGTAGCTGCGGTAGCATAGTGAACGCCACTGCTAGAAATAGAAGTTAGAAATAGGTAGCTGAATACTTGTCGTGCCCAGGTGCTGACAGCTCACGTTACGCCACTGGGAGGTCATAGCAGTGAGAATCTGTAGCTCTAAAAGATGACGTATCATCAATACAAGAATATAACTTCTCAAGTAATCGAATCCATTAAGTAAGACTGCAAGAAAAGTGTAACTGTTGTACAAACATGTACTCTTAAATCTACAGCCTAAGGGGATGAAGTCAAAATGATATGAACTAGAATACTGCAGTCGAATATTTCCATTCGGTCAGAATCACCGAGCAGCTGGTCGAGTGTGTAAAGGTTGTCGCTCTGTAGTCTGATGGGCGCTGGCCTGAATCATAATCAACAGTTTTTTTTTTTTTTTTTTTTTTTTTTTTTTTTGCACTGGACAACCCGCCTTTATTCTCCAGGACTATTCCTCCCCCACCCACCACACCTCATACACTACATTCCTGCAACTGTATATGTCTTATTCGTCAAGAATTGTGAGATTAATTGACAAAATTTCACATCCTCTTTCTTTCAGCTCCCTGTGGAACATAGGTCTTCAACAAACACTTTCAGCTCCATGTGGAGCATAGGTCTTCAACAAACACTTTCAACATCCTGGAATATAGGTCTTCAACAAACACTTTCAGCTCCATGTGGAGCATAGGTCTTCAACAAACACTTTCAGCTCCATGTGGAGCATAGGTCTTCAATAAACATTTTCAACTCCATGTGGAGCATAGGTCTTCAGCAACTACTTTCAGCTCCCCGTTGAGCATAGGTCTTCAACAACCACTCTCAGCTCCATGTGGAACATAGGTCTTCAACAACCACTTTCAGCTCCCTGTGGAACATAGGTCTTCAACAAATACTTTCAAGTCCCTGTGGAGCATATGTCTTCAACAAACACTTTCTAAGCCATTCTGTTTCTTGTCATTCTTTTAAGATCATTCCATGTCTTCCCCATCATCTTCATCTCTGCTTCCATCTGTCTTCTCCAAGAATATTTTGGACTTCATCTTTGTCTCTTTCACTGGGGATTCCAAAAAAAAGGGTCGGTCTGTCGAGAAGTATTCTCAGTTGGCTTCCGCAGTGTTTGTCCTATCTGGCGCTATCGTCTTCTATGAATTTCTTTGTCCACTGGTATTTGACTGGCACATTTCCATAATTCTACGCTAGTGGTTTTGTCCTGCCATTTCGATCCTTTTATTCTGCGCAAGCATCCAGTAATGAAGGTATGCATCTTCGTAAGTGTCATTTATGTTATTCCCCATGCTTCACATCCTTATAATAGGACTGACTTAACACTGCAGTTGAAAATTGTTCTATCTGTATTTGAACTAATTTCTTAGAATTTCCATTTCCTTGTGCAACGAAGGCTCCACTTTATTTTTGTATCTTTATTTTGGTGTCATTCTCTGTTCCTCATTCCTTGTCTACATCACTGTCCAGAACCATTGTACATGTTTACAACTTTATTTGAGGTAATCGTATGTGTTTCTTTGTCAAGTGCATTTAGTATGGATCACCCTGTGTTGGTACAGGGACCCCGCGGCGAGGGGAGAAAAGCATGGAGCCACTGTTACCCACCACGCATGTCTCGACAAGCGACTAGGGAGGTTTGGAATCGTCGCCTGTGCAATTGAGTAAGACGTGAACGGAGCGACCTTGTCAACGGTATCTACCGATGCATTTTGGGAAATGCTGTGACGAGTTGTTAAGCGCGTATGAGGGAATTACTGACTTCAAAGAAATCGATGGACCCTATATGCAAGAACAATAAGAAAAATAACCACCACCGAGATAAAATGTATCAGACAAATGACAGGTAACAGACTGTGAGGTAAAATCAGAAATGAATAACTGAGGAAAAAGGTAGGAATAATCCCCTCCATAGAGTACATAAAGAAACAACAGATAAAATTATTTGGCCACGTGACAAAGCAGAATGATCAAAACACAACACAACGTGTCTACAATAAACGCTGTAAGAATACCAGACCCAAGGGCCGACCACGAAAAAAAGATGGTTTGACGGAATTTTAGAAACACTAGAAAACATAACAGCAGCAGGAGTAAACAGAAGAGCAAAAGACCGTAAATTGTTTCTCCCCTCGACGCTGAAAGACAAATAAGTAAGGAAAGAAGAAGTATGAAACTGATCCCATAGTCCATGGCTGTAATAGAATAGAATAGAAGAGAATAGAATAGAATAGAATAGAATAGAATAGAGTAGAATAGAATAGAATAGAATAGAATAGAATAGAGTAGAATAGAATAGAATAGAATAGAGTAGAATAGAATAGAGTAGAATAGAATAGAATAGAGTAGAATAGAATAGAGTAGAATAGAATAGAATAGAATAGAATAGAATAGAACAATGTACTGCAACTATAGATGTATGTCTTTCTTGAATAAATATGGTAATGTTCCAGATATGTTGCTCATCTCTATGATATTTGATGCTATTGGAATAACCTTCTTTTCGTAAATAGTTTGCAAATGTCATATAATAAAAAGCACATGATAACATTAGGAACAGTAATTCTAATTCCATAAAAATATACTAACATCAAAACAAATAACATCAGGGCTAACAAATAACATCAGGGCTAAAGCGGAGAATAGCAAAATGTTATATTTTCTCAATATTGCTGTATGGTGCAGAAACATGGACATTAGACAAGAAAACAGAACAGAAAATTTAAGCCTTTGAAATGTGGATATATAGAAGAATAGGTAGAATTGGATGGAAGGAAAAGAAAACAAATGATGAAGTCTTAAAACAACTAAAAATGAAAAGAAAACTACCAAACACAATTCAAACAAGACAAATTAGATTTTTGGGTCATGTTAAAAGACACAGCAATCCGACTAACGGTAATCTTGAAAGGGAAAATACAAGGTAAAGAGATAGAGGTAGACCAAGACTAACATTGACGAGTAACATCAAAAGATGGACAAGTCATGTATCTATGGCAACCGGCACTATCAAAGTAAGAGACAGCGGAACGGCGCGCCGTGATAGCCAACCTTTGATGCAGAGACGGCACTCAATGATGATGACATAGTGGTGGCTAATTGATGTTTATATACAGACGACGTACAGACGTTAGATGCTTACCTATCTTTTGGTGGTAGCGCTTGCTGCAGTGAGTGGCCCTGACACTTTTGACCTCAAACTGCGGCAGGACGATGTCCTCATCCATCACAATAGACTTCCCATGAATCTCGGCGTTTTCAAATGGCTCGGTCGAGTTCATCCACTTTAACACCAAGTCCGCGTCTGAGAAACCAACTGCGGACATGCATGGATATTCTTGTTGGTTTAATGACAAAAGCCTCGGAGTTTCTCCATTAAGTATTTGTCTAAATTATTTAATGATCCACATTTTGGTTTCAGTGGATTTGTTACAGTTTCCAAATAATATTATTTTGTGTTTAGTTTGTAACTATTCTCTTAATTCCAAATATATAAGTTGAAAGAAACATCGTTGATGCTTGTTGATCTTAATTCTAAATATTTGAACTAAAATAAAAACATCGTTGATACTCCTAGATTTCTGTTGCATGTATAATGTGAGATAAGCACAGAGAAGAAATATATAAAAAAAAAAAAAAAACATGAAAAGAGTGCGGGGCCGCGTGTAAAACTGCAAAAATATATAAATTAAAGATAAAACGGTATTGAGCAACTGGATCAACAGATATACAAGATAAACTACAAAGTTTCGGAGAAAACTTTTATCAGGTATAGCAAACCATACACATTAAACACAACAATTCAAGTCAGAATACAAAACGACATAGCTAAAAAAAAATGACGGAAAGGATTTCGGAAAAGACGGTGGCCAACCATTTTTAGAGCTAAGTCGTAACTTGAATTGTTGTATTTAATGTGGACAGTTTGTTTGTTATAGCCGATGAAGGCTTTCGCCGACACGTTGTGGCTTGTCTTGTCTTTTTGTTAGTCTAACTGTTCAATACCACTGCATGTTTTTTTTTTCCATGTAGAGTAATAATTGAACTTGTATAAATAAATTAGAATCATCGGTGGCTTGTCTACTTGCCAACAAGAGCTTGATTTCGATGCTGACCCATAGCACCTAAAATATGCACTTTAAAAATATTTTTAAAAGGGTGGGTGTTTATTGACCTAGCATAATACTGACCACATCAACATAATATAGACAGCCAGGCTGTATTTAAAAATATATATTGTCAGTAAACGGGAACAATGGTTCGTCTGGGAACAATGTTAACCTCAGATAGTAGGTGTACAACAGAGGTGAGATGGTAGGTGTACAACAGAGGTGAGATGGTAGGTGTACAACAGAGGTGAGATGGTAGGTGTACAACAGAGGTGAGATGGTAGGTGTACAACAGAGGTGAGATGGTAGGTGTACAACAGAGGTGAGATGGTAGGTGTACAACAGAGGTGAGATGGTAGGTGTACAACAGAGGTGAGATGGTAGGTGTACAACAGAGGTGAGATGGTAGGTGTACAACAGAGGTGAGATGGTAGGTGTACAACAGCGGTGAGATGGTAGGTGTACAACAGAGGTGAGATGGTAGGTGTACAACAGAGGTGAGATGGTAGGTGTACAACAGAGGTGAGATGGTAGGTGTACAACAGAGGTGAGATGGTAGGTGTACAACAGAGGTGAGATGGTAGGTGTACAACAGAGGTGAGATGGTAGGTGTACAACAGAGGTGAGATGGTAGGTGTACAACAGAGGTGAGATGGTAGGTGTACAACAGCGGTGAGATGGTAGGTGTACAACAGAGGTGAGATGGTAGGTGTACAACAGCGGTGAGATAGTAGGTGTACAACAGAGGTGAGATGGTAGGTGTACAACAGAGGTGAGATGGTAGGTGTACAACAGAGGTGAGATGGTAGGTGTACAACAGAGGTGAGATGGTAGGTGTACAACAGAGGTGAGATGGTAGGTGTACAACAGAGGTGAGATGGTAGGTGTACAACAGAGGTGAGATGGTAGGTGTACAACAGAGGTGAGATGGTAGGTGTACAACAGAGGTGAGATGCAGCAATGGCTCAGGCAAAAGCAGCTTTCCAAAAAATAAGGAAGATACTATGCAATCCATTTTGATAGTACAAACAAGAAAAATAGTTCGTAAATGTTATGTAGAACCAGTTTTAACAAATGGATGTGAATCATGGACAATAGGACAACAGACAAGAAATCACTGGAGGCTGTAGAAATGTAGTTTTACTGAAGAATGTTAAGAATACCATGGACAGCTAAGAAGAGTAATGAAAACGTTCTGAAAGAGGCCACAGCAAAAAAGAGAGCTAATTTCCAATATTAGGAAGAAACAATCATAATTTCTTGGCCATGTAATGAGAAGGGAACAGCTGGAATATATTGTAACAACTGGGAAAATCGAGGGACAAAGAGATAAAGGGATGCAAAGAGAAAAGATACCAGACAGCTTAAGAGAATGGCTTGGCAGAAGGTCAAAAACAGAAATGATAAATAACTGCCGTGATCGAAAGTTGTGGAGAGACATGATCACCGGATTTTTTCCTGGGAAAGTAAAGCGGCACGGGCGTAATACCGACCACATTACCCCAAAAATCATGTGCTGAAGATCTTTAAAATTGATGGTCACCAACACCATATTCCCTATACGCCACTTGGCGTGACGGGAGCTCTACTTTTTTTTTTTCTATACATGTATTACAATAAAATAGCTGCCGAGATCGATAGTTGTGGAGAGACATGATCACCTACGCCAGCAGGCACGGTACTTGAAGATGATGATTACAATATAGTATTATATATGTATACTACACTACGCTACAATGCACTACGCTACAATACACTACGTTACAATACACTACGTTACTATACACTACGTTACAATACACTACGCTATGCTATTCTGTGCTGCTTTGTATTGTACTGTACTGCATATATATATACACTATGGACTGGGTAGTCTAGTGAGTAAACAAATAATCCGTGCTTTCTTTATGATGTTACCACTAATAATCTCTTGGGTAGTGAGATGTCTAGCCCACTCGGATAACAGCAATAAACAGGAGGTCATGTGTGCAGTCGCGCACGTTAAAGATCGCCTGGCAGTTAATATCGCAAATCGCAGGACTAAAATATGGCCGCTACCCCGACCAAATTGTCAGTAATAATCTAACTCAAACCGTAGATTAGAAGTCCGTGCTAAGGAGTTCGTGCACGTGGGTCAGGATTTTCCTCGGATTTTCTCGACATTCTCGGACTGGGTTTCTCTCCCTCGCTCTCTCTCTCTCTCTCTCTCTCTCTCTCTCTCTCTCTCTCTCTCTCTCTCTCTCTCTGCGTTCAGGACTAAATCAGAGTAAGGATTCCAGACTCTCATATGAAGTCAGCTGTCAGGCTAAGTGTGTTGATCGCCCCCACAGACAGAACATCACAATCAGAGTCTGTCAGATCCACTCTGACTGAACACCGTTAATACGTTGCACTGTGTTCTGCGCCAGTGGCCCAGTGCATCCGATTTCATTCAGCATTTTATTCGGGTTTGCTTTCCCTAGCCTTTGATTGTCCCCAATCTTCCTGCAAGGCAGCAGATTGTCTTTTCTGTAGGGGGATTCTGCCCATAGATGGTAGGCCCTCCCAGGTTTACGAGCACCATCTGCCCGAGTCACTAGAGGTGACTAACACAGACATGCACACACAAAGATGTGAGATGTGACTAACACAGACACGGACACACAAAGATGTGAGATGTGACTAACACAGACATACACACACAAAGATATGAGATGTGACTAACACAGACACGGACACACAAAGATGTGAGATGTGACTAACACAGACATACACACACAAAGATGTGAGATGTGACTAACACAGACACGGACACACAAAGATGTGAGATGTGACTAACACAGACATACACACACAAAGATGTGAGATGTGACTAACACAGACATGCACACACAAAGATATGAGATGTGACTAATACAGACATGCACACAGCGATACGAGACATGACCAACACTGATACACATCAAGATATATGACACATGACTAACATAAACATGCACATAAAGATATGATATATAACTGACATTGACATGCACACACAAAGATATGACACATGCCTAACATAGACATGCACACAAAGATAAGAGATATGACTAACATAGATATGAACACACAAAGATATGAGATGGGACTAACATAGCCGTGCACACACAAGGATATGAGATGTGACAAACACAGACATGCACACACAAAGATATGAGATATGACTAACATAAACATGCACACAAAGATATGAGATATCACTAACCCAGACATACACACACAAAGATATGACATATGACTAACACTGGTACACACTAAGATATGAGCCATGGCCAGCACACACAAGCTAAGATATGAGCCATGGCTAGGACAGAAACACAGCAAGATTTGAGCCATGGCTTCACTAAAAAACACCAAAAATGAATCATGTCTAGCACAGAAACACATTAAAGTGTCCATATGCTTGGGCTTGTTGTAGACTCTTCTGAACGTGGGAATCACAGGTTTAGTTAAACAGTTGTAAGGAGATTTGAGAGTGCAGTCTGACCCATAGAACGTTCTCTTGCATGTACAGATTCCCGATCGACTGTTCACAGGTGTCGTTGAAACAGTTGTCCGGACATTTGAGAGTACATATGATGTCATAGCCATCAGAACACATCTGTTCGCACTGTAGCCCAAAATTACCATCGGGACAAGTGTCATTACAGGTATAGCCAAGATGTTTACATTGTAGGCATTTTCCAGATTTTTCCTCAAATAAAGGACAGACACTGAGATAAGACCCGGAACAGTCGTGTCCATAGATTCCATGTGAACAGTAACCGTGACAAGTACCGATGATGACATTGCAGCCTTTACTACACCCACTACACACCGCACAAAACGATCAAGAATGCTCGTCCAGACAATAGGTGTCTGTAAATGTTTGCACCTCATATACCGTCAGTGCACTGTCGGCCTGCGAAATAGTCGGTGAGAACTCAATCTTAATGTGTGCCATTGACGTTTGTGTTTTTACTACTATAGTGTTCACAGATAAATTAGGGTATGATATATCATTATACTGGAACACTACTCCGCCACTGTCAGAGAAAGCCTTTAGAGTGGCATTCTTTACCCGAATCATAGTGCTAGCTCGATGATAGATTCGAATGATGTGAGTCTTTTGGGGCGTTAAAAAGTTCAGATACCAGTAAACAGAATTGGTTCCACTTCTCCATTGTGTGTGTGTGTGTGCAGTCATTGTCATAGAGATTGGTCTTTGTTTTGCTATTAACTGCGGCCTCTGATCCACATCCGTCTCCTGTATAACAAGCATCAAATGTGTCGGTCTGGTTTGTGATCTGTTTGAGAGCCACTTTCCGACCCCCGCCAATGTAGATGGAGCAGATATTTGCAACTATCGCCCTTTCAATCCGTAACTTGTTGATCAGACCAGCCCTAGAGCAGAAGACATCAATCTCGTGCGGACTAACTACAAACCTTGATACATTGTTACATGAGGCCGAACCATTCAGTTTTACCGTGAAACTGTCCGGATATTTAAGTCATTCGCATAAATCCTAAACCAGGAGCACGGCAAAGATTGATTGAGAGTTGCCTCAACTGATGTAGAATCTGTGTCCGGATTACATGAGGTGTCGTTGTTATCAAACAGAAAAGTAGGTTCAGATTTTTGGGCATATTTGTAAATAAAATCAAAGTACTGACACTGGGGTCCGAAAATTTTGTGCTGACAACTGTCATTGTTTGGGCATGTCCCTGTAGTTTTGTCACAAACTAAGCCATTATAGCAGAGACATTGTAACGTACAATTTGCCCCAAACCAACCGTCGGCACAAGTAAGGTCATTAGCTTCGATGGTTGCTAACGAAGCCAGCGAATAAAGACTTGATCTACAGCGATGGTTAACGAACTGTATACACACATTTATTATCAAACCCGTGATTACATTTTAAAAAAAATCCGCCATCTCACTGTGGTAACAGATAGCCTGAAATTCTCTAATAGAATTAGATAAACCGTTGGAGACAAGGAAAGTCAACATTGTTTACATGGCTTGGACGCAAGAAGCGTCCATTTTGGTGCGTCCATTTTGGGCGGGGTTTTAGAGCAGCTATATATAGGTTCGTCTGGTGTGCAGTGATGATGTTTCTAATAAAAAACAAATATATAGAATGTTTGCCAACTACACCCCCAGAAGTATACTCACAGCTCATGATGATAAGGTGACAGGTCTGCTTGTCAAAGGGATAGTTGACGAGGTTCATGGGGCAACTAAGAGTCATGGACAACCTGGTGAGAATGTGTGGGGGATGGTGAGAGTCGACAGTTATGTACAACCGTTGTGTGTGTGTGTGTCTAGTGCGGCATCTCTGAGGTTATATCTTTGTTTGTGTGTATTTTGTGTGCGTAAAAAAAGGGTTTCGTGTAGACTGATATTGTTGTATAGGTTGGAGTGTTTGTTTCCATGTGTCATCGTGTGTGCACGCATTTTATAATGAACATTAAACAGATGTTGCTGTGTAAGCTGGATAGTTTCTATGTGTGCATGTTATGTACTTGATTTTTATCATTTTATATATATATAATTATACCTATATATATATATTCTACATCATTCATCATAATCATCATGTACCATACCGGTTGGCGTAGGCGATTATGTCCTTCCAGAAACTTATATCTACAGTGCATCGTTTCAGTTCTGTTGTTGACTGTTTTCCTTACCATGACACCAAGCTATCCAGTATTTTCTCTCTTTATCGTCCGCGATCTCTCTTTCTCCGTATTTTGCCAGTTGTAAACCAAGTATTCCAACTTTCCTCTTCTCATGATGTGCCCGAAAAATGTCGATTGTTTCTTTCTGATGTTTTTTAGCAGTTCCCTTTGTGTATTGAGCTTTTTGAGAATTTCCACATTGGTCTTTTTAGCTGTTCAGGAATTTTGAACGTTTTACTGATAAATCTCATCTCTGTGGCCTCTAATCGTCTTTTCATTTGTTTGTTTATGGTCCATGATTCACTTCCATAAGTCAGAATTGGCTCTATATAGCACAGATGAACTCTTTTTCTCATTTCTGTTGATATAGATTTGTTGCATAAGATGTTTTTCATTTTCTGAAATTCTATTTTGGCCTGAACCATTCTGCTTTTTTATTTTATTTCTGTGGTGGATTTTCCATCTGATGTTATTATTATTGTGCCTAAGTATTTGGCACGTTGGACTTGTTTCAGATTTGTCCTGTTTATTTTTATGCTGCATGATGGTGATGATTGTTTCTTCGACGTGACGATTACTTCTGGTATCTTACTATTCAGACTGAGACCTTTCTTGTTTTGACCTAACTCGTATGATCATGCCAATTCATCCTAAGTAAAATAACAGAATACAATAATAATAGAATGTTCAATAAAATTGATTTAAATAATACAATCAAATTTCTGGTACATGCCACTTTTATTTTATTCTTTTTTTTTACTTAGGACAAATTTGATTGATCAAACGAGTTAGATATTCACATTTGAACTGATTAGTTTCATGTTGACAAGCCTGTAGAATAGGAGAAATATTTGTTTAAACATATTCAACAATGTCTTTAATGAGTTGATACGTTGAATTATGTTTATAAGCAATCCCTCAGCATTAAACCTTGGCCTGGAGTGATAACAACCAACCTGCTACATCAACAGTCAAAATTCCATCTTGACCTGGCGTGATAACGACCAAGCTGTTACTTCAACAGTCAACATTCCTTCTCGACCTCTCGTGACAACAACAACCTTGTTACAACAAGAGTAAATATTCCATCTCGAACTGACGTGATAACAACCAACCTGCTACATTAACAGTTAACATTCCATCTTGACCTGGCGTGATAACGACCAACCTGTTACTTCAACAGTCAACATTCCTTCTCGACCTCTCGTGACAACAACAACCTTGTTACAACAAGAGTCAATATTCCATCTTGAACTGACGTGATAACAACCAATCTGCTACATCAACAGTTAACATTCAATCTCGCCCTGGCGTGATAACAACCAACCTGCTAAATCAACAGTCAGTATTCCATCTTGATCTAGCGTGAAAATAACCGATCTGCTACATCAACAGTCAACATTCCATCTAGACCTGCCGTGATAACAACCGACCTGCTACATCAACAGTCAACATTCCATCTAGACCTACCGTGATAACAACCGACCTGCTACATCAACAGTCAACATTCCATCTAGACCTACCGTGATAACAACCGACCTGCTACATGAACAGTCAACATTCCATCTAGACCTACCGTGATAACAACCGACCTGCTACATCAACAGTCAACATTCCATCTAGACCTGCCGTGATAACAACCGACCTGCTACATGAACAGTCAACATTCCATCTAGACCTGCCGTGATAACAACCGACCTGCTACATCAACAGTCAACATTCCATCTAGACCTGCCGTGATAACAACCGACCTGCTACATGAACAGTCAACATTCCATCTAGACCTGCCGTGATAACAACCGACCTGCTACATCAACAGTCAACATTCCATCTAGACCTGCCGTGATAACAACCGACCTGCTACATGAACAGTCAACATTGCAACTCGACTTTCCGTGACAATGTTAAACTTCCTGCTTCAACACTCAACATTTCAGCTACTTGTAAGGCTTACCTCCCTTCAGGTCAGCCATTACACTTCCATGTATGCTCCAACGCCTCACATCCTAGTCTTGTCAAACCTCTACTTCACTATTTATCTACAGTTAATATCTTTTAACATCCCACTGCTCAATCAAGGCACAAAATAAGTTCTGACAGAAACATCCCCTTCCATCTATCCACATTTCAGCTGCAAAGTCACTAAAGGTGAGTCTCATCGTTGCGAAATGTGAAATCGTTGAGGCCAGAAAGAAAACACGAACAAGAAAAGATCAGACAAATTAAAACCTACACGACCATTGTTCAATTGTTGCAGGTGAGATTTCTGCAAGAACAGGATTTTACCTTAACCCTCCGTCAACACATGAAAAGAAAAGACCTGTCCTCTAAACCTGTTGCTATATAAAGACATGTCTTCTCAACCTGTTGCTGTATAAAGACTTGTGCTCTCAACCTGTTGCTATATAAAGACTTGTGCTCTCAACCTATTGCTATATAAAGACTTGTGCTCTCAACCTATTGCTGTATAAAGACTTGTGCTCTCAACCTATTGCTATATAAAGACATGTCTTCTCAACCTGTTGCTGTATAAAGACTTGTGCTCTCAACCTGTTGCTATATAAAGACTTGTGCTCTCAACCTGTTGCTGTATAAAGACTTGTGCTCTCAACCTATTGCTATATAAAGACTGTGCTCTCAACCTATTGCTATATAAAGACATGTCTTCTCAACCTGTTGCTGTATAAAGACTTGTGCTCTCAACTGTTGCTATATAAAGACATGTCTTCTCAACCTGTTGCTGTATAAAGACGTGTCCTCTCAACCTGTTGCTATATAAAGACGTGTCCTCTCAACTTGTTGCTATATAAAAGACGTGTCCTCTCAACTTGTTGCTATATAAAGACGTGTCCTCTCAACTTGTTGCTATGTAAAGACTTGTCCTCTCAACTTGTTGCTATATAAAGACGTGTCCTCTCAACTTGTTGCTATATAAAGACGTGTCCTCTCAACTTGTTGCTATATAAAGACCTGTCCTCTCAACTTGTTGCTATATAAAGACGTGTCCTCTCAACTTGTTGCTATATAAAGACGTGTCCTCTCAACTTGTTGCTATGTAAAGACTTGTGCTCTCAACCTGTTGCTATATAAAGACTTGTCCTCTCAACCTGTTGCTATATAAAGACTTGTCCTCTCAACCTGTTGCTATATAAAGACCTGTCCTCTCAACTTGTTGCTATATAAAGACTTGTGCTCTCAACCTGTTGCTATATAAAAACTTGTGCTCTCAACATGTTGCTATATAAAGACCCGTCCTCTCAATTTGTTGTTATATAAAGACTTCTGCTCTCAACCTGTTGCTATAAAAAGACTTGTGCTCTCAACTTGTTGCTATATAAAGACTCGTGCTCTCATATTGTTGCTATATTAAGACTCGTACTCTCAACTTGTTGCTATATAAAGACTCGTGCTCTCAACTTGTTGCTATATAAAGACTCATGCTCTCAACTTGTTGCTATATAAAGACTCGTGTTCTCAACTTGTTGCTATATAACGACTTGTGCTCTCAACTTGTTGCTATATAAAGACCTGCCCTCTCAACCTGTTGCTATATAAAGACCTGTCCTCTTAACTTGTTGATATATAAAGACTTGTGCAATCAAGCTGTTACTATATAAATACCTGTGCTCTCAACCTGTTGCTATAAAAAGACTTGTGCAATCAACCTTTTGCTATATAAAGACCTGTCCTTTAAACCTGTTGCTATAAAAAGATTTGTGCAATCAACCTGTTGCTATATAAAGACTTGTGCAATCAAGCTGTTACTATATAAAGACCTGTCCTTTCAACCTGTTGCTATAAAAAGACTTGTGCAATCAACCTGTTGCTATATAAAGACTTGTGCAATCACGATATTGCTATATAAAGATCTGTCCTCTCAACCTGTTTCTATATAAAGACTTGTGCTCTCAACCTGTTGCTATATAAAGACTTGTTCCCTCAACTTGTTGCAATATAAAGACCCGTTCTTTCAACTTGTTGCTATATAAAGACTCGTGCTCTCAACCTGTTGCTATATAAAGACATGTTCTCTCAAAATGTTGCTATATAAAGACCTGTTCTCTCAACTTGTTGCAATATAAAGACCCGTTCTTTCAACTTGTTGCTATATAAAGACTTGTGTCCTCAACCTGTTGCTATATAAAGACATGTTCTCTCAAAATGTTGCTATATAAAGACCTGTTCTCTTAACCTGTTGCTATATAAAGACCTGTTCTCTCAACCTGTTGATATATAAAGACCTGTTCTCTCAACCTGTTGGTATATAAAGACCTGTTCTCTCAACCTGTTGCTATATAAAGACTTGTACTCTCAACCTGTTGCTATATAAAGACCTGTCCTCTCAATCTGTTTCTGTATAAAGACATGCGTCCTCACCTTGTCATATAGAGAATAGTGTCATCACCTTGTTATATAGAGAATAGTGTTATCACCTTGTTATATAGAGAATAGTGTCTTCACCTTGTCATATAGAGAATAGTTTCATCACCTTGTTATATAGAGAATAGTGTCCTCACTTTGATATATAGAGAATAGTGTCCTCACCTTGATATATAGAGAATAGTGTCATCACCTTGATTTATAGAGAATAGTGTCATCACCTTGATATATAGAGAAGAGTGTCCTCACCTTGATATATAGAGAATAGTGTCATCACCTTGATATATAGAGAATAGTGTCATCACATTGAAGATATAGAGAATAGTGTCATCACCCTGATATATAGAGAATAGTGTCATCACCTTGATATATAGAGAATAGTTTCATCACCTTGATATGTAGAGAATAGTGTCATCACCTTGATATATAGAGAATAGTGTCCTCACCTTGATATATAGAGAATAGTGTCATCACCTTGATATATAGAGAATAGTGTCCTCACCTTGATATATAGAGAATAGTGTCATCACCTTGATATATAGAGAATAGTGTAATCACCTTGATATATAGAGAATAGTGTCCTCACCTTGATATATAGAGAATAGTTTCATCACCTTGATATATAGAGAATAGTGTCCTCACCTGGATATACAGAGAATAGTGTAATCACCTTGATATATAGAGAATAGTGTCCTCACCTTGTTATATAGAGAACAGTGTCATCACATTGATATATAAAGAATAGTGTCCTAACCATGAAATATAGTGAATAGTGTCCTTACCTTGTTATATAGAGAATAGTGTCCTCACCTTGTTATATAGAGTATAGTGTCCTCACCTTGTTATATAGAGAATAGTGTCCTTACCTTGTTATGTACAGAATAGTGTCCTCACCTTGTTATATAGAGAACAGTGTCCTCACCTTGTTATGTACAGAATAGTGTCCTCACCTTGTTATATAGAGAATAGTGTCCTCACCTTGTTATATAGAGAACAGTGTCCTCACCTTGTTATGTACAGAATAGTGTCCTCACCTTGTTATATAGAGAATAATGTCCTTACCTTGTTATATAGAGAATAGTGTCCTCACCTTGATATATAGAGAACAGTGTCATCACCTTGATGTATAGAGAACAGTGTCCTCACCTTGATATATAGAGAACAGTGTCCTCACCTTGATATATAGAGAACAGTGTCCTCACCTTGATATATAGAGAACAGTGTCCTCACCTTGATATATAGAGAACAGTGTCCTCACCTTGATATATAGAGGATAGTGCCACCCTGGTAGAGTCGCATCATCTGGTTCTGTATCATGATGTCGTGGAACGAGCCTTTCTTCTCGTTTGGAAAGAAGATATCAGGAACCCAGACTTTTTTGATGTTCTCGGGGTCAAAGTCCAAGGACTTAATATCGGAATAGTTGCGCAATTTCTGAACTTTTTCAAAGGAAATCCGTTCGTCCACCCATCGGAGGTGTAGGAGAATGCTGACAGTATAATCCTGACATAGATTGATGGAGATTGCAGAAGAACAGAATTAGCAACACGCAGAAAGAATTTAAGTTGTATTAGTAATTTGTAAAAAAAATGTTGTATTAGTAATTTGTAAAAAAAAGTTGCATTAGTAATTTGTAAAAAAAAAAGTTGTATTAGTAATTTGTAAAAAAAAGTTGTATTAGTAATTTGTAAAAAAAAGTTGTATTAGTAATTTGTAAAAAAAAGTTGTATTAGTAATTAAAAAAAAATTATTAGTAATTTGTAAAAAAAAGTTGTATTAGTAATTTGTAAAGAAAAGTTGTATTAGTAATTTGTAAAAAAAGTTGTATTAGTAATTTGTAAAAAAAAGTTGTATTAGTAATTTGTAAAAAAAAGTTGTATTAGTAATTTGTAAAAAAAGTTGTATTAGTAATTTGTAAAAAAAAGTTGTAATAGTAATTTGTAAAAAAAAGTTGTATTAGTAATTTGTAAAAAAAAGTTGTATTAGTAATTGTTAAAAAAAGGTTGTATTAGTAATTTGTAAAAAAAAGTTGTATTAGTAATTTGTAAAACAAAGTTGTATTAGTAATTTGTAAAAAAAAGTTGTATTAGTAATTTGTAAAAAAAAGTTGTATTAGTAGTTTGTAAAAAAAAATTGTATTAGTAATTTGTAAAAAAAGTTGTATTAGTAATTTGTAAAAAAAGTTGTATTAGTAATTTGTTAAAAAAATTGTATTAGTAATTTGTAAAAAAAGTTGTATTAGTAATTTGTAAAAAAAAGTTGTATTAGTAATTTGTAAAAAAAAAAGTTGTATTAGTAATTTGTAAAAAAAGTTGTATTAGTAATTTGTAAAAAAAAGTTGTATTAGTAATTTGTAAAAAAAGAAGTTGTATTAGTAATTTGTAAAAAAAAAGTTGTATTAGTAATTTGTAAAAAAAAGTTGTATTAGTAATTTGTAAAAAAAAATTGTATTAGTAATTTTTAAAAAAAGTTGTATTAGTAATTTGTAAAAAAAAGTTGTATTAGTAATTTGTAAAAAAAAGTTGTATTAGTAATTTTAAAAAAAAGTTGTATTAGTAATTTGTAAAGAAAAGTTGTATTAGTAATTTGTAAAAAAAAGTTGTATTAGTAAATTGTAAAAAAAGTTGTATTAGTAATTTGTAAAAAAAAGTTGTATTAGTAATTTGTAAAAAAGTTGTATTAGAAATTAAAAAAAAAAGTTGTATTAGTAATTTGTAAAAAAAAGTTGTATTAGTAGTTTGTAAAAAAAAATTGTATTAGTAATTTGTAAAAAAAGTTGTATTAGTAATTTGTAAAAAAAGTTGTATTAGTAATTAAAAAAAAATTATTAGTAATTTGTAAAAAAAAGTTGTATTAGTAATTTGTAAAGAAAAGTTGTATTAGTAATTTGTAAAAAAAGTTGTATTAGTAATTTGTAAAAAAAAGTTGTATTAGTAATTTGTAAAAAAAAGTTGTATTAGTAATTTGTAAAAAAAGTTGTATTAGTAATTTGTAAAAAAAAGTTGTAATAGTAATTTGTAAAAAAATGTTGTATTAGTAATTTGTAAAAAAAAGTTGTATTAGTAATTGTTAAAAAAAAGTTGTATTAGTAATTTGTAAAAAAAAGTTGTATTAGTAATTTGTAAAACAAAGTTGTATTAGTAATTTGTAAAAAAAAGTTGTATTAGTAATTTGTAAAAAAAAGTTGTATTAGTAGTTTGTAAAAAAAAATTGTATTAGTAATTTGTAAAAAAAGTTGTTTTAGTAATTTGTAAAAAAAAGTTGTATTAGTAATTTGTAAAAAAAAAGTTGTATTAGTAATTTGTAAAAAAAGTTGTATTAGTAATTTGTAAAAAAAGTTTTATTAGTAATTTGTAAAAAAAGAAGTTGTATTAGTAATTTGTAAAAAAAAAGTTGTATTAGTAATTTGTAAAAAAAAGTTGTATTAGTAATTTGTAAAAAAAAATTGTATTAGTAATTTTAAAAAAAGTTGTATTAGTAATTTGTAAAAAAAAGTTGTATTAGTAATTTGTAAAAAAAAGTTGTATTAGTAATTTAAAAAAAAAGTTGTATTAGTAATTTGTAAAAAAAAGTTGTATTAGTAATTTGTAAAAAAAGTTGTATTTGTAATTTATATAAAAGTTGTATTAGTAATTTGTAAAAAAAAGTTGTATTTGTAATTTACATAAAAATTGTATTAGTAATTTGTAAAAAAAAGTTGTATTTGTAATTTATATAAAAGTTGTATTAGTAATTTATATAAAAGTTGTATTAGTAATTTACATCAAAGTTGTATTAGCAATTTATATAAAAGTTGTATTAGTAATTTGTAAAAAAAAGTTGTATTTGTAATTTATATAAAAGTTGTATTAGCAATTTATATAAAAGTTGTATTAGTAATTTATATAAAAGTTGTATTAGTAATTTGTATAAAAGTTGTATTAGCAATTTATATAAAAGTTGTATTAGTAACTTATATAAAAGTTTTATTAGTAATTTATATAAAAGTTGTATTAGCAGTTTATATAAAAGTTGTATTAGTAATTTATATAAAAGTTGTATTAGCAATTTATATAAAAGTTGTATTAGTAATTTATATAAAAGTTGTATTAGCAATTTATATAAAAGTTGTATTAGTAATTTATATAAAAGTTGTATTAGCAATTTATATAAAAGTTGTATTAGTAATTTATATAAAAGTTGTATTAGTAATTTATATAAAAGTTGTATTAGTCATCATCATCATGTCTTATGTCTGTTGGCGTTGGCGATATTGTCCTTCCACAATCTTCTATCTACAGTGCATCGTATCAGTTCTGTTGTTGACTGTTTTCCATGCCATAACACCAAGCTATCCAGTATTTTCTCTCTTTGTCGTCCGCGATCTCTCTTTCTTTATATTTTGCCATTTGTAACCAAGTATTCCAACTTTCCTCTTCTCATGATGTGCCCGAAAAATGTTGATTGTTTCTTTCTGATGTTTTTTAGGAGCTGCCTTTTTGTGTTGGCCTCTTTGAGAATTTCCTCATTGGTCTTTTTAGCTGTCCAGGGAACTTTCAACATTCTTCTGAGAAATCCCATCTCTGTGGCCTCTAATCGTCTTTTCATTTGTTTGTCTACTGTCCATGATTCGCTTCCATAGGTCAGAATTGGTTCTATATAGCACCGATGAACTCTCTTTCTCATTCTATTGACATAGATTTGTTGCATAAAATATTTTACATTTTCTGAAATGCTATTTTGGCCTGAGCTATTCTGCTTTTTATTTCCGTAGTGCATCTCCCATCTGATGTTATTATTGTTCCCAAGTATTTGACGCGTTGCACTTGTTTTAAATTTGTCCTCTTCATTTTATGCTGCATGATGGTGATGATTGTTTCTTCGATATAACCATTACTTCAGTTTTCTTACTATTCAGACTGAGACATTTCTTGTTGCTTTCTTTTACTATTAAGTCTATCATTTCTTGTAGTTCAATCTCTGTCTCTGCTATTAAGACTGTGTCATCCGCATATCGCAAATTGTTTATGTTGTGACGTTGACTTCAATTCCTTTTTGTCTACTATTGATCTCATAATATGTTCGCTGTAAAGTGAAAACAAATCTGGCGACAGAACACAGACTTGTCTGACTCCTTGTTTTATAAGTTGAAATTGTCCTGTTTGGTTGTTAACTCGCATAGCGAATTGTTACCAGTACGTTTTTTTATGATTCGCAGATCCATGCCATCAGTGTTGAATTTCTCCAGCATATTGATTATTTCCACATGCTTTACTTTGTCTAATGCTTTTGTGTAGTCTATAAAGCACATATATAGATCTGTCTCTATAGATCTTTCTATCAATGTTCTTAAGATATATATTGCATTATTGGTGCCCTTTCCTTCCACAAATCCACATTGATCGTTGTATTTATAGTAGTTTATTTTAAAAAGTTGTATTAATAATTCATACACAAGTAGAACTGCATAGAATTTGTCTTATACACAGAAGTAGCTGGATACAGATATTGCAGATCAATTATTTTGCAATTACCGATGATGGAAGTTGTTATAAAGAGATGATTCTTTATCATCACCAGCATCATCAATTGTCATGTCTGATGGCGTATGTGATCATGTCTCTCAACAACTTTCAATTGCTTTAACAATTTATCTGTTCTTCTGTTGATTTCCTATCAAACTATATTCTTAAACTGTCTTGGATCTTTTCTTTATGTTTTACGTTAAATCTTCTTTTCCCGATATATCATTCTCCTTTATTTTGCTTTTTCCATGACATGGCAGCCAACAAGTATTTGTTGTTTCCTAATTCTTGACATGGCAGCCAACAAATGTTTGCTGTTTCCTAATTCTTGACATGGCAGCCAACAAATATTTGCTGTTTCCTAATTCTTGACATGGCAACCAACAAATATTTGTTGTTTCCTAATTCTTGACATGGCAACCAACAAATATTTGTTGTTTCCTAATTCATGACATGGCAGCCAACAAATATTTGTTGTTTCCTAATTCATAACATGGCAACCAACAAATATTTGTTGTTTCCTAATTCATGACATGGCAGCCAACAAATATTTGTTGTTTCCTAATTCTTGACATGGCAGCCAACAAATATTTGTTGTTTCCTAATTCTTTACATGGCAGCCAACAAATGTTTGCTGTTTCCTAATTCTTGACATGGCAACCAACAAATGTTTGTTGTTTCATAATTCTTGACATGGCAGCCAACAAATGTTTGTTGTTTCATAATTCTTGACATGGCAACCAACAAATGTTTGTTGTTTCCTAATTCTTGACATGGCAGCCAACAAATGTTTGTTGTTTCCTAATTCTTTACATGGCATCCAACAAATATTTGCTGTTTCCTAATTCTTGACATGGCAGCCAACAAATGTTTGCTGTTTCCTAATTCTTTACATGGCAGCCAACAAGTATTTGTTGTTTCCTAATTCTTGACATGGCAACCAACAAATATTTGTTGTTTCCTAGTTCATGACATGGCAACCAAAAAATATTTGTTGTTTCCTAATTCTTGACATGGCAGCCAACAAATGTTTGCTGTTTCCTAATTCATGACATGGCAGCAAACAAATATTTGCTGTTTCCTAATTCTTGACATGGCAGCCAACAAATGTTTGTTGTTTCCTAAATCTTGACATGGCAGCCAACAAATGTTTGTTGTTTCCTAATTCTTGACATGGCAGCCAACAAATGTTTGCTGTTTCATGATTCATGACTTGGCAGCCAACAAATATTTGTTGTTTCCTAATTCTTGACACGGCAGCCAACAAATGTTTGCTGTTTCCTGATTCATGACATGGCAACCAACAAATGTTTGTTGTTTCCTAATTCATGACTTGGCAGACAACAAATGTTTGTTGTTTCCTAATTCAAGACATGGCAGCCAAAAACTGTTCTTCTGTAACATCACATTTCTGTGGCCTCAAACCAGTTAAAGAGAAGACGATTGCTTACACAATAATAATTATGGTAATGTTGAATTGGTCTCAGCTTCAAAATCTATTAAACTGTGAGGTAGTGGACGGTTAAGAATTTCTTTGAAGTGTTCCGCCCATCGGGCTTTTATGTCTGCGCTTGTTGTTAGCATTAATCCAGATTTGTCTAGAATTGGTGTTCCACTGGATGTATAGGTGTTTGTCAGCATCTTTTGTACAGTATAGAGAGTTCTGCTGTCTCCTGTAATTGCAGCTGTCTCTGCTTTCTCTGCCAAGTTGTCTATATAAGCTCTTGTATCTCTTCTTGCCGAACTTTTCACTTTGTTGTCTAATTCTTTGTATGTTGCTTTTGCCAGAACCTTTCCAAGACCAAGCTAATGACCAATAACAAGGCTGCTGGAGAGGATAAGTTAACAGCTGAGATCCTCAAGGCAATTGATAGCCATAATTTAATACATCTCCAAAAAATGTTCAACATCATTTGGAAAACAGAGAAGACGCCTCATAAATGGAAAAAAGGAATCATTGTTAAGATCCCAAAAAAGGGCAATCTTAGAGATTGTAACAACTGGAGAGGCGTGACACTTTTGTCAGTTGCCTCAAAGTTATTCTGTAAAATCATCCTAAATAGAATAAAGGATTCAATAGATACAGTAATGCGTGAAGAACAGGCTGGGTTTAGAAAAGGGAGAAGCTGTCTTGACCACATTTTCACTCTACGACTTATATTGGAGGAACACATTGAAAAGCAAAAACCTTTTGTACTTAACTTCATCGACTTCAAAAAAGCATTTGATAGTATTCATAGAGATTCTTTGTGGAAAATTCTGAAGCAATATGGTTTACCATCAAAAATCATAAATATTATCAAAGACATGTATGATGGTTACACATGTGCAGTTCGAACAGAGGAAGGACTGAGCGAATGTTTCCCAATAGAAACTGGGGTTAAACAAGGATGTATTTTATCGCCCTTGTTATTTGGAATTGTTATGGACTTCATAATGAAGAAATGCTGCACTGGTAATAAAGGCATCGAATGGATACAAGGAGACCATTTGGAGGACCTCGACTTTGCTGATGACATAGTTCTCATCAGCAGTCAGATAAAAACGATGCAGGAAAACACAAATGAACTATCATCAATAGCCAGCAAAATTGGGCTTGAGGTCAATCATGAAAAGACTAAAGTCATGAAAAGTTTAATTCCAACAAGTGACAAAATATACATGGAAAACAAACCAGTAGAAGAGATCGATCACTTTATCTATCTTGGAAGTCACATTGATCGAGAAGGGGATACGAGCAAAGAAATTAGAATCAGACTGGCTAAAGCAGCAATGTCTTTCAGAAGCCTTGAAAAGTTGTGGAAATCAAAACTCATTAGCACAAACACAAAACTTAGGCTATTCAAATCAAATGTACTATCAACTCTTACGTATGCGTGTGAAAGCTGGAAAACAACAAGAGATATAGAAACAAAGTTGAACGCATTCGAAAATAAATGTCTAAGGAAAATACTTGGTATAGAATGGAACGAATTCAAAACAAACGAGGAAATTAGAGAAATCGCCAATCAACCACTAATATCTTCAGTAATAAAGAAAAGACGATGGTCATACGTTGGACATGTGATGAGAAGAGATAATAATCGAATAGCAAAGCAAGCCCTCATATGGGAAACAACAGGTAAAGAAAAAGAGGAAGACCCAGGGAGACACTGAGAAGAACATTGATGAGAGAGGCAAGAGCAGCAGGAATCGGCTCCCTCAATGAGATAGAACTGCTTGCACAGAACAGAGACAGATGGCGAGATTTAATAAAATATCTTTAAAAGAAAACTGCTAGAACAAAAATTCATATAGGAGAAGGTGTATCTTGGTCTACGCCCTATGGGCCGGTTACGGCTCGAAAGGTCAATAGATAGATAGAATGTTGAATATTGCTACAACAATAACGATGATTTTAATGTAGATTATCGCTTCAATGATAACGATGATGTTAATGTAGATTATTGCTAAACAATAACGATGATGTTAATGTAGATTATTGCTAAACAATAACGATGATGTTAATGTAGATTATTGCTAAACAATAACGATGATGTTAATGTAGATTATTGCAAAACGATAACGATGATGTTAATGTAGATTATTGCAAAACGATAACGATGATGTTAATGTAGATTATTGCAAAACGATAACGATGATGTTAATGAAAAAGATTGCTACAACTATAACGATGTTAATGTAGATGATTGCTACAACTATAACGATGATGTTAATTTAGATGATATCTACATCTATAACGATGTTAATGTAGATGATTGCAACAACTATAACGATGATGTTAATGTAAATGATTTCTACAACAATAACGATGTAAATGTAGATGATTTCTACAACTATAGCGATGATGTTAATGTAGATGATATCTATATCTATAACGATGTTAATATAGATGATTGCTATAACTATAACGACGATGTTAATGTAGATGATTGCTACAACTATAACGATGTTAATGTAGATGTTTTCTACAACTATAACGATTTTAATGTAGATGATTGCTACAACTATAACTATGATGTTAATGTAGATTATTTCTATAACTATAACGATGTTAATGTAGAAGATTGCTACAGCAATAACGATGTTAATGTAGATGATTTCTACAACTGTAACGATGTTAATGTAAAAGATTGCTACAACTATAACGATGTTAATGTAGATGATTGCTACAACTATATCGATGATGTTAATGTAGATGATTTCTACAACTATAACGATGTTAATGTAGATGATTGCTACAACTATAACGATGTTAATGTAGATGATTGCTACAACTATAACGATGATGTTAATGTAGAAGATTGCTACAACTATAACGATGTTAATGTAGATGATTTCTACAACTATAACGATGTTAATGTAGATGATTTCTACAACTATAACGATGTTAATGTAGAATATTGCTACAACAAATACGATATTAATGTAGATGATTGCTACAACTATAACATTGTCAATGTAGATGATTGCTACAACTATAACGATGATGTTAATGTAGATGATTACTACAACTATAACGATAATGTTAATGTAGAAGATTGCTACAACTATAACGATGTTAATGTAGATGAATGCTACAACTATAACATTGTTAATGTAGATGATTGCTACAACTATAACGATGATGTTAATGTAGATGATTGCTACAACTATAACATTGTTAATGTAGATGATTGCTAAAACTATACCATTGTTAATGTAGATGATTGCTACAACTATAACGATGATGTTAATGTAGATGATTGCTACAACTATAACATTGTTAATGTAGATGTTTGCTACAACTATAACATTGTTAATGTAGATGTTTGCTACAACTATAACATTGTTAATGTAGATGTTTGCTACAACTATAACATTGTTAATGTAGATGATTGCTACAACTATAACATTGTTAATGTAGATGTTTGCTACAACTATAACATTGTTAATGTAGATGTTTGCTACAACTATAACATTGTTAATGTAGATGTTTGCTACAACTATAACATTGTTAATGTAGATGTTTGCTACAACTATAACATTGTTAATGTAGATGATTGCTACAACTATAACATTGTTAATGTAGATGTTTGCTACAACTATAACATTGTTAATGTAGATGATTGCTACAACTATAACGATGATGTTAATGTAGATGATTGCTACAACAATGTGGATGTTGGTAGAGAAGACTGAGAGAAAATGTGGTCAACCTACCATGCTGGCTTCATTGACCGCGTCAATGCTGGACACGTATAGCAGGACATGCACTATAGCGGAGTCAGCTGAGAATGACAGACCAGAATCACTTCATTCACAGATATAAACTTGTTTACTTCATAAATATTAACTTTATAAATGTTAACTTTATAATTGTTAACTATATAAATGTTATATATGCAAAGTTAACTATATAATTGTTAATTATTTAAATGTTAACTATATATATATATATATATATAATCACCATCGTGGGCCGTCTCCGCAAGAAGATAGGTTCGCTACCATGGATCGCCATTCCACTGTTTCTTGCTTTGATGGTGCAGGTTATCATAGATTGACTTGTCCATCTTTTGATGTTACTCGTCCATGTTAGTCTTGCTCTACCCCTGCCTCTTTTACCTTGTATTTTCCCTTCCAATATTACTTTTAGTGGGCTGTTGTCTGTTAACGTGTCCCAAATATTTCATTTGTCTTGTTTTTAGTAGTTCTCTTTTTATGTTTAGTTGTTTTAAAACTGCATCGTTTGTTTTCTTTTCTTTCCAATATATATATATATATATATTTATATGTAATCAAAGTATATAACTTTAATTATATTAATGTTAACTATATATTTATCTCAATGAGATATATATATAAGCAACGTATATAACTTTAATTATATTAATGTTAACTATATATTTATCTCAATGAGATAGAGCTGCTTGCACAGAACAGAGACAAATGGTGCGATTTGATAAAATATCTTTAAAAGATTGAAAACTGCTAGGATAAAAATGTAGATAAGAGGAGTATCTTGGTCTACGCCCTATGGACCGGCTACGGCTCGAAAGGTCAATAGATAGATAGATATATTTATATTTAAGCTAATTATATAATTTTCATTATATAAATGTTAAATATATTCAATGAATAAACGAAATGAAGGAAGATTCAATGTCAGAGAGAAGTGAATATCGGGAGCTATCTTAACTCCTAAGAACTGACAGAGAAGTTTATAGCAACAGGACAGCTACATTAAAATAAAAAAAGGTGTACAGATTAAATCAAATGTTTACACTTTGTTCAAATATTTACATTAAGTTGAAATTACACACACCTATTTTTATTTTATTTAGAACTCTACAACAGTTGCGTACATATATGGTCCTGTTTCGTACATCACTATATGTCTTCTCAGTAATATATATCGTTATATGGTTATGGTTATATGTCTTGTATGAAGTACATCGTTACATGTCTTCTCAGTGGTACATCACTATATGTCTTATGTGTAATACATCGTTATGTATGCATCACTATAAGTCTTCTGGGTAGTACATCGCTATGTCTTCTGGGTAGTACATCGCTATGTCTTCTGGGTAGTACATCACTATATGTCTTCTGGGTAGTACATCGCTATGTCTTCTGGGTAGTACATCGCTATATGTCTTCTGGGTAGTACATCGCTATGTCTTCTGGGTAGTACATCGCTATATGTCTTCTGGGTAGTACATCGCTATGTCTTCTGGGTAGTACATCACTATATGTCTTCTGGGTAGTACATCGCTATGTCTTCTGGGTAGTACATCACTATATGTCTTCTGGGTAGTACATCGCTATGTCTTCTGGGTAGTACATCACTATATGTCTTCTGGGTAGTACATCGCTATGTTTTCTGGGTAGTACATCACTATATGTCTTCTGGGTAGTACATCGCTATGTCTTCTGTGTAGTACATCACTATGTTTTCTGTGTAGTACATCACTATATGTCTTCTGGGTAGTACATCGCTATGTCTTCTGGGTAGTACATCACTATATGTCTTCTGGGTAGTACATCGCTATGTCTTCTGTGTAGTACATCACTATGTTTTCTGTGTAGTACATCACTATGTTTTCTGTGTAGTACATCACTATGTTTTCTGTGTAGTACATCACTAAGTTTTCTGTGTAGTACATCACTAAGTTTTCTGTGTAGTACATCACTATGTTTTCTGTGTAGTACATGACTAAGTTTTCTTTGTAAGAAAATCACTACGTTTTCTGTGTAGTACATCACTAAGTATTCTGTGTAGTACATGACTAAGTTTTCTTTGTAAGAAAATCACTAAGTTTTCTGTGTTGTACATCACTAGGTATTCTGTGTAGTACATCACTAAGTTTTCTGTGTAGTACATCACTAAGTTTTCTGTGTAGTACATCACTATGTATTCTGTGTAGTACATCACTCAGTTTTCTGTGTAGTACATCACTAAGTTTTCTGTGTAGTACATCACTAAGTTTTCTGTGTAGTACATCACTAAGTTTTCTGTGTAGTATATCGTTATATGATTTCTCATTGACACATCGCGGTATGTCTTCTCAATAATACATCTTCATATGCCTTCTGTATAATTCATTGATGTATGTTATCAGTGTTAAAAAGTGCACAAGTGTATCAGTATGTCTTCTGCGTAAGACACCGCTATAGAGTTATAATCTATTTGTATAAAGCATTGCTATATGGTTATGATCTATCTGTATCACGCATTGTTATAGACTTCATTCCATCTGTACATTCCATTTCCGATATGTCTAGGTGCTCAATTTAATATAACCCAAAGTTGGAAGGTATCCTTACTTCAACACCGCTTGATCTTTATTTCATATTAATCTGTAAGAGTGTTTGTATGTCTGTCATATGTTTGTCCATATGTTTGTCTTTCTGCGCGTCTGTCTATATGTCTGTCAGCAAGCTGTCCGCATGTCCGTCTGCATGTCTGTCCGTATGTCTTCTCCGTTTGTATATTTGTCTGCATGTCTGACCGTATGCTGTCCGTTTGTATGTTTGTCTGCATATCTGTCCGTATGTCTGTCTACATGTCTGTCTCTGTCCATATAGCTTACGTTTATCATATTGAGGAGGTGCTATCTTGAGGTCATCAGACCCCTCCTGGGATAACCTTAGGACCTCGGTGAGCAACATTGATTTTGCCCTGGAAATAGAAACACGAAGATATAAACAATGTGGGTATCACTTGTCAAATCACGAGCATGTGAACGAGGTTTTATAGACTATCACAATACGAGTGTGTAAATTTATCATATAAAGATTATTTCAACGAGATAGTATATACGTCGAAACCCGAGCAAGTAAACGAGACATTTTCAATTATCAAATACATGAAGAGTTAAGTGAGGCGAAATCAACCGTTAAAATAAGAGCGAGTATATGAGGAAGTCTAAACTCTTACAACACGGCGTGAACGTAACAAAAGGCGTAAACATGATACACTATACAAACTCGAATGTGCGTACTATTTATATACATGTTACCACTCTCGCACCTAAAGTAAGCGTAGCTTTAATTTACAGTCTGTAATTGTGGTGAGTTAGACTTAACTTTTTGGTGAGTTAGACTTAACTTTGTGGTGAGTTAGGCTTAACTTTGTGGTGAGTTAGTGGTGAGTTAGGCTTAACTTTGTGGTGAGTTAGACTTAACTTTGTGGTGAGTTAGTGGTGAGTTAGGCTTAACTTTGTGGTGAGTTAGGCTTAACTTTGTGGTGAGTTAGACTTAACTTTGTGGTGAGTTAGGCTTAACTTTGTGGTGAGTTAGACTTATCTTTGTGGTGAGTTAGACTTAATTTTGTGGTGAGTTAGACTTAACTTTGTGGTGAGTTAGACTTAACTTTGTGGTGAGTTAGGCTTAACTTTGTGGTGAGTTAGACTTATCTTTGTGGTGAGTTAGACTTAACTTTGTGGTGAGTTAGACTTAACTTTGTGGTGAGTTAGGCTTAACTTTGTGGTGAATTAGGCTTAACTTTGTGGTGAGTTAGGCTTAACTTTGTGGTGAGTTAGACTTAACTTTGTGGTGAGTTAGACTTAACTTTGTGGTGAGTTAGACTTAACTTTGTGGTGCGTCAGTCTTAACTTTGTGGTGAGTTAGACTTAACTTTGTGGTGCGTCAGTCTTAACTTTGTGGTGAGTTAGACTTAACTTTGTTGTGCGTCAGTCTTAACTTTGTGGTGAGTGAGACCACAGCCAACTATAGATTTACTAAGGCCCGCGGCCAGTATATTGTAATACTTCTCTTCTCTGCGACATGTTATATATCCCGGCCAGTAAATGTAATACTTCTCTACTCTGCGACGTCATATGTATCTGCTCAATTTACCCAATCACGAAACAAAATACATCGAGAAAAGATATGGAAAACAAATCACTAGATTTCGTGGCAGAAAAATTCCTATACAACACAGGGAACAATGTGTTGAGGAGGGGCATGATTGCCAACACCAGCTAGCCCGGTCCATGAAGAAGAAGAAGAATGATATACTTGCGTGAGTTTTAATTTGATTCTTTCAACTGAAACATTTAACTTTTTAAATTCTTTAAAACTTCACACTTTTACTACTAACTTTTAACGTAACGAAGTGTGAAGGTCGATGCTTTATCTCACTCCATCAAGTACTTGTATACAATTAAATGGCTATCCTTCGGCAGCCTTTCAGCTGATTTGAACAAAAACCATGATTCTTGTTGGATGTAATGGAAGTAATTGATGTAATGGAAGTAATTCAAGTTTGGCGTGCTACTGTTTTCTTTCTCCTCCCCACCGTTAGTTGAAAGATTTCTAAAAGATTCAATCAATGCTCTTTTTCTTTGTAAAAGTAGTTTCATTTTTGTAGACAACATTCAAGCATTCCTCCCACCCTCCCTTTCTCCTTTCCCCCCTCCCTCCATCCCTTCCTCCCTCCCTTTCTTCCTTCCTTCCATCCATCATATTTTACCTGTTATTGCACTATTTGTTCATATATTAGCATAATCTCTATATGGACATACCCATGCCACCATGTACCGAATACACCATGTTAAGAACCACTGCTCACGTAAACCCATCTTATCGGAGTTGCCGTATTTGCCCGATACAATACAAAGAATAAACACATAAATTCATCCAATTCTTTATTCCTTTTTTTTTTACCTTAGTTGCTTCTTGTTCCCACTATGTCTCTTTGTCTGTTATTGATATTTATAGCCTTTCATTTATTTATTGAATTATATTTTTGCGGGTTTTATTTTGGATATAGCAAGATAGCAAATTTTGTTTAGTTCATCCGGGGGCAATATTTGTTTGTTAGACAGGAAAGCCAAACCTAATTATCGGGAGAAAATGGTTCGTTTTTCAAAAAGCCAATTTTGTTCCCTTGAGTGTTTCGGAACATTTCTTGAAGAGTGCAAAGGAATAAGAGTAGTGCTCATGGAGTGGAGAGTTGTGTTCTGATGGCCAGAGTTCCCTGACGAAGGTAAACAATAAAAGAAATATAGGACAGAGATAGGTCACAGTCAGCTATAGCTTTACCATCGTTATCTATAGAGGCAAACATGAGAGCTGAAAGGCAAACCCGGAAAATCCTCAATTAACGTGATGTTTTTGGCTTTGTGAGCAAGGGCGATTGTTGGTCACGTAATATCAGCCGTCTATAGCGTCTATATGGGAAAGCATCAGGCCAGTAGGGTGTTTTGAGGTCTCCCCTTTCAGGCTTCAGGTTCCCAGTTTTCCTGTCAGGCTGGACGAAGTCAATCACAACATATCCTCCATCTGAATGGACAACACGGTAAAGTAGCACCGTCACGCCAAGTGGCGTATAGGCAATATGGTGCTAGTGACCATACATTTTGCAGACCTTCAGTACATGGTATTTGGGGTAATGTGGTCGGTATTACGCCCGTGCCGCTATAAAAAAGGAAAGTACCCCGTCATGTCAAGTGGCGTATAGGGAATACGGTGTTAGTGACCATACATTTTACAGACCTTCGGCACATGATTTTTGGGGTAATGTGGTCGGTATTACGCTCGTGCCGGTTTGCTTTCCCATATAAAAAATCAGTACCCATTTAAGGCTGGGTGAACCCGGAAGCCGTCGGTTGGCATCGAACCTACCTCTTGTGCTCTGTAGTCCAGTGCACTAACCACTGAGCTATCGCGGCTCCCTTAGAATGGACAACATCCCAAAACATAACAGTTTTACAGACGAGACTTTATCCTCAGTCTTTAAGTGTCTCAAATCTGTCTGCAAAGTAAGACCTTTATCTTATGACTGTAATTACTACACTCAAGAAAAGTCCGTTATCATGCTCACATTCTAATATCCTTCGTCTTTTCTGATAACACAGTCACAACTCAACACAGTACACGAACAACTACACACTACCAAGACAAATTTAAAAAATAGAAAAAGAAATGGTATGTTAGAAGCTTGACGTGATTTACGTAATTTCCAGCTTACCATTTCCTTTTCATTTTGACCTCGGTCTGACACACAGGGAAGACATTTTTTATTTTCTTTAACATATTTCGATTATTTTTGTTTTGGATATTTCGTTATTAGTTTTACTTACATATGCGTGTGTGTGTGTTTTTTTGTTTGTTCCTGCTGAAGGCCTATTGGGCCGAAACGTCGTTTAATCTGTGTCGTCCACTAATCACGTAAAGCTTCAAACATACCATTTGTTTCTATTTTTTAATTTTTCCTCACATTCAGCTTTACTGCAGCTTCGCATTTGTATGCATTCATTTGCATTTCTTTGCCTTAACCCCTTACATACTACCAGCCAGTTCATGTCTAAAGAAGGTGAGAAAAGTGGAAAACTACAGAGAGAGGCGGTAACAATGTTAGACTTCTTTCTTAAATCTGGCCCAGGCAGCGGTATACTGCCTACTCTTGTGGATTCTTCAAATGGTAATGGTACTCTTACGTGTTCAATGAGAACATCTTTTACTGCTGGTCTCATGGAGGATCAGGTGCTAATTATTATTTATGTGCTATTATAATTAATTATTCCTGTGCTACTATTATAATTTTTGTGATATTATAATTAATTATTCCTGTGCTACTATTAATATTTATGTGCTACTATTATTATTTTTGTGCTACTATTATTATTTCTGTATTACTATTATTATTTCTGTGCTACTATTATTTGCTACTATTATTATTTCTGTATTACTATTATTATTTCTGTGCTACTATTATTATTTCTGTGCTACTATTATTATTTCTGTGCTACTATTATTATTTCTGTGCTACTATTATTATTTCTGTACTACTATTATTATTTATGTGCTACTATTATTATTTCTGTACTACTATTATTATTGGGTGTCCGGTTAGCGCAATCGATAGGCGGTTGGCTTACCACGGCAACAGCCGGGGTTCGTAATCCTGGCGAGGACACCTGGGTTTTACTAATTCCCTAAAAATTAGTAGGAGCCGCGATAGCTCAGTGGTTAGTGAACTGGACTACTACGGACAAGGGGTAGGGTTCGATCCCAACCGACGGCTCCGGGTTCACCCAGCCTTAAATGGGTACCGGATTTTTTCTGGGAAAGTAAAAGCAGCACGGGCGTAATACCGACCACATTACCCCAAAAATCATGTGCTGAAGGTCTGTAAAATATAGGGTCACTAACACCATATTTCCCTATACGCCACTTGGCGTGACGGGGGGTACTTTACTTTACTTTTTTTACTATTATTATTTATGTGCTACTATTATTATTTCTGTACCACTATTATTATTTCTGTGCTACTAATATTATTTCTGTGCTACTATTAATATTTATTCGCTACTATTATTATTTCTGTGCTACTATTATTATTTCTGTGCTACTATTATTATTTCTGTACTACTATTATTATTTATGTGCTACTATTATTATTTCTGTACCACTATTATTATTTCTGTGCTACTAATATTATTTCTGTGCTACTATTAATATTTATTCGCTACTTTTATTATTTCTGTGCTACTATTAATATTTATGTGCTACTATTATTACTACTGTGCTACTAATATTATTACTAACAATGACTCAAAGAGCCATAAACAAAACGCTACGAAAACGCCAGATTAAGAGGAAGACCGAGAAATAGATGGTTAAAGGGAATACAAGAGTCACTAGGAGGAATAACATCAGAAGAGGCCAACAGAAGAGCAAAGAATCGCAGATTGTTTCTCCCCTCGACGCCAACGGCAGCAGAGGAAGGATAGAAGAAGGACTATTATTATTTCTGCGTTGCTACTATTATTATATGAGGAAGTCCTCAAAGAGGCCAACACAAAAAAGGAGCTCTTAAAAAACATCAGAAAGAAGCAATCAACATTTTTTTTGGGCTTATTATGAGAAGAGGAAAGTTGGAATACTTTGTTACAACTGGCAAAATAAAAGGAAAGAGAGATCGCGGACGACAAAGAGAGAAAATACTGGATAGCTTGGTGTCATGGCATGGAAAACAGTCAAAAACGGAACTGATACGAAGCACTGTAGATAGAAGATTGTGGTAGGACATGATGGCCTACTCCAACCGGTATGGCACATGATGATGATGACTATTATTATTTCTCTGCTACTATTATTATTCCTGTGCTACTATTATTATTCCTGTGCTACTATTATTGTTCCTGTGCTATTGTTAAACTGCTAGAACAAAAATTCATATAGGAGAAGGTGTATCTTGGTCTACGGCCTATGGGCCGGTTACGGCTCGAAAGGTCAATAGAATTAGCTATTGTTATATTTATGTTACTATTATTATTTCTCTGCTACTATTATTATTTCTCTGCTACTATTATTATTCCTGTGCTACTATTATTATTCGTGTCCTACTATTGTTATTCCTGTGCTACTATTATTATTCCTGTGCTACTATTATTATTCCTGTTCAACTATTATTATTTCTGTGCTATTGTTATATTTATGTTACTATTATTATTTCTCTGCTACTATTATTATTCCTGTGTTACTATTATTATTCCTATGCTACAATTATTATTTCTGTGCTACTATTATTGTTCCTGTGCTATTGTTATATTTATGTTACTATTATTATTTTTCTGCTACTATTATTATTCCTGTGCTACTATTATTATTCCTATGCTACTATTATTATCCCTGTGCTACTTTTGTTATTCCTGGGCTACTTTTGTTATTCCTGTGCTACTATTATTATTCCTGTGCTACTATTATTGTTTCTGTGCTACTATTATTATTCGTGTCCTACTATTATTATTCCTGTGCTACTGTTATTATTCCTGTGCTACTATTATTATTCCTGTGCTATCATTATTATTCATGTGCTACTATTATTATTCCTGTGCTGCTATTATTATTCCTGTGCTGCCATTATTATTCCTGTTGTACTATTATTATTTGTGTGCTACTATTATTATTCCTGTGCTACTATTATTATTCCTGTGCTACTATTATTGTTCATGTGCTACTTTTATTGTTCCTTTTCTACTATTACTATTCCTGTGCTACTATTATTATTCCTGTTGTTCTATTATTATTTGTGTGCTACTATTATTATTCCTGTGCTACTATTATTATTCCTGTGCTACTATTATTATGAAGCAGTGATTATAAGGGGAGGAAAAATGGGAGTGTGTGGGAGAAGTCGAGGGGAAAGTGAGAAGGGTTAACTAAAATAGAATCATCGAGTCCACGGGGAAAATAAGACACAATTAGAAGTGAGGCAGAAATGTAAGACGGGATATGATTGGTTGGAAAGGGGAGAAGTGAGGAAAAACGATAAGTTAGAGCGGCAGTCGAGATGAAACGAGTGATCAATGCGGACGGGGGTTTGTTGGCAACCGGTACCGTGAGCATAGCTAGTTAGCACCTAATTGTGTAGTAGAGTTGGTCAGTTCGTGTGTGGCAGTTGAGTGAAACGCACCGTGATCCTGGATCAAGGCCTGGTAGATTTGTGTACAAGTGTAGATTCAAACAGAGGAGTTATAAAAACTCAGAAACAACGAACAGTGTAGGTGATAAGCAGCGAGACAGCTCTCGCCGAGTTACTGCTCAGCAATGAGTATGATATGATAGGAGAGTTATGAATTCAAAGCAACGACTCATTCAGGCGAATGTCAGCAAGACAGCGATCGTCGACTAATGCTCAAAAACGTGGGTGCTATTAGAGGCATGAACAGACAATCTTGGGAGATTCCTCAGCATAGATCAGGGGCAGATAGCTGGCGAGAAGATTCCTGCGCAGTGTCTTCAAGAGAGTCCGACTGAGTAGAGTCGGCTCCAACGGGAGGCCATCAAAGTGCAGGGTGGCTTGAAAGGCATGGGTTACGCCTAGTGGTTACCATGTAATATGAGAAGTGCCACTGACAAACATGCTGTTGTGGTGATTGTGTAAATTGTTGTGCGAGGTTGACTGTCCATCAATAAACATCGAGTGTGTATTTTACATGGTCTTCCTTGACCACTTCAGAGAATGCAATCTGTGTATGTGTGTGCCTAGCGTAGAACGAAAACTGGGAGGGGGCCATTAAGCACAGGTCCATTGACGCAGAAAAGGTCGCAACAACGAAACAGCGCGAAGTACCTTATTCCACGATCAAGACAGATGGACAAAGTGTGTGTCCGGGCTATGGAAGAGTCCAACATCAAGAAAGCAGACGGCAGATAAGCGGCTACAGAATCCCGAGTCCAACCCAGCACACTCGGTCCAGGTCTGATACGGGTCAGGACGAGCTGTCCAGTGCAAGGTGCATCCAGGCAATCTACGGGCATGCAACGCAACACAAGGCGTTGAGTCAAACGCCAAATCGTTCCAATGAGTGTGTTCAAGTGTGTTCAAGTCTGTTATAAAGTATTCAGTTCTGGTATATGTAAGAAACGCGCTCTTATAATTATTCTAATGCTACTATTATTATTCATGTGCTACTATTATTATCTATGTGCTACTATTATTATTCCTGTGCTACTATTATTGTTTCGCCGATAATGAGATTCGAGGAACAGTTCAATATTAATGTTCGCAAACAAATTGGGGATTAAGGGATTTGAAACACATCCACAAACTGAAAATAGGCACCTGACTTTTAGTCATGGAAGGAAAGGTTTCAGATATCACTGGCTTTTCTAGAGAAATGGGAGCCCTGGGCTTTGCTCCATGCAAGATGAGCAATGGGAGCCCTAGGCTTTGCTCCATGCAAGATAAGAAATGGGAGCCCTAGATATTAACAAGAGATATGGGAGCCCTAGACTCTGCTCTACTCAAGATGTTAGCAATAGAAATGAGAGACCTAGGCTAGACTCCGCTCAAGATGTTAGCAAATTAAATGGGAGACTTGGTTCTGCTCCACGCAAGAAGTTTGAAAGAGAAATGGAAGCACTAGGTTTTGCTCCACTCAAGATGTTAGCAAGAGAAATGGGAGCCCTAGGCTTTGCTTCTCTCAAGATGTTAACAAGAGAAATGGGAGCCCTAGGCTTTGCCCCACTCAAGTTGTTAGCAAGAGAAATGGGATCCCTAGGCTTTGCTCCGCACAAAATGTTTGAAAGAGAAATGGAAGAACTAGGTTTTGCACCTCTCAAGGTGTTAGCAAGAGAAATGGGAGCCCTAGGCTTTGCTCCACTCAAGTTGTTAGCAAGAAAAATGGGAGCCCTAGGCTTTGCTCCTCTCAAGTTGTTAGCAAGAGAAATGGGAGCCCTGGGCTTTGCTCCACTCAAGTTGTTAGCAAGAGAAATGGCAGCCCTAGGCTTTGCTCCGCACACGATGTTTGAAAGAGAAATGGAAGCACTAGGTTTTGCTCCTCTCAAGATGTTAGCAAGAGAAATGGGAGCCCTAGGCTTTGCTCCACTCAAGATGTTAGCAAGAGAAATGGGAGCCCTAGGCTTTGCTCCGCTCAAGTTGTTAGCAAGAGAAATGAGAGCCCTAGGCTTTGCTCCGCTCAAGATGTTAGCAAGATAAATGGGAGCCCTAGACTTTGCTGCGCACAAGATGTTTGAAAGAGAAATGGGGGCCCTAGTCTTTGCTGCGCACAAGATGTTTGAAAGAGAAATGGGAGCCCTATACTCTCATCCCTAGCATGTGGGACATGTTTATCTTCACTCGAACACTGTTATTCATGCTTCAATTATTCACTGACATCGTTATTTAGATAACAGACAATGTCTTATCATAAATATTGTCTGGTCCTGGTCTTTACAAATATGAAGATCCGCGAAGCTTCGTCTACCGTTGCCTAGCAACAGCTGACGTTAACACTAAAATCTGAAGACACATATTAGCAAACAATAAATCATTGGGGCAGTGTCTGAATGTGATTGATTGGATGACTAATTGATGAAATCGACTGCTTACATGTAAATAAATAAAGATATATATGTATATATATCACAATATGGGTATCCCAGTGAGGAATTAATAAATCAATTAAAAAGTTTCTACTGTTTGGTTTTTGATGGAATAAATTAATTAGACCTTTTCCGGAAAAGACAAACGTCGTAACCAGAGAGAGGTTTATGAGAATCTATAACTAAATCGAGGTGTCGTTCAATTTTTTTTCTCGACTTTCCAACCATGGATGACAGGATCAAGATCTAGAGTGCACGAGCAAAATTGAAGATTAGTACAGATAAAGAGCATCCATTGCATCGTGAGCTCGAAACAGGGAAGGGTGTCAGGCTAAAAAGAGGCAAATCATGGATGGGCCGAGCAGAAGATATCATCAAACAGGTCTGCGGGCTTACCAATATCAGCGTTGGTAAGGAGTGGATACCAGTGCCTACGTCATTCAAGGGGACATTCTCGTGTATTGTCACACTCGACAGGAAAAGTAGGGAACATAACTCAGTCGTGATCAATGTGGAGGACGACGGTCTCATCTGCGATAACACCGATGAGAAAGATGCAGTCATCTATACAGGCAGATCTGTATTACGACACCAAAGGAGTGCATGGGCATTTACAGCACGCTCGGAATAGTCAAGGATGACAGTGGTGCATACGTCATGACCACGAGTGGCATGACAATGGAGGCGATGGCAGTGACCAAGGCATTCATCTGGTTAGAGTCACAAGACTACACCCACACCTGTGTACTGAGTGATTCGATGAGCATGATAAGAAAAATGGAGGTGGTATCTGTACGTAGGCAATGGGTAGAGTCATTGCAGAAGTCAAAAATACGTAAGGTCACCTTTGTCTATGTCCCTGGATATGCTGGAGTACGGGGAAATGAAAGAGCGGTCAGGTTGGCTAGCTGCGCTGTCGTTGAGGACGGTCAACCAATGGATCGGACAGACATCATCAATGCCCTCCGGAAAGTTGGAAGGACACATGACTTCGATAACCATGAGTGCACGTCACTCCTTCGGATGAAAGAGATGGGAGTTAAGATTGGCACAGCCAGAAGCGAGAAACTTAGTGGGTGTGTAAGAAGACTTATCAACCAACACAGAACTGAAGTCATCAGTCGCTGGACACTGCGATACTTGCTGAGGAGGGGATCTGAGCACCTATGGACATACTCGGTGTGCAATGATGATGACCCGCTAATAAATGAGTAACTCGATGACGTTAAATTCTATCTATCTATTAACCTTTCGAGCCGCGGCCGGCCCATAAGACATAGACTCAGATACTCTGTCCCTGCCTCGAAATTTTCTTTCTAGCAGTCTCAATCCTTGCAAAGATCTTTTATCAAATCTCGCCATTTGTCTCTGTTCTGTGCAAGCATCTCGATCTCACTGAGGGAGCCGATTCCTGTTGTCTTTGTCTCTCTCATCAATGTTCGTCTCATTATCTCTCTGGGTCTTCCTCTTTTTCTCTTACCTGTTGTTTTCCACATGAGGGCTTGCTTTGCTATTCGATTATTATCTCTTCTCATCACATGTCCAACATAAAACCATCGTCTTTTCTTGATTACTGAAGATATTAGTGGTTGATTTGTGATTTCTCTAATTTCCTCGTTTATTTTGAATTCGTTCCACGCTGTGCGAAGTGTTTTCCTTTGACATTTATTTTCAACTGCGTTCAACTTTGTTTCTAAGTCTTTTGTTGACTGGCGTTAAATTGGTGCAGTGATATTTGTTATTTTATTTAGAAAAATAGTACTGCGAAGAAAGCGACGGTTAAGGTGCTGGTTCATAGAAGTATGGAGAGGCCGCAACAAAGGACGAATGCTTAGCTCTAGGCGAGTATCACCAAAAAGAAGAAAGGAATATGTTGGGACGAAATGGAGCTAGATACAGCTAAGAATAGAGAAAATGGGTAGGGGCGTTTACTTTAGGCATGGTTTGAATTATTTTGTGTGCTCGGAACAATCACACAGTCTCTCCATCGTAAAATTGTGCACAGGACATGGCACCGAATAATTATGTTTGAAAATATGTACTTAACTAGTATATTTATGAAAGATAAAAGCACTTATCTAGAACACTAGCCACGCCATCTTCACATTGTGCACACTATTTTGGGAATCTCTAACATTTCAAACCTAAACAAAAATTTATTAAATGGAACAATCCAGACGAGTTAAAAACGGCATGGAATTGCTTTCCACACAAGGAGTAGATCCTTTCTGTCTAGAGGTCAATCCATCAACACCTGCGTCACGTCCTATCCGCCCCAGGGAAAATAACTCTAGAACATTCACGAACATTTATTTTATAATCCATGCAGAAGATATAATGGTCTCGTTTGCATATATTACGAGGCATCTCCGAGTTCAATATTAGCAATTATAGCCGAGACGTGTGGGAATTCCAGTCCATTGACCGAGCCTAAGAAGGCACAAAGAATCGAGGGCAAGATGTTGGCAAAGTCAGTTAATGGGGTAGGAAATATCAGATTTATGATGAAATATATCAAATAAACAAGAGTTGTTGGAATAAAAATAACATTAGTCTGAATCACGTGACTTTTTGGCAAGCATTATTACACAAAAGCACATGCGCGCAATTGAACACTCGCAATTTTACACGATCACAAATAAATGAGCCTTAAACTTTAACCATAAAACTAAATTAAATCATAACTATAACTCTAACTATAACTCTAACTATAACTCTAACTATAGCTCCACTTATAATTCTAACTATAGCTCCAACTCTAACTTTAACTATAACACTAACTATAGCTCTAACTATAACTATAGCTCTAACTATAACTATAAGTGTAACTCTAACTATAACTCTAACTATAACTATAACTCTAGCTCTAACTGTAAATGTAACTCTAACTCTAACTATAACTATAACTATAACTCTAACTCTAACTCTAACTATAACTATAACTCTAACTCTAACTGTAAATATAACTATAACTATAACTATAACTCTAACTGTAACTCTAACTCTAACTGTAACTCTAACTCTAACTCTAACTATAACTGTAACTGTAACTCTAACTCTAACTGTAACTGTAACTCTAATTCTAACTATAACTATAATTCTAACTTTAACTCTAACTATAACTATAACTATAACTCTAACTCTAACTATAACTATAACTCTAACTTTAACTATAACTCTAACTCTAACTATAACTATAACTGTAACTATAAACCTAACTCCAACTATAACTATAACTGTAACTGTAACTATAACTATAACTATAACTCTAACTCTAACTGTAACTCTAACTCCAACTGTAATTGTAACTATAACTATAATTAGAACTCAAACTGTAACTGTAACTATAACTATAACTCAAACTGTAACTGTAACTATAACTATAACTCAAACTGTAACTGTAACTGTAACTATAACTGTAACTGTAACTATAACTATATCTCTAACTCTACCTGTAACTATAACGGCACTGTAACTATAACTCTAAATGTAACTGTAACTGTAACTATAACTATAACTCTAATTCAAATTGTAATTGTAACTGTAACTATAACTATAACTATAATTATAACTGTAACTGTAACTATAACTATAACTGTAACTATAACTCTAACTCTAACTGTAACTCCAACTATAGCTCCAACTGTAACTTTAACTCTAAATATAACTCTAACTATAACTCTAATTATAACTCTAACTATAGCTCCAACTATAACTCCAACTATAACACTAACTCTAACTATACCTATAACTCTAACTATATCTCTAAATATAGCTGCATCTATAACTCTAGCTATAACACTAACTCTAATTATAACTCTAATCATAATTCTAACTATAACTATAACTTTAAATATAATTCTTCAACTATACCCCTAATTATAACTCTAATTATAGCTCCAACTCTAACTCTAACTATAACTCTAACTACAACCCTAGCTATAACTCTAACTATAGCTCCAATTATAACTCTAACTATAACTCTAACTACAACCCTAGCTATAACTCTAACTATAGCTCCAACTATAACTCTAACTATAACACTAACTACAACCCTAGCTATAACTCTAACTACAACCCTAACTCTAACTTTAACTCTAATTATAACTCTAGAACATAATTCAAATTTAAACTTAAACCAAACACTCAGCCCTCTTCCTGAACCTAGTCTGAACCTTAACCCCCCATTGGCTGATCGATATGTGACCAAACACCCACATCCAAACATGTTTCTAACTGGTAGATAAGTGATAGATGAAATACAGAGAAGTGTACATAGTCATAAATACAGGCATGTAGTAGGGCTGTTGAATGGACATATGAATGGCTGGAGTAGATATTTAGACAGACAGACAACGAGGCAGACATACAAATTGGTGAACTGAAAGAAAAACAGACGTATAGACAGACAGGGTCACGACATACATACAACAATTTATATTGATTATTAGTTTTATTTATTGTTTGGTAATTGTTTCATTGACTGATTAATATTAAATCGTTTAGGGTGCCCGTTTTGCTACCATAATTATTTCTTGTTGGTAAATGGTGGTGATAGCTGTCCGATGATTTGACAAGCTTTGTTGCATTCTGGGTCTATTTCTGCTGCTTGTGAATTGTCGTTTGTTACTAGACTTCTTAGGTATTTAAATTCCTCCACATGTTTTAACTGTCTACCGCCTGTCGTTATGTTGATGTTCTGTTTTAACTGTCTACCGTCTTTCGTTATGTTGATGTTCTGTTTTAACTGTCTACCGTCTGTCGTTATGTTGATGTTCTGTATTAACTCTCTACCGTCTGTCGTTATGTTGATGTTCTGTTTTAACTGTCTACCGTCTGTCGTTATGTTGATGTTCTGTTTTAACTGTCTACCGTCTGTCGTTATGTTGATGTTCTGTTTTAACTGTCTACCGCCTGTCGTTATGTTGATGTTCTGTTTTAACTGTCTACCGCCTGTTGTTATGTTGATGTTCTGTTTTAACTGTCTGCCGTCTGTCGTTATGTTGATGTTCTGTTTTAACTGTCTACCGCCTGTCGTTATGTTGATGTTCTGTTTTAACTGTCTACCGCCTGTCGTTATGTTGATGTTCTGTTTTAACTGTCTGCCGTCTGTCGTTATGTTGATGTTCTGTTTTAACTGTCTACCGCCTGTCGTTATGTTGATGTTCTGTTTTAACTGTCTACCGCCTGTCGTTATGTTGATGTTCTGTTTTAACTGTCTACCGCCTGTCGTTATGTTGATGTTCTGTTTTAACTGTCTACCGTCTGTCGTTATGTTGATGTTCTGTTTTAACTGTCTACCGCCTGCCGTTATGTTGATGTTCTGTTTTAACTGTCTACCGCCTGTCGTTATGTTGATGTTCTGTTTTAACTGTCTACTGCCTGTCTTTATGTTGATGTTCTGTTTTAACTGTCTACCGCCTGTCGTTATGTTTTAACTGTCTACCGCCTGTCGTTATGTTGATGTTCTGTTTTAACTGTCTACCGTCTGTCGTTATGTTGATGTTCTGTTTTATCTCTCTACCGTTTGTCGTTATGTTGATATTCTGTTTTAACTCTCTTCCGTCTGTCGTTATGTTGATGATCTGTTCTAACTCTCTACCGTCTGTCATTATGTTGATGTTCTGTTTTAACTCTCTACCGCCTGTCGTTATGTTGATATTCTGTTTTAACTCTCTTCCGTCTGTCGTTATGTTGATGTTCTGTTTTAACTCTCTACCGTCTGTCATTATGTTGATGTTCTGTTTTAACTGTCTACCGCCTGTCATTATGTTGATGTTCTGTTTTAACTCTCTACCGCCTGTCGTTATGTTGATGTTCTGTTCTAACTCTCTACCGTCTGTCGTTATGTTGATGTTCTATTTTAAAATTAAATACAGATACATTTAAAAAAACTGTAATCGATCCCTTCAGGTTTGAAGTAAATGAACAAATTCGACATTTGAAACAAATTTGCTGGATATTTGAGTCGAATAATATTAGTAGAGTTAGGCACAAATATGTAAAATACCACGAGGAGCTACAAGCAGAGAACAGTGTAAAATACCACGAAGGGCCGCGAGTAGAGAACAGTGTAAAATAAACAGGAATATGTATAATGCTGTTAAACAAAATACTGGCCACCGTTTCTTTCCGTCATTTTTGAAATAAGTGTTACCGTGTTTAGCTTTCGTGTTTGGATTTATATTTTTATTATTTTAAAATAGTTTGTGTGCTGTACCCGATGAAAGCTTTTGCCGAAACGTCGTAGTTTTTATCGTCTCTCTATCAGTTTAACTGCTTTATACCATTATATTATTTTTTTTTACAATATAAATAGAGATCGCTGTGGTAAATTCGGAAACAACTTTCAGAAACATTCAAGGTCGATGACTTTGTTCTAGAGTTTGAAACAACCTACCACGACGCAGGAGACAGAAAACAGTTTTAGCTTGTGTCAGAAAGTGAACTAGAACAACTGAAAATAGAGTGGAAGTTGTGCATTTGAAATTCGACAGAATCGTGGATGTAAAGTGAGGACATACCTGAAATTGAATTCGATGCCGAGCAAATACAAAATGTGGAGTTCGTTTAGCAGTTTTTGTGTCTCGAATACCTGCCAATATAATGATAATGAGGTGGTAGTGTGTAGCTAGTCAGAACGTGCTGTCGTCACTATATCTCGTTAGTGAATGAAGCCTTCTGGGAACGTTTTCATCACACTTGTCTTTCGTTAGACGGCGTAGGTGACGATAAAGATGGATCACTGCGAGGTTTGAACATAAAGTAGGGCGCCCTCGAAAAAACGATGGATCACTGCGAGGTTTGAACATGAAATATGGCGCCCTCGAAAAAACGATGGATTACTGCGAGGTTTGAACATGAAATATGGCGCCCTCGAAAAAAACGATGGATCACTGCGAGGTTTGAACATGAAATATGGCGCCCTCGAAAAAACGATGGATTACTGCGAGGTTTGAACATGAAGTATGGCGCCCTCGAAAAAACGATGGATTACTGCGAGGTTTGAACATGAAGTATGGCGCCCTCGAAAAAACGATGGATTACTGCGAGGTTTGAAGATGAGGTATGGCGCCCTCGAAAAAACGATGGATTACTCCGAGGTTTGAACATGAAGTATGGCGCCCTCGAAAAAAAGATGGATTACTGCGAGGTTTGAACATGAAGTATGGCGCCCTCGAAAAAAACGATGGATTACTGCGAGGTTTGAACATGAAGTATGGCGCCCTCGAAAAAACGATGGATTACTGCGAGGTTTGAACATGAAGTATGGCGCCCTCGAAAAAACGATGGATTACTGCGAGGTTTGAACATGAAGTAGGGCGCCCTCGAAAAAACGATGGATTACTGCGAGGTTTGAACATGAAGTAGGGCGCCCTCGAAAAAAACGATGGATCACTGCGAAGTTTGAACATGAAATATGGCGCCCTCGAAAAAACGATGGATTACTGCGAGGTTTGAACATGAAATATGGCGCCCTCGAAAAAAACGATGGATCACTGCGAGGTTTGAACATGAAATATGGCGCCCTCGAAAAAACGATGGATTACTGCGAGGTTTGAACATGAAGTATGGCGCCCTCGAAAAAAACGATGGATTACTGCGAGGTTTGAACATGAAGTATGGCGCCCTCGAAAAAACGATGGATTACTGCGAGGTTTGAAGATGAGGTATAGCGCCCTCGAAAAAACGATGGATTACTGCGAGGTTTGAACATGAAGTATGGCGCCCTCGAAAAAAAGATGGATTACTGCGAGGTTTGAACATGAAGTATGGCGCCCTCGAAAAAACGATGGATTACTGCGAGGTTTGAACATGAAGTATGGCGCCCTCGAAAAAACGATGGATTACTGCGAGGTTTGAACATGAAGTATGGCGCCCTCGAAAAAACGATGGATTACTGCGAGGTTTGAACATGAAGTATGGCGCCCTCGAAAAAACGATGGATTACTGCGAGGTTTGAACATGAAGTAGGGCGCCCTCGAAAAAAACGATGGATTACTGCGAGGTTTGAACATGAAGTAGGGCGGCCTCGAAAAAACGATGGATCACTGCGAGGTTTGAACATGAAGTAGGGCGCCCTCGAAAAAAAACGATGGATCACTGCGAGGTTTGAACATGAAGTAGGGCGCCCTCGAAAAAAACGATGGATTACTGCGAGGTTTGAACATGAAGTAGGGCGCCCTCGAAAAAAACGATGGATCACTGCGAGGTTTGAACATGAAGTATGGCGCCCTCGAAAAAACGATAGATCACTGCGAGGTTTGAACATGAAGTAGGGCGCCCTCGAAAAAACAATGGATCACTGCGAGGTTTGAACATGAAATATGGCGCCCTCGAAAAAACGATGGATTACTGCGAGGTTTGAACATGAAGTAGGGCGCCCTCGAAAAAAACGATGGATCACCGCCAACTTAAACCATTTTACAAAACGTACCGAATGGACAATGCCAGGCTTGGAAAGAATCTACGCCCTATTTTTATCAAATAATTATCGCCCCAGTTCTATCATCGCATCAACGCCCCTATTCTTTCATTGCATCAACTCCTCAGTTCTATCATCGCATCAAAGCCCCTATTCTATCATCGAATCAACGTCCCTGGTTTATCATCGCATCAACTCCTCAGTTCTATCATCGCATCAACGCCCCTGGTTTATCATCGCATCAACGCCCCTGGTTTATCATCGCATCAACGCCCCTGGTTTATAATCGCATCAACGCCGGTTTATCATCGCATCAACGCCCCTGGTTTATCATGTCATCAACGCCCCTGGTTTATCATCGCATCAACGCAGGTTTATCATCGCATCAACGCCACTGGTTTATCATCGCATCAACGTCCCTGGTTTATCATCGCATCAACGCCACTGGTTTATCATCGCATCAACGTCCCTGGTTTATCATCGCATCAACGCCCTGGTTTATCATCGCATCAACGCCACTGGTTTATCATCGCATCAAAGCCCCTGGTTTATCATCGCATCAACGCCGGTTTATCATCGCATCAAAGCCCCTGGTTTATCATCGCATCAACGTCCCTGGTTTATCATCGCATCAACGCCACTGGTTTATCATCGCATCAAAGCCCCTGGTTTATCATCGCATCAACGTCCCTGGTTATCATCGCATCAACGCCACTGGTTTATCATCGCATCAAAGCCCCTGGTTTATCATCGCATCAACGTCCCTGGTTTATCATCGCATCAACGCCACTGGTTTATCATCGCATCAACGTCCCTGGTTTATCATCGCATCAACGCCCCTGGTTTATCATCGCATCAAAGCCCCTGGTTTATCATCGCATCAACGCCCCTGGTTTATCATCGCATCAACGCCCTGGTTTATCATCGCATCAACGCCCCTGGTTTATCATCGCATCAACGCCCCTGGTTTATCATCGCATCAACGCCGGTTTATCATCGCATCAACGCCCCTGGTTTATCATCGCATTAACGCCCCTGGTTTATCATCGCATCAACGCCGGTTTATCATCGCATCAACGCACCTGGTTTATCATCGCATCAACGCCCCTGGTTTATCATCGCATCAACGCCCCTGGTTTATCATCGCATCAACGCCGGTTTATCATCCCATCAACGCCCGTGGTTTATCATCGCATCAACGCCCCTGGTTTATCATAGCATAAACGCCCCTGGTTTATCATCGCATCAACGCCCCTGGTTTATCATCGCATCAACGCCCCTGGTTTATCATCGCATCAACGCCCCTGGTTTATCATCGCATCAACGCCGGTTTATCATCGCATCAACGCCCCTGGTTTATCATCGCATCAACGCCCCTGGTTTATCATCGCATCAACGCCCCTGGTTTATCATCGCATCAACGCCCCTGGTTTATCATCGCATCAACGCCCCTGGTTTATCATCGCATCAACGCCCCTGGTTTATCATCACATCAACGTCCCTGTTCTTTCATTTCACCAACGTCCCGTTTCATCCTTCGCATCACCAAGAAATTCTCATATGCTCTAATTTCTGGAACTACGATTGGCTTTAACTCTGTTTCGATATTCCGAATGCTTACGATGAATGATGATATCGTATGACAGGGAACAGATGGCTGTGTTCACTTTCTGTGCAGTTTCGCCTTATGTCTTTTGGCGTTTGATGGGGACTGCAGCTGCCTTTCTTTGTTCGGGAGATGAGATATTAATTCGGATGATTCCACTGGCACAGGCGGTTGAGCAATTAAGGATTTCAATTCGTTTTTAGTGATACTCTGAGATAAACACTGATGAGAGAGGCAAGAGCAGCAGGAATCGGCTCCCTCAATAAGATAGAGCTGCTTGCACATAACAGAGACAAATGGCGAGATTTGATAAAATATCTTTAAAAAAATAGAAAACTGCTAGAATAAACATTTATATAAGAGAAGGAGTATCTTTGTCTACGTCCGATGGGCCGGCCACGGCTCGAAAGGTATTGAGATGAGATGAGATGAAGTGATACCGGGGCCTTTCATAATCATAACCATACGATCCGTGGATCTCACCCTCACTGCTAATCCAAAGGAATGTAACTGCTGTAAGCACCAAAGGAAATCTTTCTATGGAAACAATAAATAAAAAATAACAGTATTGCTACTGTGCAAATAGTAGTGCTAAATATGTTCAAATAGTAGGGCTAAATATGTTCAAATGGTAGCGCTAAATATGTTCAAATGGTAGTGCTAAATATGTTCAAATGGTAGTGCTAAATATGTTCAAATGGTAGTGCTAAATATGTTCAAAAAGTAGTGTTAAATATGTTCAAACAGTAGTGCTAAATATGTTCAAATAATAGTGCTAAATATGTTCAAATAGTAATGCTAAATATGTTCAAATGGTAGTGCTAAATATGTTCAAATAGTAGTGCTAAATATGTTCAAATAGTAGTGCTAAATATGTTCAATTAGTAGTGCTAAATATGTTTAAACAGTAGTGATAAATATGTTCAAATAATAGTGCTAAATATGTTCAAACAGTAGTGCTAAATATGGTCAAACAGTAGTGCTAAATATGTTCAACTAGTAGTGCTAAATATGTTCAAATGGTAGTGCTAAATATGTTCAAACAGTAGTGCTAAAAATGTTCAACTAGTAGTGCTAAATATGTTCAACTAGTAGTGCTAAATATTTTCAAATGGTAGTACTAAATATGTTCAAACAGTAGTGCTAAATATGTTCAACTAGTAGTGCTAAATATGTTCAACTAGTAGTGCTAAATATGTTCAACTAGTAGTGCTAAATATTTTCAAATGGTTGTACTAAATATGTTCAACTAGTAGTGCTAAATATGTTCAACTAGTAGTGCTAAATATGTTCAAATGTTAGTGCTAAATATGTTCAACTAGTAGTGCTAAATATGTTCAACTAGTAGTGCTAAATATGTTCAACTAGTAGTGCTAAATATGTTCAAATAATAGTGCTAAATATGTTCAACTAGTAGTATTAAATATGTTCAAATGGTAGTGCTAAATATGTTCAACTAGTAGTATTAAATATGTTCAAATGGTAGTGCTAAATATGTTCAACTAGTAGTGCTAAATATGTATAGTGTTAAATGTGTCCGAAAATCTGACTTAGAATGGCATTAAATGTAAGGGTTTTGTGTGTCCAAACACTAGTGTTAAATTGTGACAAAACATGATGGATCCAGTGATCAATCCTCCTTGGATTCTGTCTTTCTCTATTTGTAGAGTTGTAGATTGTAGACAGTAGATTGTTTAATAGTGAAACTGTAATTGGATATGTCTCTTCAATGGAGTGACTTTGGAGAAGAGGGTAGACAATTGATCAACAAACTTCAACCAATCGACTCCTTCTTCTCTTCACTAATGTGAACACACCAATTCTAAATGCCCAACACGCCACGATTTTTTTAAATTTCGTTTTATACAATGGGTGATAGAGTTCAGGGTCAGCTCAAGGTGACAGCCACTCGGACAGTTGCCCGGGGCGCGTCATGTGCTTAGGGTCGTCATCAAGGATCTTCCACAATTTTTAGCTTTTTCTCTGTGAACATTTTTATAATTAAGCTTGAACAGGGCGCCGAAGTTCAGCTTGCTCAGGGCGCCAGCAACCAGAGCGCCACCACTGATAGAGTTCCAGTGAATGTTCTTTTGTTTGTTCTTTTTAAAGTTAAACAAGTTCTAATAATAATAATAATTATTATTATTATTATTTTGTTACGAAGTTGAAAGAGCTGTCAAACATTCGGTCAAACATGCAATAGCCTACTCCTCTCAGCAATCATATTATATACAATGTCCATCACTCTAGGCGATTCATCAAACATCAATTAATAAATATTGATCTCCCCAGACATATCAAGTATGATGAGCTTGAGAAATGACATGCGCATGCCACGTCAAGTGTTGATTCCATATCCTGTGTTCAGATAACATTCACAACAATTTCTGCACTCGGTATTTATGTCCCTCGCTGGCGCCTCAAAGAAATTGTTATTTATCAGCTTTATCTCTGAGAGCCGTGTTGGAGAATAAATATTGATGAAGTTTTCCAAGATATCGCGTCATTGTCCACACGGAACAAACAATTAATTACGGTGCTCACAGTGAACGGGATGTAGTACAGCCGCGCATGGGAGTCCCATTGTTTTCTCGGGGTCCGTTTCTTTTTTAGGAGTTCTCTTGTTTTTGTGAGTTTTATTCGTTCTCTTGTTTTTGTGAGTCTCCTTGTTTTTGTGAGTTTTATTCGTTCTCTTGTTTTTGTGAGTCTCCTTGTTTTTGTGAGTTTTATTCGTTCTCTTGTTTTTGTGAGTCTCCTTGTTTTTGTGAGTTTTATTCGTTCTCTTGTTTTTGTGACTCCTCTTGTTTTTGCGAGTTTTATTATTTTTCTTGTTTTTGGTGTTCTCTTGTTTTTTGGGAGTTCTCTTGTTTTTTTGGAAGCACTAAATAAATTGCTTGTGAGTTTTATTATTTCTCTTGTTTTTGGGAGTTCTCTTGTTTTTGGGAGTTCTATTGTTTTTGGGAGTTCTCTTGTTTTTGGGAGTTCTCTTGTTTTTTTGGGAGCACTAAATAAATTGCTTGTGAGTTTTATTATTTCTCTTGTTTTTGTGAGTAGTCTTGTTTTTGGGAGTCCTCTTGTCTTTGTGAGTAGTCTTGTTTTTGGGAGTTCTCTTGTTTTTGTGAGTAGTCTTGTTTTTGGGAGTTCTCTTGTTTTTGTGAGTAGTCTTGTTTTTGGGAGTTCTCTTGTTTTTGTGAGTAGTCTTGTTTTTGGGAGTTCTCTTGTTTTTTGTTCGTTCTCTTGTTTTTGGGAGGACTAAATAAATTGTTTTAGTACGTTTTCTTGTTTTTGTGAGTTCTCTTGTTTTTATTATTCATATTTTTTGGGAATTATCATTATTTTTTGCATCCTTATTTTTTTTTGGTATCACTATTATTTTTAAAGGTGGTATTATTAGTGCGATCGCTATTACTTATGACGTCTCTGTTGTGTTTGAGATTCCTTTTGTGCTGGTGGTCCTGTTATTTAGGGGAGTCCTATTATTCTCCGTACCAGAAATCACGAACAGAACTTTCGCTGTAATTATATTATATAGACATTCTGTAAATAACACGATTTCTCGTCGTTATTGTCATGTGTTCTTGAGAACAATGGCGGAAAAAGACGGTGGCCAGGATTTACGTAGAGCATGGTTAAAAGATAAATAGACAATAGGGCAGGTAGGATTTAATTAGACTAAAAAGAAGCAAAGAATTAAAAATTAGAAAAATAAAAAGAGTTCTTCCATAGCGTACGAAAAAAAAAACAAGCATAATAGGATGAGAGAGAGAGAGAGAGAGAGAGAGAGAGAGAGAGAGAGAGAGAGAGAGAGAGAGAATATGGGTGTCAATGGGGTAGAAGATCAAGAAATATAAAGCGGTCCTACATTAATTAATTTGTTTTATTTGGTTTTTAACACCTGATGAAGGCTTTTGCCGTAACGTTGTAGTTTGTCTTGTCTTTTTATTAGCTTAGCTGCTCCATACCATTTAATGTTTATTTTACATGTTCTTGAGAAGCCAGTGCCGGGACCTGAAGTTCACACAAAGTTCACCCCATTACGTTTATTCTAATGATCTGTCAAATTCATAATTTCTCTCACTTTTCTTTGATATTTTATTTCTGGTCAGACTACCTGAACTTTCACAATTAGACCTCACTATCATAAACATCATCATCATCAAGTACCGGGCCTGCTGACGTAGGTGATCATGTCTCTCCACAACTTTCGATCTCGACAGTTATTTATCATTTCTGTTGTTAGCCTTCTGCCAAGCCATGCTCTTAATCTGCCCGGTATCTTTTCTCTTTGCTTCCTTCTATCTCTTCGTCCCTCAACTTCCCCAGTTGACACACTAGATTCCAACTGTTCCCTTCTCATTACATTTCCAAAGATGATGATTGTTTCTTCCTAATATTGGAAATTAGCTTTTTTTTTTTTTTTTTTTTTCGCTTTGGCCTCTCTCAGAACATTTTCATTATTCTTCCTGGCTGTCCATGGTAATCTCAATATTCTTCTGTAAAACCACATTTCTACAGCCTGCAGTTATTGTCTTGTCTGTAGTCTTATTGTCCATGATTCACATCCATATGTTAAGACTGGCCCTGCATAACATTTAGTAACTCTTTTTCTTGTTTCTATTGTCAAAACCGTATTGCATAGTATCTTCCTCATTTTTTGGAAAGCTGCTTTTGTCTGAGCCATTCTGCATCTCACACTGTTATGCATCTACCATCTGAGGTTGACATTGTTCCAGATATTTAAATTCATTTATCTGATTTAATATTGTTCCACTTGTTTTTATTGTGCATTGCGGTGATGTCTTTTTCTTTGTTATTTGTTTACTATCATGGGCAGTATATCATAAATTATTCTTTACTCTGAGCTAGCAGCCTTTTTACTTACAAATATCACCACTATTGGTCGTTTCAAAATATTTTGAAGGTGTTTAAAATTCCATATCTCTGCAACCAATTGATTGATAATGCTGAAATTTTGCATATGGTCTTGTGATTTTTTGGTCCCAAGAAGTACATTCATTTCCTCACCAACAAACGTATAGTTTTAAATATTCTTTATTTGAAGTATACAAATTTAAGGCATTTTGGTCAAACCATATATTTGGAGGAATTACCGCTTCATATGAGTGAGCACCCACGGACTTGTCATCTTGAACGTAATGCGCGCCAATTTCCCTGTTTTAAGCACTAAAAAACACATAAAACGCGTCATAGTTATAATTTTATATCCGGTGCATCCCATTTCCTGTCGTTTTGTTGTGATTTATGTGCAACGGCGTATCCTAATTATTGGGTAATTTCGTTAAATTTGTGATCTGTTAGTCAATGGGTATAAAAGTAAAGTTCCTTACATTGCAATCAGTGGCAATAAAGGTGTATAAATATTTTTGCATAGAAGCTAAGCGTGGAAAACTGTATCGAAGCATCTCAAAGCCAGAAAAGAGAACTATTCACGCATTGGGTATAAGCAAACGCTTTTTCAAACAAGTGCTTAAAGCTAACGGAGTGTCCAGTTCAATCAAGACTAGGACGCTAGGAAGAAAGAAAGTAGTAGATAGTTTTGACAAGGAAGTGATTAGAAGAGCAATTTGTAAAATGTTCGATTCCAAAGAAGCTGTGACTTTAAGAAAACTGAAAATTCGACTGAGAGCAGAAAATGACATTGTTGTGTCGAAAACAACATTATGGAGAACTGTTAGAAGCATCGGTTTTACGTTTAGAAAGTACGATAGTGGTAGAAATGTCATCTGCGAGAAGCCGCACTTAGTTTCTATGAGGAGTAAATATTTACGTGAAGTACGGGAAATGCGTAACCAAGGTTATGATATTGTATTTCTAGATGAATCTTGGATAAATTCTCACCACACAAGTGCAAAGGAATGGCAGTTATCAGATGGAAGTATTAAAAGATGTGTAAAAGGACAGCGTATTATAATGGCACATGCAGGCAGCCGAAAAGAAGGGTTGGTGAAAAATGCAGAACTTATATTCACCTCTAATTATACTGACAACAGGGACTATCACACCGAGATGAATGGCCATATATTTAGAGAGTGGATTGAAAATACTCTTCTTCCAATTCTAGACAGACCATCCTGTCTGGTAATGGACAACGCGTCGTACCACAACGCTGTGGCAGAAGAAGACAAAATTCCTACATCTACCAGTACAAAAGATGTTATAAAGATTTGGCTAAGAAAGGAAGGAATTCCATTTAACGAGGGATTTTTGAAACCTGAATTACTGTCACTTGTTAAGAAATCGCAAAAGACCAAAGTATTCCAAATAGACAAAATCATTCAACAGCATGGTCATACGTGCTTGAGACTGCCCCCTTATCATCCACAATTAAACCCCATTGAACTCGTTTGGGCAAAAATTAAAGGGCAGGTGGCAGCTGAGAATACAAGTTTTAAACTATGCGATATAAAAGGACTGACATATGCTGCTCTATCACAGATTGACAAAGATTTTTGGTGCAAATGTGAAGATCATGTCTTAAAAGAAGAAAATGACTATTGGAAAAAAGATGGACTATCGTTCGTTCAGCCCAGATCAATCAATATGTTAGACTCCTCTGATTCAGAATAAATGAAATAATAATGGACGTTTTTATATGTCCGCATGATCAATCTTTAGCTAAAGTTGATAACGTTTTGAAAATGTAAAGATTCTTGATATGTGTACTGCAGGCATGCAAAGAAACTAAATCACTTTCATATGTCTTGTTTACGTAAAATAATGAAAGTCACATGGAAAGACATAAAACGAACAATGTAGCTCTTTACAGTGAAGAGGATCCCGTGCTTACATCGGACTCTTTAGTCACATGCGTACCCATAAACAATAACTTTGCTTGATATGTCATGCTCGTTATCGCTCGCAACGGATAATTAATTTTTTTTAATGTATTCTTTGTTGTATATTGTTTAAATAGTTTTCATTAATGGAACTGTTTATACGCTGATTTGTTTTAGACCGTCTGTAAAGGCTATAACATTGGCATTCTCATAGTATTTTAAAGAAAGTAAACAATAGAAAGTAAACAATAGAAAGTAAACAGTTGATAAACGCCTCCAACTTTCAAGTTGTGTAGAGACGCCTATGTCGAGAAGCTGATTTCCATTAATGTACGGTAAATTATTTTCTCCAGGAGCAAAAAGATCCGTAAATTCACTGAGATCAAAGGAAAGTGCTGCTTCATGATGAAGCATACTTCCTACATCATTAAATTTTGTGAAATCGGTGGGACCTTGGAAAAACAAGGCCAGATGCAAAAAATCAAGTTTGTAAGTGCAGGGAAAGAGGAGATATTTCATGTTAATCGTGAACATTTAGATTTGAAACGACCAATAGTAATGATATTTATCAACAGACTAGCACCAGCTCAGACAATTAGCTAGACGCACGCACGAACAAATAGCTCAGTGGTTAGTGAACTGGACTGCAAAGGACAAGGGGTAGGGTTCGATCCCAACCGATGGCTTCTGGTTCACCCAGCCTTAAATGGGTACCGGATTTTTTTCTGGGAAAGTAGAGCGGCACGGGCGTAATACCGACCACATTACCCCAAAAATCATGTGCCGAAGGTCTGTAAAATTTATGGTCACTAACATCATATTCCCTATACGCCACTTGGCGTGACATGGGTACTTTACTTTTTTTTTTTTTTACACACGAACAAATGAAGCTTCTATAAATCTCCAATATTCATCATCATCATCATTGAGTGCCGTCTCCGCAACGAAGGTTGGCTACCATGGAGCGCCATTCTGCTCTATCTCTTGCTTTGATGGTGCAGGTTGTCATCTGTCCATCTTTTGATGTTACTCGTCCATGTTAATCTTGGTCTGCCTCTGCCTCTTCAGACGTATATTCATACCCATCAGAAAGGGAGCTCACCATTGCTATATATTGAGCCAATTGTGATCTATGGAAGCGAATCATAGACAGTAGACAAACAAATGAAAAGACTATCGGAGGTCACAGGGAAGTGATTTTTCAAAAGAATGTTGTGAGTTCCCTGGACAACTAAAAAGATCAACGAGGAAATCCTCAAAGAAGCCAACACAAAAAGGGAGCTCATAAAAAAAAAGAAAGAAAGAAACGACATTTTTCGGGTACATCATGAGAAGAGGAAAGTTGGCATTCATAGTTACAACAGGCAAAATAAACTGAAAGAGAGATCGAGGACGGCATACACTTCATATTTTACGATACAATTTTTACCAGATACGTTTATTACATATCGTTTGTAACAATATCATCATTATCATCATGTGCCATACCGGGTGGCGTAGGCGATTATGTCCTTCCACAATCTTCTATCTACAGTACATCGTATCAGTTCTGTTGTTGACTGTTTTCCATGCCATGACACCAAGCTATCCAGCATTTTCTCACTTTGTCATCCGCGATCTCTCTTTTCTTTCATTTTGCCAGCTGTAACCAAGTATTCCAACTTTCCTCTTCTCATGATGAGCCAGAAAAAATGTTGATTTTTTCTTTCTGATGTTTTTTAGGAGCTTTGTTTTTCTGTTGGCCTGTCCTCATTGGTCTTTTTAGCTGTCAAGGGAACTTTCAACATTCTTGGAATCCCCGTTAACGTCGTTAGCTGTAGGTATTAAGTTGTGTATTAACATAATTATTCTATGCAATATAAGATGGTATTTTGCCATCCCTTTCCTTCTTGGCAGTGACTGTACTATACAGAGATCCTTTGTCTGTCTTCACGTAGTGGGGAGCATAACCGGCACTACTTGTCGACTGCTCCCACAACACCATCCACCACCTGCTCCAATGGCTTCACGTAACCCTGATAGTGGGGCTAAACGGGAGCTCCACCTTGCCCAAGGGTGTCCCGAAGACTAGCGGAGGAAAGGAGACGTCTTACTCCTCCTTTGATGGAGCAGAACTCTACCCCGCTAACCCAATAAATAATTAACAATATCGGTTATTAGAGTGTCAATTGTTACTATGCCGTTTGTTATAATATCAGTGTTATAATATTGCTTATTACAATATCGATTGTTATAATATTATTTGATTTTAATAACTATTGTTATAGCATTAGATGATGTAATATAACTTCATACAACATTAGTTGTTACATTATCAGTTGAAAGTAACATCAGCTGAAACATTAACAACTGATATAATATCACACAATTCTTTATTATACTTCTTTGTAACAATTCTTTCGTTACACTTCATTGTAACAATTCTGTTATTTCACCTCTTTATAACAAATCTATTAGTATGTCTCTTTATAACTCTTTTATTATGCCTCTTTGTAACAATACTGGTATTACAATACTTTGTAACAATTCTTTTATTATGTTTCTTTACAACAATTCTTTTATTATGTCTATTTATAACAATTCTTTTATTATGTTTCTTTGCAACAAATGTTTTATTATGTCTATTTATAACAATTCTTTTATTATGTTTCTTTACAACAATTCTTTTATTATGTCTATTTATAACAATTCTTTTATTATGTTTCTTTGCAACAATTCTTTTATTATGTTTCTTTGCAACAATTCTTTTATTATGTTTCTTTGCAACAATTCTTTTATTATGTCTATTTATAACAATTCTTTAGTTACACTTCTTTATAACAAATCTTTTATTATGTTTCTTTACAACAATTCTTTATTATGTTTCTTTGCAACAATTCTTTTATTATGTTTCTTTGCAACAATTCTTTATTATGTTTCTTTGCAACAATTCTTTTATTATGTTTCTTTACAACAATTCTTTTATTATGTCTATTTATAACAATTCTTTTATTATGTTTCTTTGCAACAATTCTTTTATTATGTCCATTTATAACAATTCTTTTATTATGTTTCTTTGCAACAATTCTTTTATTATGTTTCTTTGCAACAATTCTTTTATTATGTTTCTTTGCAACAAATCTTTTATTATGTTTCTTTGCAACAATTCTTTTATTATGTTTCTTTGCAACAATTCTTTTATTATGTCTATTTATAACAATTCTTTTATTATGTTTCTTTGCAACAATTCTTTTATTATGTTTCTTTGCAACAAATCTTTTATTATGTTTCTTTGCAACAATTCTTTTATTATGTTTCTTTGCAACAATTCTTTTATTATGTCTATTTATAACAATTCCTTTATTATGTTTCTTTGCAACAATTCTTTTATTATGTTTCTTTACAACAATTCTTTTATTATGTCTATTTATAACAATTCTTTTATTATGTTTCTTTGCAACAATTCTTTTATTATGTCTATTTATAACAATTCTTTTATTATGTTTCTTTGCAACAATTCTTTTATTATGTTTCTTTGCAACAATTCTTTTATTATGTCTATTTTAACAATTCTTTTATTATGTTTCTTTGCAACAATTCTTTTATTATGTTTCTTTGCAACAATTCTTTTATTATGTCTATTTATAACAATTCTTTTATTATGTTTCTTTGCAACAATTCTTTTATTATGTTTCTTTGCAACAATTCTTTTATTATGTTTCTTTGCAACAATTCTTTTATTATGTTTCTTTGCAACAATTCTTTTATTATGTCTATTTATAACAATTCTTTTATTATGTTCTTTACAACAATTCTTTTATTATGTTTCTTTGCAACAATTCTTTTATTATGTTTCTTTACAACAATTCTTTTATTATGTTTCTTTGCAACAATTCTTTTATTATGTTTCTTTGCAACAAATGTTTTTTTTTATACCTCTCTGTAGCAAATCGTCCATTACACCTCTTTGCTTTGTCTCTGTTTTCACACCTCTTTGTTATGCCTCTATTTCCACACCTTTAGTGTTTACCCGTTTAATTATTTCCCGAGACGAAGCCAACAAAACGTAAAGCAACATCAATAGTAAAACAGATTAAACAATATCACGTCACGTCAAGTTCGGATCAAATTCAACGAAAAGCAAACTACACAATTCCAGGAAATGCTCCAGCAATATCATTGGCCCACTGGAGAAATAATAGAAGATACCACGCCCTCGGCATCAGAGCTTCAAAGAGAAAACAAACTTTGTGCTTGCACTCAGTTTCAGTCATTCAGACAACCTTTGTGATTTGGCTGGCAATGTATGCCCACCATTGTGTGCACTGATCAAACACACGGTCCCATGTGAATACCTGCTATTTCAGGTGTTTACATTCTGTAGGTAAGCTGTCAATGACTGTTAATACAGTTGTTCTCACCTTCTTGATTGGGAAAAAATATGTCCTGAGTATTATTTTCCCCAGAGTTTGTTCTATCTATCTATCTATCTATCTATCTATCTATCTATCTATCTATCTATCTATCTATCTATCTATCTATCTATCTATCTATCTATCTATCTATCTATCTATCTATCTATCTATCTATCTATCTATCTATCTATCTATCTATCTATCTATCTATCTATCTATCTATCTATCTATCTATCTATCTATCTATCTATCTATCTATCTTTCTGTCTGTCTGTCTGTCTATCTATCTTTATAACTGTCTGTCTGTCTATCTTTCTGTCTGTCTGTCTATCTATCTTTCTGTCTGTCTATCTATCTTTATAACTGTCTGTCTGTCTATCTTTCTGTCTGTCTATCTATCTTTATAACTGTCTGTCTATCTATCTTTCTGTCTGTCTATCTATCTTTATAACTGTCTGTCTATCTATCTTTCTGTCTGTCTATCTATCTTTATAACTGTCTGTCTATCTATCTTTCTGTCTGTCTATCTATCTTTATAACTGTCTGTCTATCTATCTTTCTGTCTGTCTATCTATCTTTATAACTGTCTGTCTGTCTGTCTGTCTATCTATCTTTCTGTCTGTCTATCTATCTTTATAACTGTCTGTCTATCTATCTTTCTGTCTGTCTATCTATCTTTATAACTGTCTGTCTATCTATCTTTCTGTCTGTCTATCTATCTTTATAACTGTCTGTCTATCTATCTTTCTGTCTGTCTATCTATCTTTATAACTGTCTGTCTATCTATCTTTCTGTCTGTCTATCTATCTTTATAACTGTCTGTCTATCTATCGCCAACACCAACAACATTAGCAAGTTTCGTCGTAGAAACAAGGGAAATTGAAACAGAATCTTCATCTAGTAGTGAAAAGTGAGAGAGAAAAGAAGAGAAGAGAAGAGAAAAGAAAAGAAGAGAAGAGAAGAGAAAAGAAGAGAAGAGAAGAGAGAGAGAGAAGAGAAGAGAAGAGAAGAGAAGAGAAGAGAAGAGAAGAGAAGAGAAGAGAAAACCAGAAGTACTGTTATCTGGTGTGTTTGTGGAAGATAACTTTCCCTTACACGCAGTAACTTTTCGCTCTTCTCCACCGGCCACACAGAACGTCAACACTTCTCACTAAGTGACAGTAAATGTGATTTTGAATTTTTATTAAACTGTAGTTGTGATTAAATTTAATTTTTGGGGGTGGGTGGGGAGTTTTTTTGCTTTCTTTAATGATGATATTTGTTATCTTGAATTATGTGTATTTGTTATTTAAGTTAAAATGAGAAACAATTTTAGGCTCTGGGAAGAAACTAAATAAGATAGAGATAGAGCTGCTTGCACAGAACAGAGACAAATGGCGAGATTTGATAAAATATCTTTAAAAGAATTGAAAACTGCTAGAACAAAAATTCAGATAAGAGAAGGAGTATCTTGGCCTACGCCCTATGGGCCGGCTACGGCTCGAAAGGATGTAGAAGAAACTAAATTACTTTTCATTAACTATAATCGTTGAAATCAATTCGGATTTCAAATAATTCAGATTTCAAACGGCTGTTACGGTGCGTTGCATATTCATGATGGTTACACATGCAACAACAGTACGACGACTTACAATGATCTTAACAGTAGCACAAGTAGTCAAATAAGTACTGACCATGACATATGAGTGAGTCAACTTGATTAGATCGTCGTCTTATACAATTCTGATAGTCCTAGTGGTGTATAATATAGAGCATTTCTAAAATGTCAAGTTCTTGATCTGATGCGCTCAAGAGGTTAACACCGTTATTTATTTGAGGCAAATCTTCACACGTCTTGTCCGTGACACTTCTAACATCATATCTATCATTCTATTTTAATATTATAGTTCGGCTTGACTTATTCTATGATATTCTTTATCTACTTATTGTCACTCTACACAATTATTGGGATCAATTAACTATAACCATCTCTGGAACACAAAAATAACTTCTAAATATAACTTGTGGAATACTTCTGAACTAAACATTAGTTTCATGAATGACATCAATATCTAACCTAATAATAAAAAAAATTATGACATGTATTCTAAGAGTGATATCTCTTTCTCTCACAAACCCAACTTCTCCCTTTCCTCAGTTTTCCTGGTTTTTTTTTTAATTAAATTTTTCTGGACTTGTGACACCACCATTTGGTGAAAAATGAACCCTAGATTAATTCCTCTTGTAACTAAAATTCTTCCGTTCCCATTCCTAAAATTGCTACTATTCTCAATGTATGTTACTTCTTCCCTCTACTTCGTTATAGGTAACTATTAACATGGTTATAGTTATGTTTAGTCAAAGGCCCGGTTTCACTGACAACGAATTAAAATCCATAATTACTCAAACGCCCGTCCCAGTGGAATCATTCGAATTAAAACTCATCTCATTGGAGGATCCAAACAAAAAAAGGCAGCTGCCTTAGCAGCTACAGCACACGCTAAAAGACATAAGGCCTAGCAGCACCGAAAGTGAACGCAGCTGAACTGTCCTTCGTCAAACGATATCATCATTCATCGTAAGCAATTGGAATATCTAAACACGATCCGGATGAAAAACACAGCTGACGGTGTGCACAGAACACTAAACTCAGTAGCTCTGGCAGCAAGCCGGACTTGGAATATGAGGAAGCTGAAACAAGGAACACTTTTCAGGCTGAGCCTCAATGGTTCATGTCGCCTATTCGGAGAAGTAAACAGAGGGATAAGAGATGAAATGATGAAAAGAGAAAGAGAGATGAGCTAAATATTGGAGGATAAGTAGTATGTGGAAATATGAAAGTTTATATATATATAAGACATTTACACTTATCTAGCAGCAAAGATACTTGTTCTGTCAACTTTCTAACTTTTTTACACTAATCAATCAGCAAAGATACATGCTCTGTCAGCTTTCTAACTTTCTTACACTAATCTATCAGCAAAGATACATGTTCTGTCAACTTTCTAACTTTCTTACACTAAGCTATCAGCAAAGATACATGTTCTGTCAACTTTCTAACTTTCTTACACTAATCTATCAGCAAAGATACTTGTTCTGTCAACTGTCTAGCTTTATTACACTAATCAATCAGCAAAGATACTTGTTTTGTCAACTTTCTAACTTTCTTAAATTAATCAATCAGCAAAGATACATGCTCTGTCAGCTTTCTAACTTTCTTACACTAACCTATCAATAAAAATCATGCTCTGTCAGCTCTATAACTTTTTTTACACTAATCAATCAGCAAAGATACATGCTCTGTCAACCTTCTAACTTTCTTACACTAATCTATCAATAAAGATACATGCTCTATCAGCTTTCTAACTTTCTTACACTAATCTATCAATACAGATACATGCTCTGTCACCCTTCTAACTTTCTTACACTAATCTTTCAGCAAAGATACATGTTCTCACCTTTATAACTTTCTTACTCTAATCTATTAGCAAGGATACATGCTCTGTCAGCTTTCTAACCAACTAATACTAATCAACCTACTAAAAACTAATCAACCTACTAACACTAATCAATCTGCTAACACTAATAATCCTATTAACACTGATCAACCTCCTAACACTAATCAACCTGCTAACACTAATCAACCTGCTAACACTAATCAATCTGCTAAAACTAATCAATTTTCTAACACTAATCAACCTGCTAACACTAATCAATCTGCTAACACTAATCAACCTGCTAACACTAATCAACCTGCTAACACTAATCAACCTGCTAACACTAATCAACCTGCTAACACTAATCAACCTGCTAACACTAATCAACCTGCTAACACTAATCAACCTACTAACACTAATAAACCTGCTAACACTAATCAACCTGCTAACACTAATCAATCTGCTAACACTAATCAACCTGCTAACACTAATCAACCTGCTAACACTAATCACCTGTTAACACTAATAAACCTGCTAACATTAATCAACATACTAACACTAATCAACGTGCTAACACTAATAAACCTGCTAACACTAATCAACCTGCTAACGCTAATCAACCTGCTAACACTAATCACCTGTTAACACTAATAAACCTGCTAACATTAATCAACATACTAACACTAATCAACGTGCTAACACTAATAAACCTGCTAACACTAATCAACCTGCTAACACTAATCAACCTGCTAACACTAATCAACCTACTAACACTAATCAACCTACTAACACTAATCAACCTTTTAACACTAATCAACCTACTAACACTAATCAACCTGCTAACACTAATCAACCTAATAACACTATTCAACCTACTAACGCTAATCAACCTGCTAACGCTAATCAACCTGCTAACACTAATCAACCTAACAACACTAATCAACCTGCTAACACTAATCAACCTACTAACACTAATCAACCTACTAACACTAACCAACATACTAACACGAAACAACCTAATAACATAAATCAACCTACTAACACAAATCAACCTACTAACACTAATCAACCTAATAACACTAACCAACCTACTAACACTAATCAATCTAATAACACTAATCAACCTACTAACACTAACCAACCTACTAACACTAATCAACCTACTAACACTAATCAACCTAAAAACACTAACCAACCTACTAACACTAACCAACCTAATAACACTAATCAACCTAATAACACTAACCAACCTAATAACACTAATCAACGTAATAACACTAACCAACCTAATAACACTAATCAACCTAATAACACTAATCAACCCACTAACACTAATCAACCTACTAATACTAATCAACATAATAACACTAATCAACCTAATAACAATAACCAACCTGCTAACACTAACCAACCTACTAACACTAATCAACCTTTTAACACTAATCAACCTAATAACACTAACCAACCTGCTAACACTAACCAACCTACTAACACTAATCAACCTACTCTCACTAACCAACCTAATAACACTAATCAACTTAATAACACTAACCAACCTACTAACACTAATCAACCTAATAAGACTAATCAACCTAATAACACTAACCAACCTACTAACACAAATCAACCTAATAACACTAATCAACCTACTAACACTAATCAACCTAATAACACTTATCAACCTAATAACACTAACCAATCTACTAACACTAATCAACCTACTGACACTAATCAACCTAATAACACTAATCAACCTAATAACACTAATCAACGTAATAACACTAATCAACGTAATAACACTAATCAACCTAATAACACTAATCAACCTAATAACACTAATCAACCTAATAACACTAATCAACCTAATAACACTAATCAACTTAATAACACTAATCAACCTAATAACACTAATCAACCTACTAACACTAATCAACCTAATAACACTAACCAACCTACTAACACTAACCAACCTAATAACACTAATCAACCTAACAACACTAATCAACCTGCTAACACTAATCAACCTACTAACACTAATCAACCTACTAACACTAACCAACATACTAACACGAAACAACCTAATAACATAAATCAACCTACTAACACAAATCAACCTACTAACACTAATCAACCTAATAACACTAACCAACCTACTAACACTAATCAATCTAATAACACTAATCAACCTACTTACACTAACCAACCTACTAACACTAATCAACCTACTAACACTAATCAACCTAAAAACACTAACCAACCTACTAACACTAACCAACCTAATAACACTAATCAACCTACTAACACTAACCAACCTAATAACACTAATCAACCTACTAACACTAACCAACCTAATAACACTAATCAACCTAATAACACTAATCAACCTAATAACACTAATCAACCTACTAACACTAATCAACCTAATAACACTAATCAACCTAATAACACTAATCAACCTACTAACACTAACCAACCTAATAACACTAATCAACCTACTAACACTAATCAACCTAATAACACTAATCAACCTAATAACACTAACCAACCTACTAACACTAATCAACCTAATAACACTAATCAACCTAATAACACTAACCAACCTACTAACACTAATCAACCTAATAACACTAACCAACCTACTAACACTAATCAATCTGCTAACACTAACCTTCCTATCAACCTATTGTCCAACCTTTCGGGTGGGGGCGGGGGGAGGAAGTTCACTTAATTCGTCTATCCTTCTATAATTACCTTTTCACCTACAGATCAATCTTTTGTATTCCTACAACTAACTTACTTAACTATGTGTCATTAAGTCTGTCTGTGCATCTATTCCCGTAATAAAATCGGACTCAAAAAGCAAAAACTTTAAGAAATCAACAATGTATATCATCTATTAAAAATGAAGAGGCTATTTATTCTCAAACTGAAATCAAGAACAAATACATTGATGTATTCTAGCACACATTCTCCAATCTTCTGGAAACTCCACACGAGAAAGTATTTCCGCTTCATTTGATGTGTCCAAATAATCAATTGATGGTAATTAGATAAACTTGTCTAAGAATGCGTGTGGTAGATGGATTTTTGAGAATTTATTTCGCTTGCCTGATCAATTTCTTTCTGGGAAATTAATTTCTGAGAAAACGACAAGTCTGGTAGATCATTTTCATGGAATAAAGTGTCTGTGACCTTCCGCTACGATGACCTTGTGTCGTATACAGATTTCCCCGTAATATGAAAAAAGAGATTTCCCATGAATAAATCGTAAACCGAAATAGTGTACAGCGAAGATACAATTGTCATTAATATATATAGAACACAGTTAGAGCTGCCCCAGACCCAAAAATATTCCGAATGTTCGTGTCAGTAGCTTAGTGGTTAGGCCTTTGTCTTAGCGATACAGATGATCTTGGCTCATTGTCTGTTTGCTACTCTCATGTCAGCCCAGCTTAAAGAATGGGTACAGTCCCCTTAAAAAACCCAACTTTGTCTATTAATATATCTTACTTAAACAGAACAGAGAATTGAAGCCTTTGAAATGTGGATATATAGAAGAATAGGTAGAGTTGGATGGAAGGAAAAGAAAACAAACGGTGAAGTCTTAAAACAACTAAAAATGAAAAGAGAACTACTAATCACAATTCAAACAAGACAAATGCGATTTTTGGGCCATGTTAAAAGACACAACAGCCTACCAAAAGTAATCCTGGAGGGGCAAATACAAGGTAAAAGAGGCAGATGCAGACCAAGACTAACATGGATGAATAACATCAAAAGATGGATAAATCAGCCTATGACAACCTGCACCATCAAAGCAAGAGACAGAGCAGAATGGCGCTCCAGGTAGGAGAATAGAAAAAATTAATGGGAGGTAGGAGAACAAAACAATTGATGGGAGGTGGGAGAACAAAACAATTGATGGGAGGTGGGAGAACAAAACAATTTATGAGAGGTAGGAGAACAAAACAATTGATGGGAGGTAGGAGAACAAAACAAATGATGGGAGGTAGGAGAACAAAACAAATGATGGGAGGTAGGAGAACAAAACAATTGATGGGAGGTAGGAGAACAAAACAAATGATGGGAGGTAGGAGAACAAAACAATTGATGGGAGGTAGGAGAACAAAACAATTGATGGGAGGTAGGAGAACAAAACAATTGATGGGAGGTGGGAGAACAAAACAATTGATGGGAGGTGGGGGAAAAAAACAACTGATGGGAGGTAGGAGAACAAAACAATTGATGGGAGGTAGGAGAACAAAACAATTGATGGGAGGTAGGAGAACAAAACAATTGATGGGAGGTAGGAGAACAAAACAATTGATGGGAGGTTGGAGAACAAAACAATTGATGGGAGGTAGGAGAACAAAACAATTGATGGGAGGTAGGAGAACAAAACAATTGATGGGAAGTAGGAGAACAAAACAATTGATGGGAGGTAGGAGAACAAAACAATTGATGGGAGGTAGGAGGACAAAACAATTGATGGGAGGCAGGAGAACAAAACAATTGATGGGAGGTAGGAGAACAAAACAATTGATGGAAGGTAGGAGAACAAAACAATTTATGGGACGTAGGAGAACAAAACAATTGATGGGAGGTAGGAGAACAGAGCAATTGATGGGAGGTAGGAGAACATAACAATTGATGGGAGGTGGGAGAACAAAACAAATGATGGTAGGTGGGAGAATGAACAAAACAATTGATGGGAGGTAGGAGAACAAAACAATTGATGGAAGGTAGGAGAACAAAACAATTGATGGGACGTAGGAGAACAAAACAATTGATGGTAGGTGGGAGAATGAACAAAACAATTGATGGGAGGTAGGAGAACGAAACAGTTGATGGGAGGTGGGAGAATGAACAAAACAATTGATGGGAGGTGGGAGAACGAACAAAACAATTGATGGGAGGTGGGAGAACGAAACAATTGATGGGAGGTGGGATAACGAACAAAACAATTGATGGGAGGTGGGAGAACGAACAAAACAATTGATTGGAGGTGGGAGAACGAACAAAACAATTGATGGGAGGTGGGAGAACAAAACAATTGATGGGAGGTAGGAGAACAAAACAACTGATGGGAGGTAGGAGAACAAAACAATTGATGGGAGGTAGGAGAACAAAACAATTGATGAGAGGTGGGAGAACAAAACAATTGATGGGAGGTAGGAGAACAGAGCAATTGATGGGAGGTAGGAGAACATAACAATTTATGGGAGGTAGGAGAACAAAACAATTGATGGGAGGTAGGAAAAAAAAACAATTGATGGGAGGTGGGAGAACGAACAAAACAATTGATGGGAGGTGGGAGAACGAAACAATTGATGGGAGGTGGGAGAACGAACAAAACAATTGATGGGAGGGGGGAGAACGAAACAATTGATGGGAGGTGGGAGAACGAACAAAACAATTGATGGGAGGTGGGAGAACGAACAAAACAATTGATGGGAGGTGGGAGAACGAAACAATTGATGGGAGGTGGGAGAACGAACAAAACAATTGATGGGAGGTGGGAGAACGAACAAAACAATTGATGGGAGGTGGGAGAACGAACAAAACAATTGATGGGAGGTGGGAGAACGAACAAAACAATTGATGGGAGGTAGGAGAACAAAACAATTGATGGGAGGTAGGAGAACATAACAATTGATGGGAGGTAGGAAAACAAAACAATTGATGGGATGTGGGAGAACGAACATAACAATTTATGGGAGGTAGGAGAACAAAACAATTGATGGGAGGTGGGAGAACGAACAAAACAATCGATGGGAGGTGGGAGAACGAAACAATTGATTGGAGGTGGGAGAACGAACAAAACAATTGATGGGAGGGGGGAGAACGAAACAATTGATGGGAGGTGGGAGAACGAACAAAACAATTGATGGGAGGTGGGAGAACGAACAAAACAATTGATGGGAGGTGGGAGAACGAAACAATTGATGGGAGGTGGGAGAACGAACAAAACAATTGATGGGAGGTGGGAGAACGAACAAAACAATTGATGGGAGGTGGGAGAACGAACAAAACAATTGATGGGAGGTGGGAGAACGAACAAAACAATTGATGGGAGGTGGGAGAACGAACAAAACAATTGATGGGAGGTGGGAGAACGAACAAAACAAATAATAAACAAATGAAGAAATATAGTAAGATAGCATACGAAATAAAGAAAATGCTAACAAAGGTAAAAGAAACAGGTAAGAAGTTGTAGAAATTTACTTATATAAGACGACATGAGGAGACAACAGAGGAAAGGAATGAGAGAAAAGCAGCATGTGGATGTATGAAAAAAAGCACTAGGTCCGAATAAAAAAGATGGTGAAAAAAGAAAGTAGATGAGAGATAACGAAATGTTGAAGTGACAGATTGTAGTGGAAAGAATGAAGTCTCAACGCTATTAGGTAAAACACATAAAGCACAACTGTTTGTCATTGATACTTTAGCTCATGTACGTCTTTCAAAGAAGATAAAACTCTCGTGGCTCGTCTGTTTTACGTTCAAGGTGATTAGAAGAGGTTGTATGTTAAATTTTTAAAACTTTTGTGGTAAGAAATTGAATATTGCATCTCCCGAAACTCTCAGATTTGGCAGTCTCTGATTTTTGGTAATACGAAAATTATCTACTAACATTTTTTGGTGGCACAATTATCTACTAACATTTTTGGTGTTACGACAATTATCTACTAACATTATTGGTGTTACGACAATTATCTACTAACATTTTTGGTGTTACGACAATTATCTACTAACATTTTGGTGTTACGACAATTATCTACTAACATTTTTGGTGTTACGACAATTATCTACACAAACTGTTGGTGTTACGACAATTATCTACTAACATTTTTGGTGTTACGACAATTATCTACTAACATTTTTGGTGTTACGACAATTATCTACACAAACTGTAGGTGTTACGACAATTATCTACAAAAATTGTTGGTGTTACGACAATTATCTACAAAAATTGTTGGTGTTACGACAATTATCTACAAAAATTGTTGGTGTTACGACAATTATCTACTAAAACTGTTGGTGTTACGACAATTATCTACTAAAACTGTTGGTGTTACGACAATTATCTACAAAAATTGTTGGTGTTACGACAATTATCTACACAAATTGTTGGTGTTACGACAATTATCTACAAAAATACCTTTCGAAAAAAATATTGACTTTATCATTAACATTTTGTTGTTTGGTGTTAAAAATTGAAACCACTTCCATAAAATGTTAGTTTTAAGAATCCAGAAGATGAAGATGGTAGATAAATATAAAGTAGCAACGATCAATATTTGCGAAAACAGTCCGAGAGATAAGATCAGGAATGAAGAACTGAGAAAATTACCTAGGAATAACCCCCGCCATAGAATATATAAAAAAGTAACACATAAAATAGTTTGATCACGTGACAAGGCAGAGTAATCAAACCACAACACAATGAGCCTTCAATAAACGTTGCGAGAATACCAGACCCAAGGGTCGACCACGAAAAAGATGGATTGATGAAATACTAGAAGCACTAGGAAACATAACAGCAGCAGATGCGAACAGAAGAGCAAAGAACCGTAAATTATATCTCCCCTTGACACTGAAAGGCGAGGAAGGAAAGAAAAGAAGAATCAAGCAAATGCGCAGGGTTTAGGATATCTTTATCCATAAATTAAAGTAAAGAACCCCGCCACACCAAATAGCGTATAGTATAGGGAACATGGTGTTAGTGACCATCATTTATACAGACCTTCGGCACATGATTTTTGGGGTAATGTGGTCGGTATTACGCCCGTGGCGCTTTACCTCCCCAGAAAAAAATCCGGTACCCATTTTAAGGCTGGGGGAACACGGAGCCGTCGATCAGGATCGAACCCTACCTCTTGTCCTTTACTAATCACTGAGCTACCGCGGCTCCCTATCTTTATCCATAAAAGTTGCAAAATGTCCAAGACTAGAACTAAAATGCCAGAATGAGAAGGAGACAAGCAGCTGTAGATGATGTTGAATAACGGAGTCTTGGATTTCTATAGAACTGTGGCCGGATTGACTGTTCTGTGTAATGGGAGAAACATTCAATACAGCAATGATTGATTGAAGGCTTAGCTAACGATTGAACGTTTGAAACAATCCCGAGAGGGTTGCCTGAAATCAATGTCGTCTTTGAGTTGTGAGTGACGTGGCCAATATTTTGACGGTTTTCTGCTGACGAGGCAGAACGCGACCTCGTCGAAAGGACCGGAAATTGATTACCCGTAGGTCAAATCTATGAGGGTGTCACGGGTTAATTGAAGATGATTGTCACGTATCAACGGTTGATTTGCAGGTCCACAGACAGGAGTTAAAGTCTGGGTTTCCTTGACAAAATTATGTATTCCATAAAGTCATGATATAAATATTTATGCCTTAAAACTTAAAACAAGGGTGGACAACCATTTATCTCTACAGGGCCAGATCTGAAAACTATGAAAACGCTGAGGGCCAGATACCATAACCCTAATGAAACTATTATATAAATTACCTCATTTGCATTCACAAGCGATTGTAATGTAAAATTTATATTAGTGATGGAGAATTGACGACAGAAAAGAGAGTGGAATGAAAGGAAGAGGGCTGAGATAGAAAAAGTGGATCAAGTTTAGAGAAAATTCAATAATAGATTATAGACAGAAAGCTTGCCGATTAGGGGTAGGGTTTGCACATTTATATTACTTTTTATTTATTTATTTTGTCAACTCAGGGAACGAAGAGCATAGTAATTTTCAAATCAAGCACGAAATCGCGGTGGTGGAAATAGATTCTCAACAACAGATGGCGGATCTAGTCCACGTCCTCTCGATCGCTGCAGAAAGTGCATCCAGGGTCTGATTAATTTCGGTTCTCCGTTGCACTTTTCTGTGTTAAAGTCAAAATGATGATATACTTAATGCATCTGTGCCGCTAAAGCGAGGTCGTAGGCCGACAACAGTCCGTTTTTGACAAATCAAGTGTTGTGAATGAGACCTTCCACCGTCTAGACTTGGTCTGCGCTTTACGTCACATTGGTGCTATTCATGACCGTTGTTGGAATTCCTTGACGCAAGTTATTTCCATGTTACTCATTAATGTAAACTACTTCGTCAGCCGCAGTTTTGTCTCTTGGGGAATTTGCTTCGTGTTTTGTTCGTCGTAGGCTGCTTACACTAGAGTAATCAGAAATCTAAAGGGAGCGAGATTGTGTGTTCGACATTGTTGTGTGCTACGTCATCGTAATGGTTCCTTAGACCGGCCGTGCGCTAATCTTACGGTCTTCTGTTTGACGTGCGACGGGGATAATTTGACGACTAACTGTGTTCGATATATGTTCGGAATTGGAGTCAACAACGATGGCCTAACATCATCAAGTGCTACGACGATCATCATTTTCAAGAGGACGTTATAAAGGGATAGGCGGCGGGAAAATTGAGGGCTATGCATGAAAAGTGTTCCTTGTTGCAGTTTCCTCATATTCCAAGTCGCATGTCTGTGTTAGTCACCTCTAGTGACTCGGGCAGATGGTGCTCGTAAACCTGGGAGGGCCGACCATCTAAGGGCAGAATCCCCCTGCAGAAAAGACCATCTGCTGCCTTGCAGGAAGATTGGGGACAATCAAAGGCTAAGGAAAGCAAACCTGAACAAAATGCTGGCTGAAATCGGATGCACTGGGCCACTGGCGCAGAACACAGTGCAACGTTTTAACAGGTATTCAAGCGGAGTGGATCTAACAGGCTTAAACAGACAGCTGTCTTCGTGTGAGAGTCTGGAGTCCTACTCTGATTGATTCCTGATTGCAGAGAGAGAGAGAGAGAGAGAGAGAGAGAGAAATCAAGCACAAGGGCCGGCCAAAATAGCTTGGCGGCCCGGTTCTAGCCGCGGGCCGTAGGATGCCAACCTCTACCTTAAAATATAAGTAAACTTCTATCCCAATTTTTTTTCTTTTGTACGGCAATTAAACAAGTAGTATTGTCTTCACTTTTCCATTTTTAAAATTTAAACGAAACGTTAAATTAACTCACAAACAGTTTTATTTATATTTTTGTCAATAAGGAAGTATCATTTCACATCTCCTTTATTTTGTTGAATTTTTTTTTTCATCAGTTTTGTTAAAAAATGTCTCATATGTGCATTTTTCTTTCTTAAATTTCGTAAATTAATACAGGTGAAAATTTTCTTTTTTAAATTTTTTAAAATTAAGTACAGATGTGAAAATTTTCCTTTCTTAAATTGTGTAAATTAATTACAGATGTGTAAATTTTCATTTCTTAAATTTTGTACATTAATTAAAGATGTGTACATTTTCCTTTCTTTAATTTTTTTAATTAATTACAAATGTACATTCTCCTTTCTTACATTTTGTAAAGAAAAAAAGTCTAGGTGGTAAGTGGCATTGTCGCCCTCGCCGATCACGTGATCAGCGTTCAATCACAAAACATTGATCCAACAGTTTTGGGGTTAAACTTAGCCTCTGAAAATGGAGACCAGAGTTTTTCCTCAGGGAAAGTAAAGCGGATTGGTGTGATACTGACTATATTACACATTAAGATGTTGGCGAGCAAGAAGTAAATAAAGGCACTAACATTATTTTCAACATTTGCCCGTAATCTACGCTTGTTACCCGTAACTTTTTAAACTTAAGTTTTAGCTAATGCCGGTAGAGTAATTTCCCTTGCTTAATAATCAAAGAACAGATTCCAAATTTGTACAAGTACTACTATCATGTGTTAATAATAACTCTTTCAGCCCTGACTTAAAAGAAATAGCTCTAGAGACAAAACGGGCATTCTACAATATAATCTTCGTCCCAACGTTGTGTTACCAATGGTTATGGTTATGGAAGGCCACGGTATCACTGCAAACGAATTAAAATCTATATATGCTCAACCGCCCGTACCAGTGTAATCATCCGAATTACTAACACATCTCCCAGACAAAGAAAGGTAGCTGTAGTCCCCATCATAGCAGTCTCAGCACACGCCAAAAGACATAAGGCGAAACTGCACAGAAAGTGAACACAGCCAACTGTTCCCCGTCAAACGATATCGTCATTCATCGTAAACAATCGGAATATCGAAACATGATCAAAACAGATGAAACACACAGCTCGCGGTGTGCACAGAGCACTTAACTCAGTAGCTCCTGCAACAAGCCGGATGTGCTACCAATGCCAGGCCTAAACCCTAGATGCAAGAACAATAATAAAAATAACCCCTACTAAAATGAAATGTGTCAGACGAATGACAGGAAACAGCATGATAGATAAGAACATAAATGAAGAACTGAGGAACAAGCTAGGAATAATTCCCTCTACAGAATACATAAAGAAACAACATATAAAATGGCTTGGCCACGTGATAAGGCAGAAAGATAAAAACACAAGACAATGAGCCTTCAATAAACGTTGCGAGAACACCAGACCTTAAGGGCGACACACACACAAAATGGATTGATGGAATATTGGAAACAATAGGAAACATGACAGCAGGAGAGGCCAACAGAAGAGCAAAAGACCGCACATTATATCTCCCTCGACGCTGAAAGGTAAATGAGGAAGGAAAGAAGAAGAAGGAGCAGAAGCACTGACTTCTTTGTTTGTTGCCATTTTAAAAATAATTTATGTCATTTGACCACAGTAGTGACCGCATACGTCATCTAGTAAAAATTATAGCAATCAATTGTGTTCTTGTTAATATCAGAGGTTTCTCAGAAGTGCCAAGATGCTTTTGTTATGTTTTGTTATATGTTTTGTTATATGTTTTGTTATATGTTTTGCTATATGTTTTGTTATATGTTTTGTTATACGTTTTGTTATATGTTTTGCTATATGTTTTGTTATATGTTTTGTTATATGTTTTGTTATATGTTTTGTTATATGTTTTGCTATATGTTTTGCTATATGCTTTGCTGTACGTTTTATTATATGTTTTGTTAGATTATGCAAATATTTAGGGACGTAAAACGAGTCAACTTGACAATTTTAAAACAAAAGTAAACGACCCCATCTTGGAGGTCACGCTGCCACCGTCATCGTTTGCGATTGCCAGGGATGTAGTCTGCTAGACCTACATGTACGGCCAGGAAACATCGCTTTGTAACTGAGATAACGTAGCAACTATGAAAGTAGCACTTTTAGGTCCCTGCGTGACTGGAAGGTCTAACGCAACAACAAGGCTGGTAAACAACTGTAGAGATGGAAAGCTGTGGAGACTCATAATCATCTTCGCCAGTCGGACGCGTTATACAATGATAATGCTACATTCCCCCTTAACATCGTCATAGGGGGAGGGGAGGAGGGGTTCCAATAGAAAACCCTCGTTCGGTAGGGGACATCATGTGCTACAGGTGATACCTGATCGTCATCAAGCTACTGTAAGAAAAATAAACAGGATGTTAGGCAAGGTTGTGTCACCAGATTTGTTTAATATGTATAGTGGCATTATTTTAAGATCCATAAGGGGCATGCCTGGAATAACAATCGGCAGTCATAATATAAATAATCTAAGGTATGCTGACAGTCTTAATCGATAAGAGTGAAAATGAGTTACAAGAATTGTTAGACATTATAGTGAAAGAAAGCAAAAATAAAGGGCTCACTCAGCCTTAATAGCAAAAAGACAGAAGTAATGGCAACAACAATGAAAAAGGCCAGTGCAAAATAAAGACAAGTGGAACAATATTAAAACAGGTAAATGAATTTAAATATTTGGGAACTTTGTTAACCTCAGACGGAAGATGTACAAAAGAGGTGAGATGCAGAATGGCTCAGGCAAAAGCAGCTTTCCAAAAAATTAGGAAGATACTGTGCAATCCATTGTTGACAATAGAAACAAGAAAAAAGTTCTTAAATATTGTGTAGAGCCAGTCTTAACATATGGATGTGAATCATGGACAATAGGACAACAGACAAGAAAATCGCTGGAGTCTGTATAAATGTGGTTTTACAGAAGAATGTTGAGAGTTCCATGGACAGCTAAGAAGAGTAATAAAGATGTTCTGAGAGAGGCCAAAGCAAAAAGAGAGCTAATTTCCAATATTAGGAAGAAACAATCATCATTTTTTAGCCATGTAATGAGAAGGGAACAGCTGGAATATATTGTAACAACTGGGAAAATCGAGGGACAAAGAGATAGAGGGAAGCAAAGAGAGAATATACCAGACAGCTTAAGAGAATTGCTTGGCAAAAGTTCAACAACAGAAATGATAAATAACTGTCGAGATCGAAAGTTGTGGAGAGATATTATCACCTACGCCAGCACGCCTAGTACTTGATGATGATAAATGCTATTTTGTAATTAAACGAATACAGTAAAATCAGAAACAAAATGCTGCAAGTGAAAACATTTATTTCCTTAAAACAAATAAACAGGAACACAAAGAGATGTTAAACGAACGGTGTTGTAAACAGATCACAGAGATATCACTTGCTGGGAGATACATAACACAGAACACAACTTGAGGGATTGATCGCTGTTTAAATATCTGCAAACTGAAGAACTGTCACTCGAGGTACACTTGAATACTTCTATTCTCTCTCACCATTTTTTTGAAATCTCATGATTTATTAATCACTGTTAAATCCCAGAGAAAACACATTGTAAACCCATTACTATTCACTCAATCGTCAATTCGATCAACTGTAACATTCTCCAATTGTTTTTCTTCGCCATTGATGGCTGTAAACAGGTTCCTACATCGCCAGGTTCAGAAATTATGCATTTGTAAATACTCTTTTCAAATCAACAAACAATAGAGGGCATCACAACTCACTTCCTACCCTCGCCCCATCCTCCATGTCTAAATATAATCAATTCTTTACTCGTTTCACCCTGCGATAGGGAAAACATGACATGTTGGATTACTTCAGCTTAAAGTCAGTTTTCAGGAATCACTGCAGCACAATCAATGTTAAACTGATTGAACACCGAGTATACAACTCTGACAATAGCAGCTTCGACCTGCACGGCACGTGACATCTGCACAGAGGCAAGTTGTCTTTATTACCCCAACAAAAACGCCGCTAGCAGATTTTAGAAAATATAAGTAAAACAGCAACATGTTAAAAAAAAAAAATAACTAATTGGCCAAAAATTAAATCAATAAGTAAAAAAAAAAATCAACAACGAAATAACAGCAACCGATAAATTAATCAAATCAACCAGCGAATCTACCAATCGCTGCCTACTTAACTACATATAATCAACCAATGAGAAAATATCAGTAATAAAACAAATGCACAATCAATGACAAGGAATGGCTTGGCAAAAGATAAACAACAGAAATGATAAATAACTGTCCAGATCGAGGGTTGTGGAGAGACATGGTCACCTAAGACAGCAGGCACGGTCACTGACGATGATGACAAGGAACTGTCACAGAAAAGAAGAATAAACATGTTTCCAAGAGTCTGTATTTTTGCCACAGTAATATAGGGCTGTGAAACAGGGACAATCGGCAGTATAAATGCTTTGAGGTGCAAGTGTTACAGACGAATGAGTACGGGAGAACAGTTTGCGACAAATTAATATTTACAAAACGGTTATTGGAATAAATGAAAGTATGGAAATAACACATCGTAGCCATGTAAAACAACATGATGGTCACGTGAAGATCGTTAGGGAGGGCAATATAAAAAGTAGATGAGAGTATGCGAGAGAGAGAGAGTAATGTAGAAGGGAGACGAGTGAGCAATGTAGCAGGTACACGAGAGAGAGAGAGAGAGAGAGAGAGCAACATAGCAAGTAGACGAGAGAGAGAGAGCAATGTAGCAGGTAGACGAGAGAGAGAGCAACATAGCAGGCAGACGAGAGAGAGAGAGAGAGCAATCTAGCAGGTAGACGAGAGAGAGAGCAATCTAGCAGGTAGACGAGAGAGAGAGCAATCTAGCAGGTAGACGAGAGAGAGAGCAATGTAGCAGGTAGACGAGAGAGAGAGCAATGTAGCAGGCAGACGAGAGAGAGAGCAATGTAGCAGGTAGACGAGAGAGAGAGCAACATAGCAGGTAGACGAGAGAGAGAGCAATGTAGCACAGGTAGACGAGAGAGAGAGAGCGATGTAGCAGGTAGACGAGAGAGAGCAACATAGCAGGTAGACGAGAGAGAGAGCGATGTAGCAGGTAGACGAGAGAGAGAGTAACATAGCAAGTAGACGAGAGAGAGAGAGCGATGTAGCAGGTAGACGAGAGAGAGAGTAACATAGCAAGTAGACGAGAGAGAGAGAGAGAGAGCGATGTAGCAGGTAGACGAGAGAGAGAGTAACATAGCAAGTAGACGAGAGAGAGAGAGCGATGTAGCAGGTAGACGAGAGAGAGAGTAACATAGCAAGTAGACGAGAGAGAGAGAGAGCGATGTAACAGGTAGACGAGAGAGAGAGCAACATAGCAGGCAGACGAGAGAGAGCGATGTAGCAGGTAGACGAGAGAGAGAGAGTACCATAGCAGATAGACGAGAGAGTGCGATGTAGCAGGTAGACGAGAGAGAGAGCAACATTGCAGGTAGACGAGAGAGAGAGAGTAACATAGCAGGTAGACGAGAGAGAGAGCAACATAGCAGGTAGATGAGAGAGAGAGCAATGTAGCAATTAGACGAGAGAGAGAGCAATGTAGCAGGTAAACGAGAGAGAGAAATGTAGCAGGTAGACGAGTGAGAGCAATGTAGCAGGTAGACGAGAGAGAGAGTAACATAGCAGGTAGACGAGAGAGAGAGCAATGTAGTAGGTAGACGAGAGAGAGCAATGTAGCAGGCAGACGAGAGAGAGAGAGCAATGTAGCAGGTAGACGAGAGAGAGAGAGAGAGAGAGAGAGAGAGAGAGAGAGAGAGAGAGATAACAATTTGGATTGATTGTTACAAACGCTGGACATTTCGTGCGGAACGGAGAGAACTTCAGAGCAGCTGTCGTAAGGTCTTCTATACGGACAAGGTAAATGATGATGGCGATTATGATAACGATGCTGAAAAATAATTGATTAACTAATGAAATCATTAACAAACCATTCATTCAATCAATGAAACTATGAGCAACCCATTCATTCAATCAATGAAACTATTAGCAAGGGAATCATAGGAGGAAGAGGTATGTCCTACAGCACTCAGAAAAAAATGGCAAATAAGTCATAAGAATTTAGTTTCCCTCTATAATAATATTAATTTATTATTATTAGTCTCCAAACTATTAGCAACCCTTTCATTCAATCAATGAAACTATTAGCAACCCATTCATTCAATCAAGGAAACTATTAGCAACCCATTCATTCAATCAATGAAACTATTAGCAACCCATTCATTCAATCAATGAAACTGTTAGCAACCCATTCATTCAATCAATGACACTATTAGCAACCCATTCATTCAATCAATGAAACTGTTAGCAACCCATTCATTCAATCAATGAAACTATTAGCAACCCATTCATTCAATCAATGAAACTATTAGCAACCCATTCATTCAATTAATGAAACTATGAACGACTCATCCAACCAACCAATAATTAATCAGCTATTTAGCCAACTAATTTACTAATTATGGTTATGGTAATGGAAGGCACCGGTGTCACTACAAACGAATTAAAATCAATAACTGCTCAGTCGCCCGTGCCAGTGAAATCATCCGAATTAATATCTCATCGTCCCAAACAAAGAAAGGGAGCTGCAGTCCCCATCATAGCAGTCTCAGCACACGCCAAAAGACATAAGACGAAACCGCACAGAAAGTGAACACAGCCATCTGTTCACCGTCATACGATATCATCATTCCTCGCAAACAAACGGAATATCGAAATACGATCAAAACGGATGAAACGCACAACTCACGGTGTACACAGAGCACTTAACTCAGTATCTCCTGCAACAAGCCGACTAGTAATTTACTAATTACCAAAGTTAAAAGCGCAAGGTGTAGGGGCAGTCTAAAGGTGCGACCTCAGCCTCTAGACAGGAAGGACGCGGGTTCAATGCACATCATAGACGATGGTGCTGTTTCCCAAATAGAAACAAATTAATCCGTGGTTACTTTGTGACGTCATCCTTCCCAGATATCTTAGGTAGTGAGATCCGATGAATAACCCTCTCGGATAGCGGCAATAAACAGGAATTCCCGTGTACACTCGTGGTTCAAATTGAAAAGTGTGGGTCATAAAATTGGTCACCGCCCGGCAGAAATTGTCAGCAAAACTCTAACCACACAATTGAACTAAACCCGTGCTATAGAGTTCGTGCACGTGGGCCAGGAGTCTCCCTAGGATTTTCTCGAAATTCTCCACTGGGAAATCTGAGCTCATGTGGGTTTCGTCCGATGTGCAGTGACGATTATCCTAAACAACAACAACAACAACAACAACAACAACAACAACAACAACAACAACAACAACAGCGCGCAAGGTCGAGCACTTTGCCAAACCTTGAAATTGTTCCGTCTTATTTCTTTTGCTATCAACAAAGAGAAAAGATACCAGACAGCTTAAGAGAATGGCTTGGCAGAAGATCAACAACAGAAATGATAAATAACTGTCGGGATTGAGAGTTGTGGAGAAACATGATCGTCTACGCCAACAGGCATGGTACTTGATGTATTTAAAAAAAAAATCTCTGATGTTTGATCGTTCCTTATTCAATACCGGCAATCGCTTCAACTGAAATATAATAGCTATGGTGCTTCCAAATGTAATAAGAAGAGGTGGCGAGTGCTTTGACGAAACTAAGTTAGCAGCACTTGCTGGTGAGAGGGCCAGTGTTTCTCAACACTGGAGTTACATTCCCAAACTCTGTGAGCAAAGTGGTCATTTCTTATATCTGCTTGGGTTGAGTAGGGTGTGTCGGACAGATAGAGAAAACAACGTTCAGTATTTTTACCAATTTCTGTGGTTAGAGCTCTGACCTTACAATCCATTGAGCGTCGGTTTGCTTCCTCTCCTACTTTATTAAGTTTGACACAGGTGCTGATAATGACGCGATTCAACAGCTTTGAGACCCATGTGCTGATGTGACGCGACCCGTTAGCTCTGAAACCCATTACGGCGATGTGACGTGACCCGTTAGCTCTGAAATCCAATAAGACAATGTGACGTGACCCGTTAGCTCTGAAACCCATTAAGGTGATGTGACGTGACCCGTTAGCTCTGAAACCCATTAAGGCGATGTAACGTGACCCGTTAGCTCTGAAACCCATTAAGGCGATGTGACGTGACCCGTTAGCTCTGAAACCCATTACGGCGATGTGACGTGACCCGTTAGCTCTGAAATCCAATAAGACAATGTGACGTGACCCGTTAGCTCTGAAACCCATTAAGGTGATGTGACGTGACCCGTTAGCTCTGAAACCCATTAAGGCGATGTGACGTGACCGTTAGCTCTGAAATCCATTACGGCAATGTGACGTGACCGTTAGCTCTGAAACCCATTACGGCGATGTGACGTGACCGTTAGCTCTGAAACCCATTACGGCGATGTGACGTGACCGTTAGCTCTGTAAACCATTACGGCGATGTGACGTGACCGTTAGCTCTGAAACCCATTAAGGCGACGTGACAGGCTACAATGTTTCCATGTTTCTTCTTTCTTGGTTTCTCCTTCTTGATGTATCTATATCAACATACATCAACACTGTGGGAATTACAGCGATCTCGTTAGTAGGGCACTTTTGATGATGTTTGTTACCAGGGAACTCAATATCAGAGATTATATCAGGTCTTTATCAGCTGTGAGTCACTTACTCTAGCAGTGGCAGGTTGTCTAGCTCGAACCTCCTTCTCTATTCATAAGTAAACCCCACGATGACGTGGCGTGAGACACCAGTTTATCTCCTTCTCATTGTGCTATTTTAACTATTATTGTGAACATTGTGCAGCATTTATGAATGAAGATATCCGAAGTACATTCCGCTCATTCTTAAAATGGGTATTTTATGGGAGTGGTTTAACTTTGCAACAACAAATACAAAAACGAAAAATTTTAAGTTAACATAGATTGTTTTATACAAGCGATATTTTGGTGGTTAATTTTCATAACATTCATTTCAATGGCAGCAAAGCGACAAATACTAACTAGCATCTTCACGCCAATATTATGCTACCAATGTCAAACATGGACATTGAACAAAACCCAAAAACAGAAAATCACCACATCCGAAATGGGGTACTTGAGGAAAATAACAAACAACACAAGGAAGGATAGAGCATCGAATGTTAAAAACAGAGAAGAAATCAAAATTAAAACATGTCTTGAACATATATATATATTGAAATAAATTTAAATATTTGGGAACTTTGTTAACCTCAGACGGAAGATGTACAAAAGAGATGAGATGCAGAATGGCTCAGGCACAAGCAGCTTTCCAGAAAATGAGGAAGATAGTATGCAATCCATTTTTGACAATAGAAACAAGAAAAAGAGTTCTTAAATGTTATGTAGAGCCAGTCTTAACATATGGATGTGAATCATAGACAATAGGACAACTGATAAGACAATCACTGGAGTCTGTAGAAATGTGGTTTTTACAGAAGAATGTAGAGAATACCATGGACAGTTAAGAAGAGTAATGAAAATGTTCTGAAAGAGGTCAAAGCAAAACGAAAGCTCATTTCCAATACTAGGAAGAAACAATCATTATTTTTTGGTCATGTAATGAGAATAGAACAACTGGAATATATTGTAACAACTGGAAAAATTGAGGGATGAAGCGATAGAAGGAAGCAAAGAGAAAAAATACTAGACAGCTTAAGAGAATGGCTTGGCAGAAGGTCAACAACAGAAATGATAAAGAACTGTCGAGATCGAAAGTTGTGGAGAGACCTGATCACCTACGCCAGTAGCCCGGTACTTGATGATGATGATATATAACTACAATTGAAATAGTATGGACTCTTAGAATGAAACCAGACCAAATGTCATCAAGAACATTCTAAAAACATCAAAACAGAAGGTAAGAGAAAGGTCAAGGAAAAGATGGATAGGTGGAATAAAAGACAAATACAAAGACCATACATTACCTTTGTAACAACAACCAGATACACCAAAGAAAGACGTTCTGTTTATGAAAAGAGGGAATCAAACAACAAGCAAGCAAATATCTGAAGACACCAGAGCATACTGACAATAACCTCCTTTCTCTGCGACGCTTAAAGACATCAGCAGCGAGATAAAAGAAAGAAAGAAAGAAAGAAGAAAGTTCATAACAAAACTATTAAAGATTAACAATCGGAGAGCTTCGGGGGAAGCAGTATACAATTGTAACCACAAAAGTCCATGTCACTCCTTCGGACGGAAGAGATGGGACTTAAGATGGGCACAGTCAAAGACGAGAAACTTAGTGGTCGTGTAAGAAGACTAATCAACCAACACAGAACTGGAGTCATCAGTCGCTGGACACTGCGGGACATGCTGAGGAGGGAATCTGGGCACGTAAAGATGTTCGGTGTGCAATGATGATGACCTGCACATAACTCAATAATAACTCAATAGTAATTCAATAATAACTCAATAATAACAACTCAATAATAATTCAATACTAACTCAATAATAACAACTCAATAATAATTCAATATTGACTCAATAATAACTCAATAATAACTCAATAATAAATCAATAATAACTCAATAATAACTCAATAACCACAAAAGTTTGTTAACTTCGCCATGTAGCCTCCTATAATCACCTCTATTGTATAACAGAGCAGGCACGTGTATTTCATCTTCTTGAAATACAAAAATGGAACAAATCTGCTAAAGTAGCAATAGCAAACAACCATGAAGGAGGACGGGATGTGTACATGTGTAGAATTAGAGAAGGAGCCAGTGATGTGGTTAGAGAACACAAATTTATGATAAAATTCACTAGTCGACCCCCGCCCCACCCAAAGTCAGGGAAGTTAAACATCTCACAGTTCTAGGTCACTGATGTTATATGGCTTTCTTTACCTTTCTATCTGACATACACCAGACTTCAATGTTCTCTCATTGAACATATCAGCCTGGCTTAAAACATTTCGCAGAGCTAGATATCCTTAATGTAACGTTTCCCTACAGGTGAGCTCTGCTCTTTGATGTTTCGCACACCATCTGCAGGTGTCACGAGCATTTCCGGGAAATTGAAAGGGAAACGATTTTTTTTTAAAATGAGCAATAAGTAACAATTGGGAACAGGCAAATAATTGCAGTGAAGCGGTAAGGATGGTAGCAAGGATTAATCTAAAATTTGTCTTGCTTTCTGTTATTAGATGATCCGTAGATCATTATCATCATGTGCCATACCGGTTGGCGTAGACGAACTTGTACTTCCACAATCTTCTATCTACAGTGCATCGTATCAGTTCTGTTGTTGACTGCTTTCCATGCCATGACACCAAGCTATCCAGTATTTACTCTCTTTGTCGTCCGCGTTCTCTCTTTCCTTCTATTTTGCCAGTTGTTAACAAGTATTCCAACTTTCCTCTTCTCATGATGTGCCCGAAAAATGCTGATTGTTTCTTTTTTCTGGTGTTTCTTATGAGCTCCCTTTTTGTGTTGGCCTCTTTGAGAATTTCCACGTTGGTCTTTTTAGCTGTCCAGGGAACTTTCCGTGGATGAGAGGTATAAATAGATCGCTGATCAATCACGGCTCGTCAGTTCGATTCTGGAAAAAGTAAAGTACCTCCGCCACGCCAATTGGCGTATAGGGAATATTGTGTTAGTGACCATACATTTTACAGACATTTTACATTTTTCACTAGCACATGATTTTTGGGGTAATGTGGTCGGTATTACGCCCGTGCCGCTTTACTTTCCCAGAAAAAAATCCGGTAACCATTAAAGGCTGGGTGAACCGGAAGCCGTCGGTTGGGATCGAACCCTACCTCTTGTCCTTTGTAGTGCAGTTCACTAACCACTGAGCTAGATTCTGGAAAGGGTTGTGAGTATATTTTTAATTACAATGGAGAAAAATTGTAGAGAAATAAAATAATAACATGTACGGAGCGGGCACCAAAACTGGATATGGGGTCTCTACTCTTACCATCTCGGGTAAGCCTGTAGACAGGAAAGACCCTGGTTCAAAACCCACCATAGGCGGTGGTGATTTTCCAAAAATAGGAAAAAATTAATCCGTGGTTTTTTATGATGTTATCCTGTCCTGATTTCTTAGGTTATGAGATCTGATGTCTAGCCTTCTCGGATAACGGCAATAAACAGGGGGTCACGTGTGCACTCGTGGACGTTAATTATCCCTTGGCAGTTTAAATTGGAAAGATCAGGCCATAAATATGTGCCGCTGCCTGAGCAAAATTGTCAGCAAAAACCTACCCACACAGTGGATCCCAGGCCGTGCTACGGAGTTCGTGCACGTGGGTCAGGATTCTTCTCGGGTTTTCTCGAGGTTGTCGACGAGGATGTTGGGACACCTATGGATTCGACTGGTGTGCAGTGATGATGATCCTAACAATAAAGAAACAAATAAACCGTTTTGGGGCGATCCCCATTTCCGGCAAAATTCGGAAGTGGCTCCATGTTTGGACAACATCCTCATTCCCAAGCAAAAATTAAATGGAGAATTGATATAAAAGATGTCCGACAATAGAACAAACATATGATATAAAAGATGTCCGACTGTAGAACAAACATATGATATAAAAGATGTCCGACTGTAGAACAAACATATGATATAAAAGATGTCCGACTGTAGAACAAACATATGATATAAAAGATGTCCGATTGTAGAACAAACATTGATATAAAAGATGTCCTACTGTAGAACAAACATATGATATAAAAGATGTCCGACTGTAGAACAAACATATGATATAAATGATGTCCGACTGTAGAACAAACATATGATATAAATGATTTCCGACTGTAGAACAAACTATTGATATAAAAGATATCCGACTGTAGAACAAGCTATTTATATAAAGGACTGTAGAACAAACTTACAATATAAAAGATTTTCTACTGTAGAACAAATTTATGATAGAAAAGATATCCGACTGTAGAACAAACTTACAATATAAAAGATATTCGACTGTAGAACAAACTTATAGTATAAAAGATGTCCGACCGCAGAAGAAACTTATAATATAAAAGCTATTCGACTGTAGAGCAAACTTATGATATAAAGGATGTCCGACTGTAGAACAAACTTAAGATTGAAAAGATGCTGGACTGTAGAACAAACTTATAATATAAAAGATGTCGGACTGTAGAACAAATTTATGATAGAAAAGGTGTCCAACTGTATAGCAAACTTATTATAGAAAATAATGTCTGCAGGGTGCCCCTAGTGCACTTTTCTACTTCTTCTTTTCTCTTTCACTGATACCTAAAAGGTGTCGTGGTTTATATCATTTGTCGTTCTTGAGCTGCTCGAATTGTCTGAATTAGTGATTTTCCTTTGTTGTTACATGTCTCTGTCACTGCATCTATCCATCTTCTTCTGGGTCTTCCTCTTGGTCTTTTCCAATGCATTCTCGAGAAGAACGCCCTTGATGCTGATTGGTGAGGATTCATTCTGACCAGGTGGCCAAAACCATTTAAGTTGTTGTTCTATATATTCTTGGCAGGGTTTTGTTCCTATTTTCTTATGGTTTCATTTGGTATTCTATCTCGTCTTGTGTTGTTTGTTACTTTTCTCAAGCATCGCATCTCACATGTATTGATCTTTCTTAATTGTGATTTAGAAAGGGTCCTGTTTGACTTTCATAGCACAAAGTTGGTATGAAAATGCTATTTATCATTTGTTGTTTAGCTGGCATAGAAATGTTTGGATGTCTTAGCAATGGTGAAAGCTGGTAATTGACAGCGTTTGCTTTTTGTATTCTCATGTCAATTTCTCTGTCTAGTTTTCCATCTTCTGTGAACATTGTGCCTAAATACTTGAATTCCTCTACTTGTTTTATTTCTTTATCTTTGATCTTGATGTATAATGGGTGTCATAATTTGCTTATTCTCATAGCCTGTGTTTTTGCTGTGTTAATTTTCATACTGTAGTTTGTGCAGCTTTTATCTAGAGATGTTAAATGCTGTTGAAGCAGGTTTTCATCCTCATATATTAGGCATTGGTCATCTGCGAATAGTAGCTCGTTGATGTTGGAATTTTCTTCCTCTATATTATTATTTGATTTTTCCTTATTGTTGGTTGTTTCCTGATTTATTTTGTCCATATATATATGATGATGATGAAGAGAAGTGGTGAGAGGACACATCCTTGTCTTACACCTGTTGTAACCTGAAACCATTCTGACAGACCTTCCGATGTTCTAACAGCACTTTGATTGTTTTATATAAAGCCAGTATATTATCTAGTAGTTGTCCTGCTACCCCGTAGGTTTCTAAAGTTTGCCAAAGTTTGTTCCTGTCCACACAATCAAACACTTTTTCCTGATCTATAAACACTATATTTAGGTTTCTGTCATATTCTATTGTTTTTTCACATAGTTGTCTCAATGTAAATATAGCATCAGTACAGCTTTTGCCTTTTCTGAATCCGAATTGATTATTACTTAAATGAGGTTCTATTATGTATCTTACTCTCCTCTCCAATATTTTAGCAAACATTTTACCAACTTGACTCAATAGGGATATTCCTCTGTACATTTCACACTCCCTTTTACTTCCCTTATTCTTCCAAAATGGGACAATGATAGCTTTTTGCCAATCGTCTGGGACTTTTCTTTCTTCCCACGCCATATTGAATATGATAGTTAAAACAAACATTTATTGGACGTTTATTTGTCTACAACACAAGTATTCAGCCCTACTGGGAGATACTTGCATTAATAGGAAGGTACAAATATACAATTTATTTCCGGTCTGTGATCGTTACCCTATGCTATAGTCATTGAGATCGCCTTTCGTGCAAGACACTGCTGCAATAGCCATTTTTTTAGTTGGCTGCGTGGCAGTGTGCCAAGCGTTCGGCTTCTCGTGGCAAGGCGCGGTGCCACTGAGTACGGGTTCGATCCCACTTCGGACCATATATTGTTCTTCGTTTTTTCTATTGTTGTTTGTCTGTCAATTTTTCCGAGTGCTAACACAAACTTCTTTGTTCTATTATTCCCTATTATCGCCTCGGAAGTTCCCCATATAATAATATTTATGTATTATTATTTGTACCCACTAAGCCAATCTATAGCTGTTTCCTTACAGGCTAGTAGCATTTCTGTTGTTATTCCATCTATACCAGCTGCTTTTTATACACTTCTCTATTTGTAAGATACATGGACAATCTGTCGGGATATAGCCATGGAGATGGGAAACTGAGACACGTACGATACAGTTGGGAGATCAAGTGAAATGAATGTTAGACAATAAAGTGGAACGAGATGAAACACAAACATAACCGTTATTTGTTTATCTTCTGGTACTGTATTGCCATTAGTGCTGTGGAAGTGAATGGAGAAGAAAAGTATGGTTGCAGCTTTACGTAAGTGAAGGTCAAGACAAGTGAATGACGTTTCGGCTGAAAGGCCTTCAGCGGGAACAGTGGACATCACACACACACACAGATAAGTAAGCAAATAAACTTAATACAACAAAGCAAAATAAAATCTAAAAAAAAGACAATAACATTAAAAATGAGTAAAAAGGAAACCTCTTTGCAATGTTTGCTTGTTGCCGAGTCACACATTTGTGTGCGTCTCTATGTATTTCTATGCCTTTACCGCATTAGCATATTGGCGGAGTCAGACATTAGAGAATGAGACAGCGCTGGTGGCCGAAACATTATCTGGCAATAGCCACCAAAGGCAGGCAAAAGTCTGCTCATCATGTGCCATACCGATTAGCGTATGCGATCATGTCCTTTCACAACCTTCTATTCACAGTGCATAGTGTCAGTTCTGTTGTCTGTTTTCCATGCCATGACACCAAGCTATCCAGTATCTTCTCTCGTTGTCGTTCGATATATCTCGTTCCTTGTATTTTGCCAGTTGTAACCAAATATTATAACTTTCCTCTTCTCATGATATGGCCAAATATGTTGATTGTTTCTTTCTGATGTTTTTTAGGAGCTACCTTTTTTTTGCTGGCCTCTTTGAAAATTTTTTCGTTGATCTTTTTATCTGTCCAGGGAACTTTCAACATTCTTCTGAGAAATCCCATCTCTGTGGCTCATACAAGCACATAAAAAAGGTCAAGGCCGTACATTTTGCCAAGTTCGACGTTTCCTCACTTAAGAGTTCAAGCAAACGTAACATTGACGTCATCATGGCTGCAGTTCCTGGTCTGGATATGCGTCATGAACGGTCACCATAACAACTGCAGCAAGAAATAATGAATCATTGACAAACGGGCAGCAGGAAATAATGAATCATTGACAAACGGTCAGCAGGAATTAATGAATCATTGACAAACGGTCAGCAGGAAATAATGAATCATTGACAAACAGTCAGCAGGAAATAATGAATCATTGACAAACGATCAGCAGGAGATAATGAATCATTGACAAACGATCAGCAGGAGATAATGAATCATTGACAAACGGTCAGCGAGCGGATTTATGACATTTTAATAAATTACAAGTTGAGAAAACAATAACACGACGACAGCAAATCTATAGCTCAATAGTTATAAGCGGAAAGGGGCGAAGGACAGTTGTAGCGTTGAGGTTAAGGTGGTGTCTCAAGTTATAAAAAAAATACTTTCTAAAATGATGTGGAGAGATCGAACTTAACTAGTAAGTTTTATTTTTAATGAAGGTGCAATCAAATGCTTAGTCCTACCGGACACAAACAACAAAGCCGTAATTTTCAGGTTAAGCACATACAATAATCATTGACATTTGAAAATTAAAACATAAAACGACAAAAACGCGATGTAACCGGCGGGCCAAGCGTTGCTGCTCACAGGTCAGAATAGAAGGTTAGTCACTACAGGACTGAAATGTTTGAGATAAGAGTTGACGTAGAACCTGCTTTGTTTTACCCGCAAGGACAACAAATACAATCGTTTGTTCACGTGAAGAAGGGGTCAAGTGACGTCATACTATACAAGGCAGGCACAGAAAGAGAAGGACACAGAGCTCGAGGCAGGCCCAGGTTACTCTGGAGTGACGTCATCGAGTGTCAATGGATGAGATTGTCAGAACAGCAACAACGAGAACTTTGTGTATCTCTCTACACTCGAAGCGATGAAGGAAGTTAAAGAAGAATAAGAAGAAGAAAAAGAAAAAAGAAGAATAAAAGAAGAAGAAGGTGAGGAAGAAGAAGAAGGAGGAGAGGAAGAAGAGGAAGATAAAGAGGAAGAGGAAGAAGAAGAGGAAGAAGAGAGAGATGAAGAGGAAGAAGAGGAGAAGAAGAAGAAGAGGAAAGAAGAGGAAGAGGAAGAGAAGAAGAAGAAGTGAAGAGGAAGAAGAAGAAGAAGGAAGAGGAAGAAGAAAATAAGAGGATAAGAAGAGAAGAGGCAGAAGAAGAAGAAGAGGAAGAAGAAGAAGAAGAAGAAGAGGAAGAAGAAGAAGAAGAGGAAGAAGAAGAAGAAGAGGCAGAAGAAGAAGAGGAAGAGAAAGAAGAAGAAGAAGAGGAGAGAAGGAAGAAGAGGAAGAAGAAGAAGAAGAGGAAGAAGAGGAAGAAGAAGAAGAAGAGGAAGAGAAAGAAGAGGAAGAGAAGAAGAAGAAGAAAGAAAAGAAGAGGAAGAAGACGAAGAAAAGAAGAAGAAAATTTAAAAGCGAAAGCAGCGCACATCTGCCTGGAAAAAATTACATTCTGGCGTCATTTGGAAAAAAAATATAAACCTGCTCTCCGCGGTTCTGAAATGAATTAACCCTCGTGTGGGTCTCGTGCTCTGTGATTTGCACTTATGGCGAATGAGGTGGAAACTCAATTGACCACTGTTCGACTATATTAGCTATAGTCTTACACACATCAGCAACTGCGTAAATAATACTATTATTTTAAGAAAAAAACGTAGTATCAAAATGTTTATGTTCATATTTTAATAAACAAAATATGCTCGCAGCTGTTATTTCAGATAGGCTTTAATTTTCTACCCAGACCAGATTATCAGACCATCGCAGGGGAGATAATTAATATTATTGGGTTATTTCTGTGAATGTTTGTGCTGAGTTAATCCTGTATTATCAAATCCAAGAGCGGGAAGTGCCATCTTTTTTTAGCTTGGAGTAATGAGGAGTTGATTCCCATGTAAATTATTCATGGTTTATTTCCTGACAAGAACGAGCTAACTGTAAATGTGAGTAAAAATAGATATGTGTACATTAGGGATGATGATTACGAAAGGAGGATTTGAGATCAAATGTAGGATAGCCCCGACTAAGGTAGCGTTCATCAAATTCGCAGCATTTTGTGCAGCTTGCAATATCTGTGACAATCATCATCATTATTATCATCATCAGGTCTCATATCCTTTGCAGACCGTTGCATTCACCACAACCCGCCTGAAAGAATCTCTGTCTCTAGCCAGATTTACTACAAAACATGGCATTCACCACAACCCGCCTGAAAGAATCTCTGTCTCTAGCCAGATTTACCACGAAACATTGCATTTACCACAGACCACCTGAAAGAATCTCTGTCTCTAGCCAGATTTACCATACAACATTGCATTCACCACAGCCTGCCTGAAATAATCTCTGTCTCTAGCCAGATTTACCACAAAACATTGCATTTTCCACAGCCCGTCTGGAAGAAACTCTGTCTCTAGCCAGATTTACCACAAAACATTGCATTCACCACAGCCCGTCTGGAAGAATCTCTGTCTCTAGCCAGATTTACCATACAACATTGCATTCACACAGCCCGCCTGAAAGAATCTCTGTCTCTAGCCAGATTTACCATACAACATTGCATTCACCACAGCCCGTCTGAAAGAATCTCTGTCTCTAGCCAGATTTACCACGAAACATTGCATTTACCACAGCCCACCTGAAAGAATCTCTGTCTCTAGCCAGATTTACCATACAACATTGCATTCACCACAGCCCGTCTGAAAGAATCTCTGTCTCTAGCCAGATTTATTACAAAACATTGCATTACCACAGCCCGCCTGAAAGAATCTCTGTCTCTAGCCAGATTTACCACAAAACATTGCATTCACCACAGCCCGCCTGGAAGAATCTCTGTCTCTAGCCAGATTTACCATACAACATTGCATTCACCACAGCCCGTCTGGAAGAATCTCTGTCTCTAGCCAGATTTACCACAAACATTGCATTTACCACAATCCGCCTGAAAGAATCTCTGTCTCTAGCCAGATTTACCATACAACATTGCATTCACCACAGCCCGTCTGAAAGAATCTCTGTCTCTAGCCAGATTTACCACGAAACATTGCATTTACCACAGCCCACCTGAAAGAATCTCTGTCTCTAGCCAGATTTACCATACAACATTGCATTCACCACAGCCCGTCTGAAAGAATCTCTGTCTCTAGCCAGATTTATTACAAAACATTGCATTACCACAGCCCGCCTGAAAGAATCTCTGTCTCTAGCCAGATTTACCACAAAACATTGCATTCACCACAGCCCGCCTGGAAGAATCTCTGTCTCTAGCCAGATTTACCATACAACATTGCATTCACCACAGCCCGTCTGGAAGAATCTCTGTCTCTAGCCAGATTTACCACAAACATTGCATTTACCACAGTCCGCCTGAAAGAATCTCTGTCTCTAGCCAGATTTACCATACAACATTGCATTACCATAGCCCGTCTGGAAGAATCTCTGTCTCTAGCCAGATTTACCACAAAACATTGCATCTACCACAGCCCGCCTGAAAGAATCTCTGTCTCTAGCCAAATTTACCATACAACATTGCATTCACCACAGCCCGTCTGAAAGAATCTCTGTCTCTAGCCAGATTTACCACAAAACATTGCATTCACCACAGCCCACCTGAAAGAATCTCTGTCTCTAGCCAGATTTACCATACAACATTGCATTCACCACAGCCCGTCTGAAAGAATCTCTGTCTCTAGCCAGATTTACCACAAAACATTGCATTTACCACAGCCCGTCTGGAAGAATCTCTGTCTCTAGCCAGATTTACCATACAACATTGCATTCACCACAGCCCGTCTGAAAGAATCTCTGTCTCTAGCCAGATTTACCACAAAACATTGCATTCACCACAGCCCGTCTGGAAGAATCTCTGTCTCTAGCCAGATTTACCATACAACATTGCATTCACCACAGCCTGCCTGAAAGAATCTCTGTCTCTAGCCAGATTTACCATACAACATTGCATTCACCACAGCCCGTCTGGAAGAATCTCTGTCTCTAGCCAGATTTACCACAAAACATTGCATTTACCACAGCCCGCCTGAAAGAATCTCTGTCTCTAGCCAGATTTACCATACAACATTGCATTCACCACAGCCCGTCTGGAAGAATCTCTGTATCTAGCCAGATTTACCACAAACATTGCATTTACCACAGCCCGCCTGGAAGAATCTCTGTCTCTAGCCAGATTTACCATTCAACATTGCATTCACCACAGCCTGCCTGAAAGAATCTCTGTCTCTAGCCAGATTTACCACAAAACATTGCATTTACTACAGCCCGCTGAAAGAATCTCTGTCTCTAGCCAGATTTACCATACAACATTGCATTCACCACAGCCTGCCTGAAAGAATCTCTGTCTCTAGCCAGATTTACCACAAAACATTGCATTCACCACAGCCTGCCTGAAAGAATCTCTGTCTCTAGCCAGATTTACCACAAAACATTGCATTTACCACAGCCTGCCTGAAAGAATCTCTGTCTCTAGCCAGATTTACCACAAAACATTGCATTTACTACAGCCCGCTTGAAAGAATCTCTGTCTCTAGCCAGATTTACCATACAACATTGCATTTACCACAGCCCGCCTGAAAGAATTTCTGTCTCTAGCCAGATTTACCACAAAACATTGCATTTACCACAGCCCGCCTGAAAGAATCTCTGTCTCTAGCCAGATTTACCATACAACATTGCATTTACCACAGCCCGTCTGGAAGAATCTCTGTCTCTAGCCAGATTTACCACAAAACATTGCATTTACCACAGTCCGCCTGAAAGAATCTCTGTCTCTAGCCAGATTTACCATACAACATTGCATTCACCATAGCCCGTCTGAAGAATCTCTGTCTCTAGCCAGATTTACCACAAAACATTGCATCTACCACAGCCCGCCTGAAAGAATCTCTGTCTCTAGCCAGATTTACCATACAACATTGCATTCACCACAGCCCGTCTGAAAGAATCTCTGTCTCTAGCCAGATTTACCACAAAACATTGCATTCACCACAGCCCGTCTGGAGAATCTCTGTCTCTAGCCAGATTTACCACAAACATTGCATTTACCACAGCCCGTCTGGAAGAATCTCTGTCTCTAGCCAGATTTACCATAAACATTGCATTCACCACAGCCCGTCTGGAAGAATCTCTGTCTCTAGCCAGATTTACCATACAACATTGCATTCACCACAGCCCGTCTGAAAGAATCTCTGTCTCTAGCCAGATTTACCACAAAACATTGCATTCACCACAGCCCGTCTGGAAGAATCTCTGTCTCTAGCCAGATTTACCACAAAACATTGCATTCACCACAGCCTGCCTGAAAGAATCTCTGTCTCTAGCCAGATTTACCATACAACATTGCATTCACCACAGCCCGTCTGGAAGAATCTCTGTCTCTAGCCAGATTTACCACAAAACATTGCATTTACCACAGCCCGCCTGAAAGAATCTCTGTCTCTAGCCAGATTTACCATACAACATTGCATTCACCACAGCCCGTCTGAAGAATCTCTGTATCTAGCCAGATTTACCACAAAACATTGCATTTACCACAGCCGCCTGAAAGAATCTCTGTCTCTAGCCAGATTTACCATTCAACATTGCATTCACCACAGCCTGCCTGAAAGAATCTCTGTCTCTAGCCAGATTTACCACAAAACATTGCATTTACTACAGCCCGCCTGAAAGAATCTCTGTCTCTAGCCAGATTTACCATACAACATTGCATTCACCACAGCCTGCCTGAAAGAATCTCTGTCTCTAGCCAGATTTACCACAAAACATTGCATTCACCACAGCCTGCCTGAAAGAATCTCTGTCTCTAGCCAGATTTACCACAAAACATTGCATTTACCACAGCCTGCCTGAAAGAATCTCTGTCTCTAGCCAGATTTACCACAAAACATTGCATTTACTACAGCCCGCCTGAAAGAATCTCTGTCTCTAGCCAGATTTACCATACAACATTGCATTTACCACAGCCCGCCTGAAAGAATTTCTGTCTCTAGCCAGATTTACCACAAAACATTGCATTTACCACAGCCCGCCTGAAAGAATCTCTGTCTCTAGCCAGATTTACCATACAACATTGCATTTACCACAGCCCGTCTGAAAGAATCTCTGTCTCTAGCCAGATTTACCATACAACATTGCATTTACCACAGCCCGCCTGAAAGAATCTCTGTCTCTAGCCAGATTTACCACAAAACATTGCATTTACCACAGCCCGTCTGGAAGAATCTCTGTCTCTAGCCAGATTTACCATACAACATTGCATTCACCACAGCCCGTCTGGAAGAATCTCTGTCTCTAGCGATATCTCCTACAGAACGCTGCCAATGGAATGTCGTACTAAAGAGCACAATTGAATGTCTTACTAAAGAGCACAATTGAATGTCGTACTAGAGAGTACAATTGAATGTCGCACTAGAGAGCACAATTGAATGTCGTACTAAAGAGCACAACTGAATGTCGTACTAAAGAGCACAATTGAATGTCTTACTAAAGAGCACAATTGAATGTCGTACTAGAGAGTACAATTGAATGTCGCACTAGAGAGCACAATTGAATGTCGTACTAAAGAGCCCAATTGAATGTCGTACTAAAGAACACAATTGAATGTCGTACTAAAGAGCACAATTGAATGTCGTACTAGAGAGCACAATTGAATGTCGTACTAGAGAGCACAATTGAATGTCGTACTAGAGAGCACAATTGAATAGCATAATAGGGGGCACAATTGAAAATCATACAAGAGAGCAGCATTGAATGTCATACTAGAGAGTTCTATTAATTGTCATACCAGAGAGCTTGATTGAAGGTCATACTAGAGAGTTCGATTCAATGTTATACTAGAGAGCAAGATTGAATATCATAATCGAGAGCACAATCGAATGTCATACTAGAGAGCTCATTTGAATGTCATACTGGAGAGCACGATTGATTGTCTTACTAGAGAGCACGATTGATTATACTAGACGGCCAAGGATGAATATTAAATTAGAGGGCAAGGATGAAGATTGTATTAGAGGGCAAGGATGAGGATTATATTAGAGGGCAAGGATGAGGATTATATTAGAGGACAAGGATGAGGATTATATTAGAGGACAAGGATGAGGATTATATTAGAGGACAAGGATGAGGATTATATTAGAGGACAAAGAATGAGGATTATATTAGAGGACAAGGATGAGGATTGTATTAGAGGACAAGGATGAGGATTGTATTAGAGGGTAAGGATGAGGATTATATTAGAGGACAAGGATGAGGATTATATTAGAGGACAAGGATGAATATTATATTAAAGGACAAGGATGAAGATTGTATTAGAGGGTAAGGATGAGGATTATATTAGAGGACAAGGATGAATATTATATTAGAGGGCAAGGATGAGGATTATATTAGAGGACAAGGATGAGGATTATATTAGAGGACAAGGATGAGGATTGTATTAGAGGACAAGGATGATGATTGTATTAGAGGGTAAGGATGAGGATTATATTAGAGGACAAGGATGAGGATTATATTAGAGGACAAGGATGAGGATTATATTAGAGGACAAGGATGAAGATTATATTAGAGGGTAAGGATGAGGATTATATTAGAGGACAAGGATGAGGATTATATTAGAGGACAAGGATGAGGATTATATTAGAGGACAAGGATGAATAATATATTAGAGGACAAGCATGAAGATTGTATTAGAGGGCAAGGATGAGGATTATATTAGAGGACAAGGATGAAGATTATATTAGAGGACAAGAATGAGGATTATATTAGGGGACAAGGATGAGGATTATATTAGAGGACAAGGATGATGATTATATTAGAGGACAAGGATGAAGATTATATTAGAGGACAAGCATGAAGATTATATTAGAGGACAAGGATGAAGATTATATTAGAGGACAAGGATGAGGATTATATTAGAGGACAAGGATGAGGATTATATTAGAGGGCAAGGATGAATATTATATTAGAGGACAAGGATGAAGATTATATTAGAAGACAAGGATGAAGATTAAATTAGAGGACAAGGATGAATATTATATTAGAGGACAAGGATGAAGATTATATTAGAAGACAAGGATGAAAATTATATTTGAGGACAAGGATGAAGATTATATTAGAGGGCAAGGATGAAAATTATATGAGGTTGAAGATCATACTAGAGGGCAAGGTTGAAGGTCATACTAGAAGGCAAGGTTGAAGATCATACCAAAGGGCAAGGTTGAAGATTATATAGACCACTAAAACGTGTGTTCTAATTATCAGGAACCCATATAATAGCAATGCCTATTAAGCAGCTACAGCACTACTTTCCCTTATATACCATGAGCTGGTGTGTGCGTAAATGCAACAATTAACAAAATAGACGAACCAATTAATTTTTGCAACAAGCATTCTTGCCCCCAAAATTAGGATGGATGAAGTTATCAAAGACAGGACCAACTCAACCAATTCCTTGACGTGCGCAACTTCCTTTACACACCTGGAGCACACCTGGCTAGAGTGGGAGTTAGTTTTGTTGACGTTTCTGTCTAGCGTGCCTGAGTGATTCTTAGAGGATCATAGACGCCAATGGTTTGCGCAAGTCTTTGTAAAAAAACGGTGAAAACTTCATTTAAATTAAGGCGTGCTAGCAATATGCTAGTGTTGCTCATAATTTACCTTAGCCAACGGCGTGTATTATTTTGAGTTGTGTGGTCAGTATAACGCCAAGCGGTACTATTTTCACAGGAAAATGATATACCAATGTATGAGGTAAAGGCGTGGAAGTGGGCGGATGCTGTAAAACTGACAATAAGAATGGAAAGATAAAAATATTATGGTTACCTCTAGATAAAATACTATGATTACAACTAGACAAAACTGGTATGATTACAACTAGATAAAATGGTATGATTACAACTAGACAAAACGGGTATGATTACAACTAGATAAAATACTATGATTACAACTAGACAAAACTGGTATGATTACAACTAGATAAAATACTATGATTACAACTAGACAAAACTGATATGATTACAACTAGATAAAATGGTATGATTACAACTAGACAAAACTGGTATGATTACAACTAGATAAAATACTATGATTACAACTAGATAAAATACTATGATTACAACTAGACAAAACTGGTATGATTACAACTAGATAAAATACTATGATTACAACTAGACAAAACTGGTATGATTACAACTAGATAAAATGGTATGATTACAACTAGACAAAACTGGTATGATTACAACTAGATAAAATACTATGATTACAACTAGACAAAACTGGTATGATTACAACTACATAAAATACTATAATTACAACTAGACAAAACTGGTATGATTACAACTAGATAAAATGGTATGATTACAACTAGACAAAACTGGTATGATTACAACTAGATAAAATACTATGATTACAACTAGACAAAACTGGTATGATTACAACGAGACAAAACTGGTATGATTACAACTAGATAGAAATGGTATGATTACAACTAGATAAAATTGTATGATTACAACTAGATAAAAATTGTATGATTACAACTAGATAAAAATGATATGATAACAACTAGATAAAAATGGTATGATTACAACTAGATAAAAATTGTATGATTACAACTAGATAAAATGTTATAATTACAACTAGATAAAAATGGTATGATTACAACTAGATAAAATATTATGATTACAACTAGATAAAAATGTTATAATTACAAATAGATAAAAATTGTATGATTACAACATGATAAAAATGTTATAATTACAACTAGACAAATCTGGTATGATTACAACTGGGAAAAAATGTTATGATTACAACGAGATAAAAATTGTATGATTACAACTAGATAAAAAATGTATGATTACAACTAGATAAAACAGTATCATTATATCATCATCATCATCATCGAGTGCCATCTCCGCATCGAAGGTTGGCTACCATGAAGCGTCATTCTGCTCTGTCTCTTGCTTTAATGGTGCATGTTGTCATAGGCTGATTTGTCCATCTTTTGAAATTACTCGTCCATGTTAGTCTTGGTCTGCCTCTGCCTCTTTTACCTTGTATTTTCCCCTCCTAAATTACTTTTAGTAGGCTGGTGTGTTATTAACATGGCCCAAAAATCACATTTGTCTTGTTTGAATTGTGTTTAGTAGTTCTCTTTTCATTTTTAATAGTTTTAAGACTTCATCGTTTGTTTTCTTTTCTATCCATCCAATTCAACCTATTCTTGTATATATCCACACTTCAAAGGCTTCAATTGTCTGTTCTGTTTTCTTGTCTAATGTCCATGTTTCTGCACCATATAGAAATATTCAGAAGATATATTTTGCCGTTCTTAGTTTTACCTCTTGTGATATTTGTTTTGATGTTAGTATGTTCTTCATGACATTAAAATTACTTTTTGCCATTCCTATTCTTTTGTTTATTTCAGTTGTACATTTTCCATCACTGGTTATAGTATGTCCAAGGTAGTTGTAGTTCTGAACTGTCTCCAGGTCTATTCCTTCACCTTTGATATCTACTTGTGGGTTTTGAGTATCATTACCACAAGAATAAAAATGATATGACTACAACTTGCTACAAATGGTATGATTACAACTAGATAAAAAAGGCACATGTTCAATTTGATAAAAATTATATAAGTAAAATGGAATAGATAAATAATTACGAAGTTGTAGTAAATCTGATAACAGGAAACGGATTTACAACAGTGTCATTGTAAAAAGTATTGTTATGGAAACAGCGCCATAGATTTTAGCACAGTGTTCTCTGCAAGATGTGCCATTTTGGCACGCAAGGTTTCTGTTTTTGAGATTGTGGTTCTGCCCTATGTGCCGTCTTCGGCTCGAAAGGACAATAGATAGAATGTGACAGCTTGTAGAGAAGAGTAATACAAAACCATGACGTTTCGGCCTACATGCGGGCTTCCTCAGAAAGTTAAAGTTAACATTACCTCCCCTGCCTTACTAGACGTATAGAAATATGCTGATAGTGACCATGTTTTACATATTTAAAGTAACAAACAACACAATAAGAGATAGAATACCAAATGAAACCATAAGAAAAATGACAGGAACAAAACCCTGCCATGAATATATAGAACAACAACAACTTAAATGGTTTGGCCACCTGGTCAGAATGAACCCTTACCAATCGCCATCAAGGGCGTTCTTCTCGAGAATGCATGGAAAAAGACCAAGAGGAAGACCCAGAAGAAGATGGATAGATGCAGTGACAGAGACATGTGAAAACAAAGGAAAATCACTAATTCAGATAATTCGAGCAGCACAAGAACGACAAATGATATAAACCACGACACCTTTTGGGTATCAGTGAAAAGAGAAAAGAAAGAAGAAGACCGTATTTTTCTATGACCACGGCAGATTTTTTGGGTGATGTGGTCGGTATCACGCCAGGCCGCCGTTACTTCCCAGAAAAATCCATGGTACCCATGTTTAGATGCTGGGTGAACCACGGAGCCTTATCGATCCGAAAAAAGATCCTCTACTTCAGTGGATCGAACTCAAGCCCTTCTGATCAGGAAGCGAGCACACTAGCCACTCAGCCACCAAGGCTCTCCTTCCTCCGAAAAGAAGAATACAAAAACAAACAAATGGACACACAATCATACCATTTGTATCTACACATGCTTGGCTTTCTTTCATCATGTGCCCAATAAATGATGAATGGACTAGGGGCTGTTGATGAGGATCGATCTCGGTTTCTTGTGCTTTAATCCAGGTAATTAATCACTGAGTTAGGGAAGCTCTATAATGTTCATCTCGCTGTAGGAGCCGTCATTAGAACAGTCTCTCACAACACACAAGTTGTATATCGTTGATTAGGGATATAGTTTTTTGCCTGAGAAGTAAAATAATCTTTAATCTGGAAATTACTGATATTTGGTATCAAACTTGGCACGAGGAAGAGAAGCCAAAATGAGATTATGATGCCTGTGAACTGTTCAGCAGCAGTAAATTTTCGTATGTTGATACGCGTGTAGTTTTGCTAACTAACCAGTCCAACAATCAATAAACCAATAAACTAACCACCCAAACATCGAATTATCTAAGGAAAAAAAAACAAATTCAAATATTGACCAACAAACCAAACATCTAACTAACCAACAAAAAAAAACTAGCTAATTAATTAATGAACAAAGTCACTAAGTAACTAACTAACAAGTAAACTAGCTAAGTAACTAGCTAACAAGCAAATTAACCAATTAGATAAGTCACTAAGTCAATAACTAACAAGCAAACTATGTAACTAAGTAAGTAACAAAGTAACTAACCAACAAGCAAACTAACTCACTGGGTAAGTCACTAAGTGTCTAACCAACAAGCAAACTAACTAAGTAATTAGCAAACAAGCAAATTAACTAACTAAATAAGTCACTAAGTCAATAACTAACAAGCAAACTAACTGGGTAAGTCACTAAGTGTCTAACCAACAAGCACAACTAAAACAAACAACAAGTAAAATAATGTCACACTCCGACAAAAGTAAAATAATGTCACACTCCGACAAAAGTAAAATAATGTCACACTCCGACAAAAGTAAAATAATGTCAGACTTCGACAAAAGTAAAATAATGTCACACTTCGACAAAAGTAAAATAATGTCAGACTTCGACAAAAGTAAAATAATGTCACACTTCGACAAAAGTAAAATAATGTCACACTTCGACAGAAGTAAAATAATGTCACACTTCGACAAAAGTAAAATAATGTCAGACTTCGACAAAAGTAAAATAATGTCAGACTTCGACAAAAGTAAAATAATGTACACCTTCGACAAAAGTAAAATAATGTCACACTTCGATAATGTAAAATAAATGCAGCTTTGTGCTATAATAGACCACGATAAGGACTTTCAAGTGATTTTCGAATTTTGAATTATTCAGGTTAAGAGGTTGAATGTGATATTCGTATGTGATTCAGATTAAAAACTATTTGGATGTCCTTTAATCTTGTGGGAACATGCACGTGCTAATCCAAACCTATTTACGCTAAATTTGTTGCAAAAGAAACATGACAGATATGGAGATATCTAAGTTATTTCTCATTACGTACCTCGTTTATGAGGAAGAGAACGAGTCGCGTAACTCGTAATATACGCTGACACAAAATACGATAATAGATACGTGTTTTAGGAGTAGACATGCAGTACAGATCCAATAACACTCGTTGTTTTATGTCCGCACCGAGAGTAAATCGAGTTTATACAAATGTGTGTGAAAGAAAAAGTAAAAAGTTCCGTCACGTATAGGGGATACGATGTTAGTGACCATAATTTTTGTAGTCCTTCGGTACATGATTTTTGGGGTAATGTGGTCGGTATTACGCCCGTACCGCTTTACTTTCCCAGAAAAAATCCAGTACCCATTTAAGGCTGGGTGAACCCGGAAGCCGTCGATCAGGATCGAACCCGACATCTTGTTCTTTGTTGTCCAGTTCATAACCACTGAGCTTTCGCGGCTCCCACAAATGAGTGTGGTAGTATAGGGTGTTTCTAAAGTCCCTGTGCAGTGATTTGAAAATAGTTTTGAAAATACGTCACCGATTGATGAAATTTACGTCATGATATTTTGTTTCACTGCACAGGGACTTTAGAAACACCCTGTATATAATTTGAATGTACAGCACGGAATTCTTGATCACAGATAGCCAAGTTGGAACTCTTTGTGTACGGGGAAATGAAAGAGCGGATAGGTTGGCTAGCTGCGCTGTCGTTGAAGACGGTCAATTAATGGATTGGGCGGACATCATCAATGCCCTACGAGATGGGGAAAGGGCACAGGATTTCGACAACTATGAGTCCACGTCAGTGCTTCGGATGAAAGCGATGGGAGTTAAGATGGGCACAGCCAGAAACGAGTAACTTAGTGGTCGTGTAAGAAAACTTATCCACCAACACAGAACTGGAGTCGTCAGTCGCTGGACACTGCGAGACTTGCTGACGAGGGGATCTGAGCACCTATGGACATGTTCGGAGTGCAATGATGATGACCCACAAATAACTCAGTAACTCAATAACTCTTCAAGTGTATTTGTCAAGTGATCTCTGATTTCTGGGTAAGCGAGTCTGAGAGTTCAGTCTTATAGGAGACGGACTATAGAAAATGGGTGGTGTTATGAATGTGGTAACATCAAATATATAAAATAAATATAAAATGGTATTAATTAGCGAAACCTAAAGAGAGACGAGACAAATAACGATGATTTGGAAAAAAAAAACCATCGGGCACAAACCAACAAATGTGAAAATTATATGGATAGGAGTTAATGAGACAGATAGACGAAAGAAATGAACAGATTAATAGATCGACAGCAGAAAAAAAACATATAATGAACACTGTTTTCCTTACTTTTATCTCATCTCTCTATGTACGTCACTACTTTTTTCCTAAGTCTCAAACTCGATTCTCCACTCGACTCACTCTCGTACAAGATAAATTCACACTTGGTTTCCCAAACTAGGCATACTTGTTTTGCCAGCGCTTCTAATAGACCACATCCGGTATTTATTTTTCCTAAGAATTCTTCAGCAAGTGGGTGATTTGTAAACATCATTTATAATACACATGGAGAGAACGAGAGTGAAAAAGAGAGCAACCGGTTAGTGGAGAGCAGAGTCATTAGTGGAGTCATTGGTTTCACTGGATTGGTCTGACGCTGACAAGACTACCAAGATTAAGCGTGACTCATTGACTAGGGAAGGTGATAACGGCAAGGAATGATACTGGTCCAATTCCAAATGGTGTGGTCTGGTGTGCACATTACAAGTGGTATGAGTGTATGTTACATCCCACCACTTGCTCCCTGCTACCAGCTTTACCGCAGCACTGTAATTATTCCCATTTTCCCTGGCCCTCCCCTCTCCTATGTACATTCCCTCCCTCCTACATTACATGTAACAATTTTTTTTACAAATGGAAAAGTTAAAATGATTTCCCGAAGATTAGACTATTAGGAACTATAGTTACATCTGTATTTATGTTTGCTGTGAAACATGGACACTTTTTATTGATCTCCATAGAATAATACATGCCTTGGAGATGAAATGACTATTATAAAAAAGATAATACATATATCATATAGAGAACATAAAGATAATACATATATCATAAAGAGAACATAAAGATAATACATATATCATAAAGAGAACATAAAGATGATACATATATCATATAGAGAACATAAAGATGATACATATATCATACAGAGAACATAAAGATGATACATATATCATACAGGGAACATAAAGATAATACATATATCATACACAGAACCGAAAGATAATATACATATCATACATATACCATACAGAGAACATAAAGATAATACATGTATCATACAGAGAACATAAAGATAATACATATATCATACAGAGAACATAAAGATAATACATATATCATACAGAGAACATAAAGATAATACATATATCATACACAGAACCGAAAGATAATATACATATCATACATATACCATACAGAGAACATAAAGATAATAGATGTATCATACAGAGAACATAAAGATAATACATATAGCATACACAGAACCGAAAGATAATATACATATCATACATATACCATACAGAGAACATAAAGATAATAGATGTATCATACAGAGAACATAAAGATAATACATATATCATACAGAGAACATAAAGATAATACATATATCATACAGAGAACATAAAGATAATACATATATCATACAGAGAACCTAAAGATAATATACATATCATACAGAGAACATAAAGATAATACTTATATCATACATATATCATACAGAGAACATAAAGATAATACTTATATCATACATATATCATACAGAGAACATAAAGATAATACTTATATCATACATATATCATACAGAGAACCTAAAGATAATATACATCTCATACAGAGAACATATCACCGATAAAGAAGTGCAAAGATCCACTGGACCAATACAAGACTTATTGTCATTAATAGAAGATACGAAAACTGACCTGAAATGGACACGTCACAAGGTCCACAGGCCTTGCCAAAACCATTCTACAGGCAGAGTACAATGAACAAGAAGACAAGTAGGACAAAAGAAACGATTTGGGGGGGGGGGGAATAACATCAGATAATGGACCGGATTATCGTTCTTTGTATCACAGAGATTTGCTCTAAATCACGACTATTGGAAGCAAATTGTGAAAATATTATCTATGGTGTCACAACGACAGACAAGGTTACGGCATAATTGATTGATTGATTAATTGAATGATTGATTGATTGATTGATTGATAACAAGACATACTTTACCTCAGTAACTGATCGTTGTTGTTGATATAACACCACCTCAAACTCTACACTTGTGTCCCTTTCTGTCACAATGCGATGAATTCATTAGCCAGAAGGTTTGTGAAATTCTTGTAAGGTTACACGATGTCCCAATTTCACAGGACATCTGCTTGTCCCGCGCCCTGTTATATGTTGTAGAGTTACAGGACATCTCGATTTCACAGGACATCTCCTGCTTGTTAGGTATTTGTCCGGCTCCCTGTTATATGCTGTAGCGTTACAGGACATCCCGATTTCACAGGACATCTGCTTGTTAGTTCCGGCGTCCAGCCATATGTTGTAGTGTTACACAATGTCCAAATTTCACAGGACATCTCCTGCTTGTTAGTTCCGGCGTCCAGCCGTATGTTGTAGTGTTACACAATGTCCAAATTTCACAGGACATCTCCTGCTTGTTAGTTCCGGCGTCCAGCCATATGTTGTAGTGTTACACAATGTCCAAATTTCACAGGACATCTCCTGCTTGTTAGTTCCGGCGTCCAGCCATATGTTGTAGTGTTACACAATGTCCCAATTTCACAGGACATCTCCTGCTTGTTATTTATGGCGTCCCGCCGTATGTTGTAGTGTTACACAATGTCCAAATTTCACAGGACATCTCCTGCTTGTTAGTTCCGGCGTCCGCCATATGTTGTAGTGTTACACAATGTCCCAATTTCACAGGACATCTCCTGCTTGTTAGTTCCGGCGTCCCGCCATATGTTGTAGTGTTACACAATGTCCCAATTTCACAGGACATCTCCTGCTTGTTAGTTCCGGCGTCCCGCCATATGTTGTAGTGTTACACAATGTCCCAATTTCACAGGACATCTCCTGCTTGTTAGTTCCGGCGTCCCGCCATATGTTGTAGTGTTACACATGCTATCGGATATAATTAAAGAATTGTTGACGCAATCATGACGCGCTGTTCTTTGACGTTTCAGTTTGCCTACATCTTACAGCAATGATTACACTTCATGCACGTCCATGCAGTCAAACCTACATCACGATAGAAAAGAGTATATAAATACGCTGCTTCACATTCCGCTAAAGTATTGGATCGATCTAGAATGCTGTGGTTTTGATCCAGAAACATATTAAGATTATCCATCAACATATTAAAGTTTCTTTGTTAAGTCTATGTGAAGCACTGAACATATTCCCGCAAGTATTGAGATAAGGTTGAAGGAAATCAAATAAGATTATAATAAATAAAACATGTGCCAATGAATCAGCAAAGATCAGATATAGCTACATAGACATTTGTAATTAACGTAAGAAAAATACGTTGTCAATTAAGTAAAAACAAACGCAAAGAGCCCCCGTCACGCCAAGTGGTGTATAGGGAATATGGTGTTAGTGACCATAATTTTTACAGACCTTCGGCACATGATTTTTGGGGTAATCTGGTCGGTATTACGCCCACGGCGCTTAATTTTCCAAGAAAAATATCCGGTACTCATTTAAGGCTGGGTGAACCCGGAAGCCGTCGGTCAGGATCGAACCCGACCAAAATGTCCTTTGTAGTCCGTTCACTAACCACTGAGCCATCCTGGCTCCCTTATCAATTAAGAGCTTTGCTTTTATGTGGAAACAACGCTAATGTAAATTTGGAGAGCTGACAGGAAATACTGGGGAAACAATTTCTTTTTAATGTAGGAGAAACGGGAAGGCGAACAAAGTGTTGATGTTAGATGTTTTGCTCAATTTCTTCCTAATTATTGTAAAAATTCCTCATTATCGTCTGAGTGTCGACATAGAGAGGGTTGGATCAATCAGATATGTCGTTGTTACATTACAACAAGAAGGTTGAATCATTTTTCTGAGGTTGAAAAGTTTCACAAATGTTTCCGTTATTAAAAACATCCTTTAAATGGGTCCGGTAGGAACCAACCAGCCAGCTATCAATCAATCAACCAGCCAGCCAATCAGCCAACCAGCCAGCCAGCCAACCAGCCAACCAACCAGCCAACCAGTCAGCCAACCAGCCAACCAGGCAGCCAGCCAACCAACCAGCCAGCCAACCAGCCAAACAACCAGCCAGCCAATCAGCCAGCCAACCAGCCAGCCAACCAACCACAGCCGAGCAACCAATCAACCATCCAACCAGCCAGCTATCAATAAATCAACCAGCCAGCCAACCAGCCAACCAACTAGCCAGCCAACCAGCCAGCCAACAAGCAAAGCAACCAATTAACCATCCAACCAACAGCTATCAATCAATCAATCAACCAGCCAACCAGCCAGCCAACCAACCAGCCAAGCAACCATTTAACCATCCAACCAGCCAGCTATCAATCAATCAACCAGCCAGCCAACCAGCCAGCCAACCAGCCAGTCAACTAGCCAGCCAAGCAACCAATTAACCATCCAACCAGCCAGCTATCACTCAATCAATCAACCAGCCAGCCAATTAACCAGCCATTTATCAACCAGCCAGCCAACCAGCCAACCAACTAGCCAGCCAACCAGCCAGCCAACAAGCAAAGCAACCAATTAACCATCCAACCAGCAGCTATCAATCAATCAATCAACCAGCCAACCAGCCAGCCAACCAACCAGCCAAGCAACCATTTAACCATCCAACCAGCCAGCTATCAATCAATCAATCAACCAACAAACCAGCCAGCCAGCTATTAATTAATCAACCAGCCAGCTAGCAATCAAGTCACCAGTCACCCAGATATCAATCAATCAACATCCAGTCAACCAATCAACCAACTAGCCAACCATCCACCTAATCAACCAGCCAATCAACCGACCAGCCATTTGGCTCAAAAATGTTGACTCTAAAGGTTGAGAGGTCTACACATATTTTGTTTTAAAATGGCAAAGGTTGGTCACGTGATCATATTGTTTGTATCAAGTTCTGAGAACCTAGTGTTTTCTTCCCATCTTGTTATTCTCCAGTCTTTCTTTCTTTTTTTTTTTTTTTTTGCGTTCGTCAGCTTTCACCTTTGGTGAAGTTCATAGAGACTAGGAACTGAATTTTGCGTGTTAATCCGTTTTTTCACTGCCAGCCGTATGCACAGGGGTCCCTCGCTTCACACGCAGATAACTCTGTCTTTGGAGGTACTCATATTTTTTTTTCTGTCGATGAGTAATTGACGTTTCAAGCCGGGCCTCACTGCTGAGAAGACCAGGGGTGGTTGCTGCAGAGAGAAATCATAAATAGAAATCCGAACTGGTGCAGCCAGGATTTGAACTCACAACCTCTCAGTCTCCAGACCAACCAGCCACCCCTCCCCCCCCCGCCCTCCCATTTTCGGATCCACACAAACGATCTTTCACATTTATTTATTGCAAAAAAAAAAAAAAAACTAAAACTAGTAATAAACGTTTCACATTTAGGAAGATTTGTATAATGAAATGAGAAAATGCAACCATAACAAGTGTTGTAAAGCAAGGCAGGTGTTGAAGATGATGGGTCGAACATTGGGAAAATAGCAGGTAAAAGCAGATACAGAGATAACACTTTATAATGCAACATTCCTCCAAAATAACGGGTCTTAGATCAAGTCCCAGTTTGAGGAATAATTTTCTCCCAACCTAAAAGGCTCTCATGGTACCCCCAGCCACTTTAAATGTGTGCCAGAAGATGTTCTCTTGAAAGGAAAAGCAGTGATGAAAGGAATTAGCCAATTCACCTCATGGAATTCAGGCTTAGAACAATGATGTCATCAACATTTTATTACAAACAGCACTTGCTATGTGACTGTCTTTACTTTCCATTCCAACACGCTGTTACCAACAGCAAAAACATGAACAGTCGTCACAACGGAAATAAGATACGTAGAGGAATCATGAATAAGAGAAGAAGAGACAAGGTTAAGAATCATGATCGAAAGACAATAATAGATGGCTACACCAAAACAGAACTGCTTCTCACAAAGAGATAGGATAGTTTTGAGCATATAGCATGATCTAGGATAGTTTTGAGCATATAGCACGATCTAGGATAGTTTTGAGCATATAGCACGATCTAGGATAGTTTTGAGCATATAGCATGATCTAGGATAGTTTTGAGCATATAGCATGATCTAGGATAGTTTTGAGCATATAGCATGATCTAGGATAGTTTTGAGCATATAGCATGATCTAGGATAGTTTTGAGCATATAGCATGATCTAGGATAGTTTTGAGCATATAGCATGATCTAGGATAGTTTTGAGCATATAGCATGATCTAGGATAGTTTTGAGCATATAGCATGATCTAGGATAGTTTGAGCATATAGCACGATCTAGGATAGTTTTGAGCATATAGCACGATCTAGAAGTGATACCGGCCCCGAAAGTGCATGTACACTTAGAATTAACGGGTAAAGGTAACGTTAACACTTAGACGTAGCACAGAAATGTGATGTTAAAACTTAGATATAGCACAGAAAGGTGACGTTAACACTTAGACATAGCACAGAAAGGTGATGTTAAAACTTAGATATAGCACAGAAAGGTGACGTTAACACTTAGACATAGCACAGAAAGGTGATGTTAAAACTTAGATATAACACTGAAAGGTGATGTTAAAACTTAGATATAGCACAGAAATGTGACGTTAACACATGAATATAGCACAGAAAGGTGACGTTAACACTCAGATATAGCACAGAAAGGTGACGTTAACACTTAGAATTAACAGGGAAAGGTGACGTAACACTTAGAATTAACAGGGAAAGGTGACGTTAACACTTAGATATAGCACAGAAAGGTGATGTTAAAACTTAGATATAGCACATAAATGTGACGTTAACACTTAGAATTAGCACAGAAAGGTGTGTTAAAACATACAATTAACAAATAAAGTTGACATTCTTCTTCTTCTTCTTTCCTCTTTTCACTGATACCTAAAAGGTGTCGTGGTTTATATCATTTGTCGTTCTTGAGCTGCTCGAACTGTCTGAATTAGTGATTTTCCTTTGTTGTTACATGTCTCTGTCACTGCATCTATCCATCTTCTTCTTTTCTCTTTTCACAGATACCCAAAAGGTGTCGTGGTTTATATCATTTGTCGTTCTTGAGCTGCTCGAATTGTCTGAATTAGTGATTTTCCTTTGTTGTTACATGTCTCTGTCACTGCATCTATCCATCTTCTTCTGGGTCTTCCTCTTGGTCTTTTCCAATGCATTCTCGAGAAGAACGCCCTTGATGGTGATTGGTGAGGATTCATTCTGACCCGGTGGCCAAACCATTTAAGTTGTTGTTCTATATATTCTTGGCAGGGTTTTGTTCCTACCATTTTTCTTATGGTTTCATTTGGTATTCTATCTCTTCTTGTGTTGTTTGTTACTTTTCTCAAGCATCGCATCTCACATGTATTGATCTTTCTTAAATGTGATTTAGAAAGGGTCCATGTTTGACTTTCATAGCACAAAGTTGGTATGCAGATGCTATTTATCATTTGTTGTTTAACTGGCATAGAAATGTTTGGATGTCTTAGCAATGGTGAAAGCTGGTATGTGACAGCATTCGCTTTTTGTATTCTCATGTCAATTTCTCTGTCTAGTTTTCCATCTTCTGTGAACATTGTGCCTAAATACTTGAATTCCTCTACTTGTTTTATTTCTTTATCTTTGATCTTGATGTTTAATGGGTTTCTTAATTTGCTTATTCTTATAGCCTCTGTTTTTGCTGTGTTAATTTTCATACTGTTGTTTGTGCAGCTTTTATCTAGAGATGTTAAATGCTGTTGTAGCAGGTTTTCATCCTCATATATTAGGCATTGGTCATCTGCGAATAGTAGCTCATTGATGTTGGAGTTTTCTACCTCTATGTTTTTATTTGATTTGTCCTTGTTGTTGGTTGTTTCCTGATTTATTTTGTCCATATATATGATGAAGAGGAGTGGTGAGAGGACACATCCTTGTCTTACTCCTGTTGTAACCTGAAACCATTCTGACAGACCTTCCGATGTTCTGACGGCACTTTGACTGTTTTTATATAGTGCTATTATATTTTCTAGTAGTTGTCCTGCTACCCCGTAGGTTTCTAAAGTTTGCCAAAGTTTGTTCCTGTCCACACGATCAAACGCTTTCTCCTGATCTATAAAGTTGACATTAACGCTTAGAATTAACAGAGAAAGTGACATTGAAACAGAATTTATAGAGAGATGTGACATTAACACTGAGAATTAGTAGATAGACGTGACAGTAACACTTAGAATTAACAGGGAAATGTGGCGTTAACACTTAGAATTAACAGGGAAAGTGACATTAACACTTAGAATTAACAGGGAAAGTGACATTAACACTTAGATTTAGCAGAGAAAGGTTACATTAACACTTAGATTTAGCAAAGATGTGTGACTTTAACACTTATAATTAGCAGAGAAAGGTGACATTAACACTTACAATTAACAGATAAAAATGGCATTAGCACTGAAAATTAACAGAGAAAGTTTACATTAACAAATATAATTATCAGGTATAACTGACGTTAACAGTAGAATTAACAGATAAATGTGACATTAAAACTTAGAATTAACAGATAAATGTGACATTAATACTTAGAATTAACACAGAAATGTGACATTGAAACTTAGAATTAACAGAGAAATGTGACATTAACACTTGAAACTAACAGGGGAAGGTGAAAAGACAGATCTATGAGTTGGTTGCTGCCAGACACCTGGCGTTTATCAAGAATGAGAGGAACCACAGAACAAAGACCAGTAGACTTTCTTCCATTGAAGATGAAGTGCAACATCAGTTTAGGGCAGTAACGATTCATTAGATTTATCTTCATAGAGAACAGTAAAGATTCATTAGATTCATCTTGACAAAAAGATTAATTAGATTCATCTTCATAGAGGACAGTAAAGATTCATTAGATTCATCTTGACAATAAAGATTTATTAGATTCATCTTCATAGAGGACAGTAAAGATTCATTAGATTCATCTTCATAGAGGACAGTAAAGATTCATTAGATTCATCTTCATAGAGGACAGTAAAGATTCATTAGATTCATCTTGACAATAAAGATTTATTAGATTCATGTTCATAGAGGACAGTAAAGATTCATTAGATTCATCTTGACAATAAAGATTCATTAGATTCATCTTCATAGAGGACAGTAAAGATTCATTAGATTCATCTTCACAGAGGACAGTAAAGAATCATTAGATTCATCTTGACAATAAAGATTCATTAGATTCATCTTCCTAGAGGACAATAAAGATTCATTAGATTCATCTTGACAATAAAGATTCATTAGATTCATCTTCATAGAGGACAGTAAAGATTCATTAGATGCATCTTCATAGAGGACAATAAAGATTCATTAGATTCATCTTCATAGAGGACAATAAAGATTCATTAGATTCATCTTCATAGAGGACAGTAAAGATTCTTTGAATTCATGTTCAGAGACACGATGTCTCAGATGTGGCAGCCACAAGGTCTCAGATGGGGCAACCTCAAGGTCTCAGATGTGGCAACCACAAGGTCTTAGATGTGGCAACCACAAGGTCTCAGGTGGGGCAACCACAAGTTCTCAGATGGGGCAACCACAAGGTCTCAGATGGGGCAACCATAAGGTCTCAGATGGTGCAACCACAAGGTCTCAGATGGGGCAACCACAAGGTCTCAGATGGGGCAACCACAAGGTCTCAGATGGGGCAAATACAAGGACTCAGATGGGGCAACCACAAGGTCTCAGATGGGTCAAACACAAGGTCTCAGATGGGGCAATAGGGTCTCAGATGGGGCAACCACAAGGTCTCAGATGGGGTAACCACAAGATCTCAGATGGGGCAAATACAAGGTTTCAGATGGGGCAACCACAAGGTCTCAGATGGGGCAAATACAAGGTCTCAGATGGGGCAACCACAAGGTCTCAGATGGGGCAACCACAAGGGCTCAGATGGGGCAACCACAAGGTCTCAGATGGGGCAACCACAAGGTCTCAGATGGGGCAAATACAAGGTCTCAGATGGGGCAACCACAAGGTCTCAGATGGGTCAAACACAAGGTCTCAGATGGGGCAATAGGGTCTCAGATGGGGCAACCACAAGGTCTCAGATGGGGTAACCACAAGGTCTCAGATGGGGCAAATACAAGGTTTCAGATGGGGCAACCACAAGGTCTCAGATGGGGCAAATACAAGGTCTCAGATGGGGCAACCACAAGGTCTCAGATGGGGCAAATACAAGGTTTCAGATGGGGCAACCACAAGGTCTCAGATGGGGCAAATACAAGGTCTCAGATGGGGCAACCACAAGGTCTCAGATGGGGCAACCACAAGGGCTCAGATAGGGCAAACACAAGGTCTCAGATGGGGCAACCACAAGGGCTCAGATGGGGCAACCACAAGGTCTCAGATGGGTCAAACACAAGGTCTCAGATGGGGCAATAGGGTCTCAGATGGGGCAACCACAAGGTCTCAGATGGGGTAACCACAAGGTCTCAGATGGGGCAAATACAAGGTTTCAGATGGGGCAACCACAAGGTCTCAGATGGGGCAACCACAAGGGCTCAGATGGGGCAAACACAAGGTCTCAGATGGGGCAACCACAAGGTCTCAGATGGGGCAAACACAAGGTCTCAGATGGGGCAACCACAAAGTCTCAGATGGGTCAAACACAAGGTCTCAGATGGGGCAATAGGGTCTCAGATGGGGCAACCACAAGGTCTCAGATGGGGCAACCACAAGGTCTCAGATGGGGCAACCACAAGGTCTCAGATGTGGCAACCACAAGGTCTCAGATGGGGCAAATACACGGTCTCAGATGGGGCAACCACAAGGTCTCAGATGGGGTAACCACAAGGGCTCAGATGGGGCAACCACAAAGTCTCAGATGGGGCAACCACAAGGTCTCAGATGGGGCAACCACAAAGTCTCAGATGGGGCAAACACAAGGTCTCAGATGGGGCAACCACAAGGTCTCAGATGGGGCAACCACAAGGGCTTCTTTCTTTTCTCTCTCTTCACTTTCTTTTGTGCCCGTTGCAGTGTCGAGCGAGATACAAAGTTCTGGTTCTCGTCGTTTGGCGGCTTCCCTCATTATCACTTGATACTGCTGTAAGGTTTCTTTGATGTTGTCTGTCCATCTTACTCTGGGTCTGCCTCTTGCTCTTTTCCCTCTACTCTTTTAATATATGCTTTGTATGGTAAGGAGTCATGCGACATTCTTTCTAGATGGACAGACCAGTTTATTTGTTGTTTCTGTATGTAGCTTTGGATCGTCTCAGTGCCTACTCTTTCTCTTATAATATCATTTCTGATTCTTTCTTTTCTGGATACTGCAATCGATTTCCTCAGATATCTCATCTCTATGGTGACACGCTTTCTTTTATGTTTAAACATAAGTGACCATGTTTGACAGTGGTAGCACAATATTGGAATGACTATACTCTGTATAAAATGTTTCTTGGTGGTAATAGGTATTGTTTTGTGTTGAAGTATAGGAGATAGCTGTTCCAATATTTGGTTTGTTTTATTGTTTCGTATATTTATTTCTGTATTGATTTTACCATCTTCAGATAATGTTGTTCCCAGATATATTTCAAGTTTGTTACTTGTTTTATAACTTGATGTTATGTAGCTATGTTTAATGTCTTCTTATGTCTTCCTATTGATATAACTTGATGTTATGTAACTATGTTTAATGTCTTCTTATGTCTTCCTATTGATATAACTTGCAGTTATGTAACTATGTTTAATGTCTTCTTATGTTTTCCTATTGATATAACTTGCAGTTATGTAACTATGTTTAATGTCTTCTTATGTCTTCCTATTGATATAACTTGATGTTATGTAACTATGTTTAATGTCTTCTTATGTCTTCCTATTGATATAACTTGATGTTATGTAACTATGTTTAATGTCTTCTTATGTCTTCCTATTGATATAACTTGATGTTATGTAACTATGTTTAATGTCTTCTTATGTCTTCCTATTGATATAACTTGAAGCTATGTAACTATGTTTAATGTCTTCTTATGTTTTCCTATTGATATAACTTGATGTTCTATAACTATGTTTATTGTCTTCTTTTGTTTTCCTATTGATATAACTTGATGTTCTATAACTATGTTTATTGTCTTCTTTTGTTTTCCTATTGATATAACTTGATGTTCTATAACTATGTTTAATGTCTTCTTATGTCTTCCTATTGATATAACTTGATGTTCTATAACTATGTTTAATGTCTTCTCGTGTCTTCTTATTGATATAACTTGATGTTGTATAGCTATGATCAATGTCTTCTTATAGTCTTCCTATTGATATAACTTCTATTTAACCACAAGGATTGTTGCATGAGAAGTCCTGCACTGAGCAACAGTTAACCAAACGGTAAATAAGCTGCAGTACAATCTGGACAACCCAGTCTAAGATTGGACGGAACCATCCTCGGCAGAAACACTCAACATTTAACGAAAATGATGGGAAGATATCCACTTTAATCATTGTAACGCCAGGTTACGACGAATATAATCAAAATGATGAAGAAACTTAGAATCACTTTTAGCAATATAAACGTTATTTATAGATAATCTCATTAGTCAGGCATCAAATTCTTTGACAAGAATGAGTGAAATTGCACGTGATACAAACTGATCAACAACACAAGTGTTTTCTTTTACTTCAGACGCTGAAATGTCCAACCAATCAGCAAACACGTTTGTCCTAATTATAGAGATTTACAAGCAAGAAACTGGCAGGTTTGAACAAGTTCAACAGGGTCTGTGCAGGGCCGGATTGAGCTAGTGAGATGCCTGTAGCTTATGTTAAGAAAGGAGCCGTATTTTTAAAAAAAATATAAATAAATAAAACAAATATTTTTTCACATGTACATTTATAGTTTACATCATAATTATCATGATCAAAAGTTACAAGATAGTAACAAATTATTGTTGAAATATTTATTGTTTCAACATTTATAATAATCAAAAGTTACAAGATAGTAACAAATTATTGTTGAAATATTTATTGTTTCAACATTTATAATAATCAAAAGTTACAAGATAGTAACAAATTGTTGTTGAAATATTTATTGTTTCAACATTTATAATAATCAAAAGTTACAAGATAGTAACAAATTATTGTTTCAACATTTATCATGGGCACATCTGTTGATGATATAGGAAGTATTCACTTCACAGAGACGTTTATGTTCAGTGCTCTTAAGTGTGAGATTGTTCAATCTATTTTGACCCATAGTGCTCCTTTGTTCATTTTTAACAAGTTTCCGTTTTTGAAAATGAACGTTCTACGCTGCAGTAGGTTAACATTAGTGACAAATAAACGCGCAAGGCAATTTCTGCATTTGGAAAACAAAAAACTACAAAGATTGATCAATTATCAAACGGTAAAACTGTAACTCTACTACTCTAAGAGTAGTGCCAATATGAGAAGAAGGATCAGTTTTCATAAAAAAAAATTGTGTACATATTTATTGGAGCGGGGACCCTAAAAGTGCGAGGCCAGTAGCATATGCTACTTTTGATACCACGGTAATCCGGCTCTGAATAAGTGTCACCTGTTGCATCATGTCATGAGACCAGCATGAGAAACGTTTTCGCGGATTCAACATCAGTTTTGTTCTGCTTTCAACGATTTAACATTTGTATTGTTTTCTCTTTTGTTTCAATCAATTCTGGTTGGCCTATCGTAACTCGTTGATAGTCTCAGATTGTTGCTCCCCTGGAAAATATTTCACTGTTCGTCCTTTCCGTGTCAAATATTCCGGAAGTGACGAGTCGATTAACTGTTTCCGTTTCTAGGCTTCACTGCTGTGAGAAGGCAGACGTTAGGCAACATGGAAACATGGACATTGGACAGGAAAACAGAACAGAAAATTGAAGCCTTTGAAATGTGGATTTATAGAAGAATAAGACAAATTGGATGGACAGAAAAGAAAACAAACGATGAAGTCTTAAAACAACTAAAATTAGAAAGAAAACAAATAAGATTTTCTATCTATCTATCTATTGTCCTTTCGAGCCGAAGACGGCACATAGGGCAGAACCACAATCTCAAAAACAGAAACCTAGCGTGCCAAAATGGCACATATTGCAGAGATCACTGCTTCTAAAATCTATGGTCTGTTTCCATAACAATAGTTTTTACAATGACAGCTTGTCAAGCCATCGATCAACCTCCTTAGTCGCCTCTTACAACATGCTTGGAAGGTCACAGTGTCACTATTCTTTACTCATAATGAGACCCCGGTAACACACAGGAATAAGATTTTCGGAGCATGTTAAAAGACTAACAGCCTACTTAAAGTAATCTTGGAAGGGAAAATAAAAAAGTACATAGGCAGAAGCATATTAAGACTAACATGGACGAGTAACACAAAAATATGGACAAGTCAGCCTACGACAATCTGCACCATAAAAGCAAGAGACAGAGCGGAATGGCGCTATATGGTAGCCAACTTTCGATGTGGAGACGGCACTCAACGATGATGATGATGAATGTGTCTATATGTACATGCGTGCGTGTTCAACAAGCATGCGTACAAACACAAAAATGTAAGTATCATCATTGAGTGCCGACTTTGCATCGAAGGTTGGCTACAATGGACTGCCATTCCGCTTCTGTGTCTTGCTTTGATTGTACAGGTTGTCATAGGCTGGCTGACTTGCCTATCTTTTAACATTGCTCGTCCATGTTAGTCTTGGTCTGCCTCTACCTCCTTGACCTTGTATTTTCCCTTCCAAGATTACTTTTAGTTGGCTGTTGTGTCTTTTATCATGCTCCCAACAATATCATCGTTTATTTGATTTTCTTTCCATCCAATTCTACCTATTCTTTTATACATCCACATATCAAAGGCTTCAATTTTCTGTTCTGTTTTCTTTTCTAGTATTCATGTTTCTGTATCATACAGGAATGTTGAGAAGATATAACGTGTTGTTATTCTTAGTTTTAGCCTTGTTGTTATTTGTTTTGATGTTAGTATATTTTTCATGGCATTAAAATTTTAAATTATAGATCTTCATAGTATGCTTCTATTTGTTCCTCTGTGTAGTCTAAAGTAGGTCCCTATGTCTGTATTATTGCTTTGGCGAATGGTTTTCCGTTCATTTGGAGCAGTATAATCCTATCATTGTATGTTCAGTGGGTATTTATATATTTTCGTAGCTCTCTTTTTATTTGTATTCCTACCCCTCGTTGATGTTCTGTTTTTACCTGAATATATAAATGTATATGTTTCGCCCTGTATGTGCCCACAAACACAACAATCCATGTATATATTTATGTATTTATATATAGCTTTATTATGTTTTTATAGATGGTTGGAAATAGGCGTATGTCGATTTGCAGTCGTTAATGTTGGCGTTATTTTATCGAGCAGATTCTCTCATGGCTGATTTTGCCAATACTGTCATGGTAGGAGCATGTTAAAAAACACAACTGCCTACTAAAAGTAACAATGAAAAGGGAAAATACAACTTAAAAGAGACAGAGGCAGACCAAGACTAACGTAGACAAGTAGCATCAAAATATGGATAAGTCAGCCTATGACAGCCTGCACCATCTAAACAAGAGACAGAGCGGAATGGCGATGCATGGTAGCTAACCATCGATGCGGAGATGGCACTCAATGATAAATGATGGTGTAATGGTAGGTCGAAATGGAGTGTGATTAAGACTTTTTGATCTCGAGAGATCTCACATCTTTTCTCTTGCGTCTTTTTCTCCCTCTAATTTTGACTTAATTTCACTTTCACATGTTTTGATATATCTTTCCCACTTGTTACAATCATCAGGGAGAACAGGAGAAAAAAAAATAGAAAAAATTGTATGGTAAAAGCTTTACATGATTGAAAATAACATTAAAACAATAGGCAACAACAGTAGGCATCAGCTTCTTTGCCAAGATTGAACAACTCGCCCAAAACAGACCCGTGTGCGGGTCCTGACAGTTGAAAAATTGTCGGAAACACGAGTCTAGATTTCCGCCCTATGTGCCGTCTTCGGCTCGAAAGTACAAGATGGATAGATAGATAGATAGATAGATAGATAGATAGATAGATAGATAGATAGATAGATAGATAGACAGACAGACAGACAGACAGACAGACAGACAGACAGACAGACAGACAGACAGACAGACAGACAGACAGACAGACAGACGGACGGACGGACGGACGGACGGATGGATGGATGGATGGATGGATGGATGGATGGATGGATAGGATAGATAGATAGATAGATAGATAGATAGATAGATAGATAGATAGATAGATAGATAGATAGATAGATAGATAGATAGATAGATAGATAGATAGATAGATAGATAGAATAAAGTTAAATTCTCTATATGTTTTGACATCAAAGAGCTTTCTTTTTTCTACTCTGCTCTACAAGTATAACACATACTCATACATGAAAGCTTAGCATGTCTGCATGCGCGCCTGTGTGTCCATTTACTGCTAAGGAAGAAAAAATTAAAAAAAAAGATTGACGTGAAACAGGGACATTCTGAATGTACAAACACAAATGGAGAAGCTTATTGACTTTGATCATAAAGTGCGTGCAGAAACATAAAAGAGACAAACATGGCGTCAGTATTTCAGAGGTGCCGACCGCGACCTTGAACAGGTGCCACACACGCGGACAGCGACCTTCAGCGACAGGTATGATCTTAAGTGTGGCACCAGGAATTCCTGACTAGTGGTGGGCGTTAGTTGAGAACATGAATGTTGCATTTCCGCATACCAGGCTTGTGTGTCTTCGTTATGATGGCTTTGTGGTAGCTGTCAGTACCTCATGCTGTGTCTGCGTGCATTCGCACAAACTTTCATGTCTATACCTCATACATGTTTGCTCTCTCTCTCTCTCCCACACATCATCATCATCATGTGCCATACCGGTTGGCGTAGGTGATCATGTCCCTCCACAATCTTCTATCTACAGCGCATCGTATCAGTTCTGTTGTTGATTGTTTTCCATGCCATGACACCAAGCTATCCAGTATTTTCTCTCTTTGTCGCCGCGATCTCGCTTTCCTTTTATTTTGCCAGTTGTAACCAAGTATTCAAAATTTCCTCTTCTCATGATGTGCTCAAAAAATGCTGATTGCTTCTTTCTGATGTTTTTTAAGAGCTCCCTTTTTGTGTTGGCCTCTTTGAGAACTTTCTCATTGGTCTTTTTAGCTGTCCAGGGAACTTTCAACATTCTTCTGAGAAATCCCATCTTTGTGGCCTCTAATCGTCTTTTCATTAGTTTGTCTACTGTCCATAATTCGCCTCCATAGGTCAGAATTGGTTCTATACAGCACCGATGAACTCTCTTTCTCATTTTTATTGACATAGATTTGTTGCATAAGACATTTTTCATTTTCTGAACTGCCATTTTGGCCTGAGCTATTCTGCTTTTTATTTCCCTCTCTCCCACACATACTTCAGAAATATGCTGCACATACATCTACACATACATCTACACATACATCGACACATACATCTACACATACATCTACACATACATACACTAATGAACCCGAGTAGTATCAATGTTCAGACACATAATAATAAATGAATCTAATTCTAGAGGGAAACTTCCGATGCGATAATGAACGAATCATAAACGAGGAGGAGCTATGTTTACAGCACTCGGGGGAACAAATCACAAATAATCAACAACAGAAAAAAAAACAAAGAACAATATATGGTCCGAAGCAGGATCGAAATCATACTCTTTGGCACAGCGCCTTGCCACGAGAAACCAAACGCTAGAGCACACGACCAACTCAGCTAACTAAAAAATTAGCTATCGTTGGCGATGTCTTTCACGCAGGTATACTTCTGATTATAGCATAGGGTTACGAGCACAACTCCGGAATAAATTGTGTATCTGTATGTTTCCTATTAAGACAAGTATCTCCCGGATAGGGTAGGGCTGAATACTTGTGGTGCAGACAAACAGATATAGGATGCAACAGCACGAATAATATAATTCTTCACAGATTTCTGATGATGGATAATCCAGAGAAAGTTATCTTTTATGATATCCCAAAATCTTTTAGTCTTCTACATGTCTCGTTCTTCTTTTCTTCCCTTCCCAACTTTCCTTCAAGCCATGTGAGCACATATCGCTGTGGTCTATTCCTCTGTGGTTGGCCGTCTCTGATGTCATGTTTCCAATTGTTTTATTTTTCTGGCCGTCTACATAATTCAAGGACATCCACACGGTCTGTTGTTTCCTCCCTAGAAGTTTGTTGATTGCCTGGGTTGAATCTAACCGCCATTCTCTTGTTACTACTAATTATTCTTCTTTCCTTCCTCATTTGCTTTCCAGCTAAGAAGGGTGATATAATTTGCGGTCTTTTGCTCTTCTGTTGTCCTCTGTTGCTGTTATATTTCCTAGTGTTTCTAATATTCCATCAAGCCATCTTTTGCTCTTCTGTTCGCCTCTGTTGCTGTTATGTTTTCTTGTGTTGCTAATATTCCATCGATCCACCACTTTCGTGGTCGTACCTTTGCTCTGGTTTTCTCGCAACGTTGATGAAAGTTTCGTTGTATTGTGTTTTGATCTTTCTGCCTTACCACGTGGCCGAACCATTTCATTTGTTGTTTTTAAGGTACACGATGGTGGAAGTTATTCCAAGATCTATTTTTCTCAGTTCTTCATTTCTGATCTTATCTCTCAGGCTGTTTCCAGACATTCGTCTAACACATTTCATCTCGGTAGTGGTTACTTTTCTTATTGTTCTTGCATTTAGGGTCCAGGACTGGCATTTGTAGCACAACGTTGGAATTAAGATTGTATTGTAGAATGTCAATTTTGCCTCTAGAGTTATTTCCTTGTTGGACAATAGTGGTGATAGCTGTCCGATGATTTGATAAGCTTTGTTGCATTCTGAGTATATTTTTGCTGCTTGTGAATGCTGTCTTGTTATGTGGCCAAACTATTAAATGTTGTCTTGTTAGGTGACCAAACTATTGAATTTTGTCTTGTTATGTGACCAAACTATTAAATGTTGTCTTGTTAGGTGACCAAACTATTAACTGTTGTCTTGTTCTGTGACCAAACTATTGAATGTTGTCTTGTTATGTGACCAAACTATTGAATGTTGTCTTGTTCTGTGACCAAACTATTAAATGTTGTCTTGTTCTGTGACCAAACTTTTAAATGTTGTCTTGTTATGTGACCAAACTATTAAATGTTGTCTTGTTCTGTGACCAAACTATTGAATGTTGTCTTGTTATGTGACCAAACTATTGAATGTTGTCTTGTTCTGTGACCAAACTATTAAATGTTGTCTTGTTATGTGACCAAACTATTAAATGTTATCTTGTTCTGTGATAAAACTATTGAATGTTGTCTTGTTACGTGACCAAACTATTGAATGTTGTCTTGTTCTGTGACCAAACGATTGAATATTGTCTTGTTATGTAACCAAACTATTAAATATTGTCTTGTTATGTGGCCAAACGATTGAATGTTGTCTTGTTTCGTGACCAGACTATTGAATGTTGTCTTGTTACGTGACCAGACTATTAAATGTTGTCTTGTTACGTGACCAGACTATTGAGTGTTGTCTTGTTACGTGATCATACTATTGAATGTTGTCTTGTTACGTGACCAGACTATTAAATGTTGTCTTGTTACGTGACCATACTATTGAATGTTGTCTTGCTACGTGACCAGACTATTGAATGGTGTCTTGTTACGTGACCAAACTATTGAATGTTGTCTTGTTACGTGACCAGACTATTAAATGTTGTCTTGTTACGTGACCAAACTATTAAATGTTGTCTTGTTACGTGACCAGACTATTGAATGTTGTCTTGTTACGTGACCAGACTATTAAATGTTGTCTTGTTACGTGACCAGGCTATTGAATGTTGTCTTGTTACGTGTCCAGACTATTGAATGTTGTCTTGTTACGTGACCAGACTATTGAATGTTGTTTTCTTACGTGATCATACTATTGAATGTTGTTTTGTTACGTGACCAGACTATTGAATGTTGTTTTGTTACGTGTTCAGACTATTGAATGTTATTTTGTTACGTGACCAGACTATTGAATGTTGTCTTGTTACGTGACCAGACTATTGGATGTTGTCTTGTTACGTGACCAGACTATTAAATGTTCTGCTTCCTGTATATTCCATCATCGTGGCAATTCCTAACTATCTCGTGAGTTTTTGGCTCTCTCAATATGACTCTAGCCATACACCTGTCACATTCTATTTCAGTATTATTTATCTTAATTATTGTTTAGCTCTTACCCATATTATTCCATCAAGATATCCATACATAGTATCCAGAGTACATAATATCAACATGTAATATCCAACTATCCATAGATAGTTTCATTCGCGTATGCTCACAAATGACATATACGCAACATAAACATCAATTTTCCATCAACTTTAACATTTAAAAAATATCAAACATACCTGACCTACTTTGCCAGACCTGAAGAGGGTGTTAAATACTGTACCGTCTCATCTTTCGTTTAAAAAGAAACGTATCAACACATATCAATGACTAGCTTACATTTATGTGAGAACATATTAAATGATAACGTAAGAAATAACATGCAAAAAACAGATAACTCATCGATATCTCAAAATCTTGGCATTCTCGTCATAAATGTGTACGCGTTAATCTTCTGGAGTTTCAGGTCATATTCTAGATCTTCTCAACATCAATCGCCAGTAGCATCCATTAAGACATTTTTAAAAAAAACCATCAAACATGTCAGGAAATCAGCGGTGAACGGCGAGTTCGAAACTTGAGGAGGCCAGAACGTGATGAGTGGTTGCATTACTTAAAAACTTAAAAAAAAAAAAAAACTATCTTTACGTCACAAAGCACTATTGCTGGTGTATGACCGGGGGGGGGGGGGGGGGGGCAGGCAACGATAGAACCAGAGGGATAAAGGCCGCTTGGTCAAGCAGTCGGCACGACGTGTGAGACTCAGGATTTTTATTTCACCCCCGATAGAAAAAAATCCTTTCTGTCTACCGCGGGCTTCGAACACCGAACGTCGGCTTTTCAGGCAGCGGAACAGTGGTTTTAGCCGCACGGCCACGCGCACCTCAAGATTGTATTACTTGTATACCGAATATATATATGGGAATCCTATACTTACATTCTATTCTATTTCTATTGACCTTTCGAGCCGTAACCGGCCCATAGGGCGTAGACCAAGATACACCTTCTCCTATATGAATTTTTGTTCTAGCAGTTTTCTTTTAAAGATATTTTATCAAATCTCGCCATCTGTCTCTGTTCTGTGCAAGCAGTTCTATCTCATTGAGGGAGCCGATTCCTGCTGCTCTTGCCTCTCTCATCAATGTTCTTCTCAGTGTCTCCCTGGGTCTTCCTCTTTTTCTTTTACCTGTTGTTTCCCATATGAGGGCTTGCTTTGCTATTCGATTATTATCTCTTCTCATCACATGTCCAACGTATGACCATCGTCTTTTCTTTATTACTGAAGATATTAGTGGTTGATTGGCGATACTTACATTACACTATTACTTATGCAGAAAATTTAGATGTTTATCTTTTTTCCTTGCAACGCCAACAAAATAGACTTTCCTTCGGTGTGCTGCTAGAGAGTCATTTGTGTTGATCGTACCACGTAGATTTCAATCTTCTGCTCCTACCTTTTGTCCCTTTGAAGAAGCGAGAACTTGGGAACCGGTCTGCCTCCAAGACAATTCTTCTCTAAACGTCATTTCGTCGTGAAAATGGAATTACCATCATCAAGTGTCATGCCTGCTGGCGTGGTGATCGTGTCTCTCCACAACTCTCGATTTCGACCGTTAAATATCATTTCTGACCTTGACCCTCTTCCAAGCCATTGTCTAAGCTGTTTGGTATCTGTTCTCTTTGCTTTCCTCTATCTCTTCGTCCTTCAATTTTCCCTGTTGTCACAATATATTCCAGCTGTTCTCCTCTCATTACATGGCCAAAAAATGATGATTGTTTCTTCCTAATATTGGAAACTATCTCTCTTTTTGCTTTGGCTTATTTTGTAAAAGGGAATATCCAATTAAAAATATAAAAAAATCTAGAACTATCGCAACTATCCTTTCCAGCGACTCATACGCCGTTTCCTTCAGTCCGAACTTGAAGGTTGACCTTTAACCTGATACTCTACGACATTAAGATGACGACAAATTACGCTACGTCAAATAGTTCCTTCAATTATCGCCATAAAAAAAAAAAGTAAAGTACCCCCGTCACGCCAAGTGGCGTATAGGGAAATATGGTGTTAGTGACCCTATATTTTACAGAACTTCAGCACATGATTTTTGGGGTAATGTTGTCGGTATTACGCTCGTGCTGCTTTACTTTCCAGAAAAAAATCCGGTAACCATTAAAGGCTGGGTGAACCCGGAAGCCGTCGGTTGGTACTACTCCTTGTCCGTGGTAGTCCAGTTCACTAACCACTGAGCTATCGCGGCTCCTAATTATCGCCACAATTATTAGTAAATCATAATATCTTTTTTATTTGAATTAGGGGACTGGTTGGTCTCGAGGCAAGACCCGGCGACCTCGAGACAGAGAGGTTGTATGTTCAAATCCCGGTTGGTTGCGATTTTTATTTATGATTTCTCTCTACGGCAACCACCCCTGGTCTCAGCAGCGAGGCCCGGCTTGAAAAGTCAATTACTCATCGACGGAAAAAAATATGAGTACCTCCGAAGTCGGAGTTATCTGCCTGTGCAGCGAGGGACCCCTGTGCACACGGCTGCCAGGGAAAAATGGATTAACACGCAAAATTCAGGTCCTAGTCTCTATGGACTTCGTCAGAGGTAAAAGCTGGCGAACAAAAAAATTTGCATTGACAGTTTTGGAATGAAAATCTTAGTTTTGGTGTTAATTAACATCCCCTATGTTTTTTTTTAATTTCTTAATATAGAGGAGATGCATCACCGTGATTTAAAGGAAGCTTTTCTTTTGCCTTAATTCCTGCATAAACTTACATATGTCGGGACAAAGAGAAAAGAAGCCATTTGTGTTAATTAAAGCGCTGTTGTCATGGCAAGCAGGGAGACGATTTCTGAAGTGCCCTACTTACAGTTTTCATACACATTGCAAGGTAGATAGATATCGTTGTACGGCAGATAGATATCGTTGTACGGTAGATAGATATCGTTGTACGGTAGATAGATATCGTTGAACGGTAGATAGATATCGTTGTACGGTAGATAGATATCGTTGAACGGTAGATATCGTTGAACGGTAGATAGATATCGTTGAACGGTAGATAGATATCGTTGTACGGTAGATAGATATCGTTGTACGGTAGATAGATATCGTTGTACGGTAGATAGATATTGTTGTACGGTAGATAGATATCGTTGTACGGTAGATAGATATCGTTGTACGGTAGATAGATATCGTTGTACTTTTGGTAGATATCGGTGTACGGTTGAAAGATATCGTTGTACGGTTGACAGATATCATTGAACTGTAGAAAGATATCGTTGTACGAATCCCCATATACATTGCAGTGCTGATCGAAACACAGTGACAGGTAGTTGACACTGACATTGACCTAATTGACCTGAAATGTGACTCTGTTATGCATTGTGTGATACCAAATATTAGAGGTACCGTAGCCTCCTCCGTTGCCTGCTCTTATCATCCGCCACTGCAGGAAATTGATCACGTGCACACCTTGCAGACAACTTCATTTATAATGTTAACAGTGAAGACAAGGAAGCAATTTAGTCTTCTTCTTCTTCTACCTTTTTAGCTCCCAGTGGAGCATAGGTTTTCACCAAACACTTTCCAAGTCGTTCTGTTTTTTTGCCATTCTTTTAAGATCATTCCATGTCTTCCCCGTCATCTTCAATTCAGTGTATGAGCATAATTATTTGCTGAAATTGAAAATTCAATTATCACAGTTATTTGTTTTCATCATAAAGTAATATTTTAATTCTAGTCTTGGAAATGTTGTGACGTTTATTGCTGAAGGTGTCATGAGTATACAACATTCCCCTCATTATTGCTTGCTTTTATTTCGCCCGATGACTAAAGGAGCTTTTCCTCTTCATCATCCGCCCTTAAACGGACGTTAAGTGGGCGTGTCTGCGTTGTGTTGTGGTTTGCAGAATAACTGTTATATTTGCGCTTTTTGTCCGAACACATCCGACTTCAGCACGACATTTTTGAGTACCGGGTTTTTCTTCCCTCTTCGATCCCTACTCGCTTGGCCAGACACGATAGGTTTGTCTTTTACTAGAGGCACCGCGGAGAGGTGGAGCAGGGTCTGGATGGTTCTGGTTCACCGATCCTGGCGCAAGCCATCAGATGTAGGTCGCTGACAACTTCCAGCTCTGGTGCTGGGAGGCGCTCTTTTGCCTCCCTCCTCATTATTAAAAATGGCATTTCATGGAAGTGGTTTAAATTTGTGACACCAGACACAAAACGTCAGATTTGTAGCTAAGGGCGCTGTTTATGTGTGGGTGGTATGTTAATACTTGTAACAAAAATAGGTATGTTAATACTTGTAACAAAAATAGGTATGTTAATACCTGTAAAAAAATAGGTATGTTAATACTTGTAACAAAAATAGGTATGTTAATACTTGTAAAAATAGGTATGTTAATACTTGTAACAAAAATAGGTATGTTAATCATCATCATCATCAAGTACCGGGCCTACTGGCGTAAGTGATCATGTCTCTCCACAACTTTCGATCTCGGCAGCTATTTATCATTTCTGTTGTTGACCTTCTGCCAAGCCATTCTCTTAAGCTGTCTGTTATTTTGTCTCTTTGCTTCCCTCTATCTCTTCGTCCCTCAAATTTTCCAGTTGTTACAATATATTCCAGTTGTTCCCTTCTCATTACATGGCCAAAAAATGATGATTGTTTCTTCCTAATATTGGAAATTAGCTCTCTTTTTGCTTTGACCACACTCAGATCATCTTCATTACACTTCTTAGCTGTCCATGGTACTCTCAACATTCTTCTGTAAAACCACATTTCTACAGACTCCAGTGATTTTCTTGTCTGTTGTCCTATTGTCCATGACTCGCTTCCATATATTAAGACTGCTTCTACATAACATTTAAGAACTCTTTTTCTTGTTTATATTGTCAAAAATGGATTGCACAGTATCTTCCTCATTTTTTGGAAAGCTGCTTTTGCCTGAGCCATTGTGCATCTCACCTCTTTTGTACATCTTCCGTCTGAGGTTAACACAGTTCCCAAATATTTAAATTCATTTACCTGTTTTAATATTGTTCCACTAGTCTTTATTTGCACTGAGGTTTTGTCTTTTTCTTTGTTGTTACCATTACCTCTGTCTTTTTGCTATTAAGGCTGAGTCCTTTATTTTTGCTTTCTTTCACTATAATGTCCAACATTTCTTTTAACTCATTTTCACTCTTAGCGATTAAGACTGTATCATCAGCATACATTAGATTATTTATATTATGACCTCCAATTGTTATTTCAGGCAAGTCCTTTATGGATCTTAAAATAATCTCACTATAAATATTAAACAAATCTGGTGACAGTACACAACCTTGTCTAACACCCTGTTTTATTTGTTGGAACATTCCCAATTTTTTTTCCAGTTATTATGGCCGCTGTTTGTTGCCAGTACATGTTCTTTATTATTCTTAGATCTTTGCTGTCTACGTTTATGCTTTCTAAAATTTTGATTATTTCTTGGTGCTTTACTTTGTCAAATGCCTTGGTATAATCTATGAAACATAGTTAAAGATCTGTTTTCACCTCTATGGCTCTTTCTACTAAAGATCGTATGATATAAATGGCATTGCTTGTTCCTTTATCTCTAACAAAACCACACTGTTCATCCCTAATTTCTGGACTGATTTTGTTTCGCACTCTTCGCATGATGATTCTTAGTAATATCTTAGTCATATGACTCATAAGGCTTATTGTGCGATGATCATCGCATTCAATCGCACCCGATTTCTTTGGTAGGGCTATGAATATTGATTTGAGTATGTCGTCTGGTATATATCCGCTGTTGTAGATATCATTGAATATTTTTGTTATTATTTCTATTCCAAAATCACCCATGGCTCCAATCTCTTCTTTAGTTATATTATCTGGTCCAGGAGCTTTGCTTGCTTTCATATTGCGCAAGACGTCTTCCACTTCTTCTCTGAGTATTTCTGGTCCTTCTCCATTATCCTTAATATTTACTTCCGTTCGTTCATCATTATAAAGATCTTTAATGTATTCTGTCCATCGTTCCCTTATGTTTCTTGATCAATCAACAGTTCTCCTTCCTTTGATCTTAGACATCAAGTTTTTGATTACGTTTTTCTTCCTGTTAATTCCTCAATTTGTTTGTATATAGCTTTTAGCATCTCCTTTTTGTTGCATTTCAATCTCTTTGCATCTCTCTTTTAGTCATGCTCCTTTAGCTTCATTACATTTTACTACAATTTCTTTATTTAATCTCTTATACTCATCTTAATTTTCTTTATTTCTACTTCTTGTATCCATTAGCTGCAAAATGTCATCTGTCATCCATTTCTTTCTTGAATTTGTCCTCACTGGTGGTATGAACTCTTTTGATGTTTGTTTAATTAATTAATTCTTTTAGCATTTCCCACTATTCATCAATGCTTTGTATCTTCTCTATTGCATTGTACCGTTCTGAATGTGATTTTATACTTGTCTTGCAGCTTCTTGCCTGATTTGAGTAAATCTAAATTTAACTTGATGTTAACTGAGGCTCGTTTTGTTGTTTTTAATTTTACTCTAAGCTTTCTAAAATAAAAGTAATATTGGAAGTGAAAATACAAGGTAAAAGAGGCAGACCAAGACTAACATGGACGAGTAACATCAAAAGATGGGCAAGTCAATCTATGACAATCTGCACCATCTAAGCAAGAGACAAAGTGGAATGGCCTTCCATGTTAGCCAACATTCGATGCAGAGACGGCACTCAATGATGATGATGATGATGATGATGATGTTCAATATACTCCAGCTGTTCCCTTGTCATTACATGTCCAAAACATGATGATTGTTTCTCCCTAATGTTGGAAATTAGTAATAATAGCATGAAGGTATAATAGAAGAGGTGTGTGTGTTTGATCTTTCTGGACAAACACAAGTGAGCAAATGAACTAAAGTATCAGCGACAAACAACTGTGATATAAACATGAACATTTATAGTTGACATGACAGAAGACATAACCACTTCCACATTATTGATTCGTTGTTTCCCCAGGATAAAGTGAACATAAGAAAGTGAACAAGACAAAGTGAACATAATAAAGTGAACAGGATAAAGTGAACATGAGAAAGTGAACATGATAAAGTGAACAGGATAAAGTGAACAGGATAAACATGATTAAGTGAACATGATAAAGTGAACAGGATGAAGTGAACATGATAAAGTGAACAGGATGAAGTGAACATGATAAAGTGAACAGGATAAAGCGAACATGATAAAGTGAGCATGATAAAGTTACAGGATAAAGTAGTGAACATGATAAAGTGAACAGGATAAAGCGAACAGGAAATAGTCAATATTTATTTTTTAAATTGGTCTTAGTGACAAGATTTTTTTTTTTGGCCAGTAAAGTGAACATAAAAAAGTGAACAGGATAAGGCGAACAGGATAAAGTGAGCATGATAAAGTGCACCGGATAAAGAGAACAGGATAAAGTGAATATAAAAAAGCCAAAATAGATATACAAAAATTGGTGTTAGTGACATGATTTTATTTTTATTTGGCCAGTAAATCCGTACATCTGTGATCTAGTGCGTACATATCTGAACTATTGCGTACATCTATGAACTATTGCGTACATCTGTGAAGTTTTGCGTACATCTTTGAAGCATTTTGTACATCTCTAAACTATTGCTTTCGTCTATAAATTATTGCGTACATCTCTTAACTATTGAATACATGTCTGAAGTATTGCGTACATCTCTGAAGTATTGCATACATGTCTGAAGTATTGCATACATGTCTGTAGTATTGCATACATGTCTGAAGTATTGCGTACATCTATGAAGTATAACGTATATTTCTTAAGTACTGCGTACACCTCATTGAGAACTTCAGAAAAACTGTGTACATCTTTCAAGTAATGCGTACACTTCAGAAATATCGCGTACACCACACAAGCATTAACTTTTCCAACAATAACAAAGTGATATTTAGACGTAGAACTTTTTCTTTTTTTAACTTGCGCCACAAGAGAAGGCAACCACTAATATCTTCAGTAATAAAGAAAAGACGATGGTCATACGTTGGACATGTGATGAGAAGAGATAATAATCGAATAGCAAAGCAAGCCCTCATATGGGAAACAACAGGTAAAAGAAAAAGAGGAAGACCCAGGGAGACACTGAGAAGAACATTGATGAGAGAGGCAAGAGCAGCAGGAATCGGCTCCCTCAATGAGATAGAACTGCTTGCACAGAACAGAGACAGATGGCGAGATTTGATAAATATCTTTAAAAGAAAACTGCTAGAACAAAAATTCATATAGGAGAGGTGTATCTTGGTCTACGCCCTATGGGCCGGTTACGGCTCGAAAGGTCAATAGATAGACAAGAGAAGGACTGCCCTCCTGACTTCAATGTCTGTTACACAAATTGAACACATTAGACGTTATTTGATCACCTATAACGACCTCTGTCATCAAGTACCTTGATAATGATCACCTAGCCTTAATGTATCACATTGTTACCACTCCGTGATCGATTGACATTCACTTTGTCCTGTAACAAACCACATCAAACAGGCCTTGTTATGTGTGCCCCCCGACACCGGAAGTACTGGTCTTGGCTTGCTCTTAATAAAAATCGCCCGAGTGTTTCCATTGGCCGGACATTTGAAGTGACTTTTGAAATGTCAATCATTGGCTGATGAACATGTGACCAAACGCGAGCGTGTGAATAATGTAGGCAACAGAGGAATCAGAACATTCATTATATATAGTCTGACTTTTTTTTTGCTACTTACATACTGTCTGTCTCAAACTTTCATTTTGTATATACAGTCTGACTTTGTGTTTTTGCTACTTACATACTGTCTGTCTCAAACTTTCATTTTTGTATATACAGTCTGACTTTGTGTTTTTGCTACTTACATACTGTTTGTCTCAAACTTTCATTTTTATATATACAGTCTGACTTTGTGTTTTTGCTATTTACATACTGTTTGTCTCAAACTTTCATTTTATATATACAGTCTGACTTTGTGTTTTTGCTATTTACATACTGTTTGTCTCAAACTTTCATTTTTATATATACAGTCTGACTTTGTGTTTTTGCTATTTACATACTGTCTGTCTCAAACTTTCATTTTTATATATACAGTCTGACTTTGTGTTTTTGCTACTTACATACTGTCTGTCTCAAACTTTCATTTTTATATATACAGTCTGACTTTGTGTTTTTGCTACTTACATACTGTCTGTCTCAAACTTTCATTTTTGTATATACAGTCTGACTTTGTGTTTTTGCTACTTACATACTGTCTGTCTCAAACTTTCATTTTTGTATATACAGTCTGACTTTGTGTTTTTGCTACTTACATACTGTCTGTCTCAAACTTTCATTTTTGTATATACAGTCTGACTTTGTGTTTTTGCTATTTACATACTGTCTGTCTCAAACTTTCATTTTTATATATACAGTCTGACTTTGTGTTTTTGCTATTTACATACTGTCTGTCTCAAACTTTCATTTTTATATATACAGTCTGACTTTGTGTTTTTGCTACTTACATACTGTTTGTCTCAAACTTTCATTTTTATATATACAGTCTGACTTTGTGTTTTTGTTACTTACATACTGTTTGTCTCAAACTTTCATTTTTATATATACAGTCTGACTTTGTGTTTTTGCTACTTACATACTGTCTGTCTCAAACTTTCATTTTTATATATACAGTCTGACTTTGTGTTTTTGCTACTTACATACTGTCTGTCTCAAACTTTCATTTTTGTATATACAGTCTGACTTTGTGTTTTTGCTATTTACATACTGTCTGTCTCAAACTTTCATTTTTGTATATACAGTCTGACTTTGTGTTTTTGCTATTTACATACTGTCTGTCTCAAACTTTCATTTTTATATATACAGTCTGACTGTGTTTTTGCTACTTACATACCGTTTGTCTCAAACTTTCATTTTTATATATACAGTCTGACTTTGTGTTTTTGCTACTTACATACTGTTTGTCTCAAACTTTCATTTTTATATATACAGTCTGACTTTGTGTTTTTGCTACTTACATACTGTTTGTCTCAAACTTTCATTTTTATATATACAGTCTGACTTTGTGTTTTTGCTACTTACATACTGTTTGTCTCAAACTTTCATTTTTATATATACAGTCTGACTTTGTGTTTTTGCTACTTACATACTGTCTGTCTCAAACTTTCATTTTTATATATACAGTCTGACTTTGTATTTTTGCTACTTACATACTGTCTGTCTCAAACTTTCATTTTTGTATATACAGTCTGACTTTGTGTTTTTGCTACTTACATACTGTTTGTCTCAAACTTTCATTTTTATATATACAGTCTGACTTTGTGTTTTTGCTACTTACATACTGTTTGTCTCAAACTTTCATTTTTATATATACAGTCTGACTTTGTGTTTTTGCTACTTACATACTGTTTGTCTCAAACTTTCATTTTTATATATACAGTCTGACTTTGTGTTTTTGCTACTTACATACTGTTTGTCTCAAACTTTCATTTTTATATATACAGTCTGACTTTGTGTTTTTGCTACTTACATACTGTTTGTCTCAAACTTTCATTTTTATATATACAGTCTGACTTTGTGTTTTTGCTACTTACATACTGTTTGTCTCAAACTTTCATTTTTATATATACAGTCTGACTTTGTGTTTTTGCTACTTACATACTGTTTGTCTCAAACTTTCATTTTTATATATACTGTCTGACTTTGTGTTTTTGCTACTTACATACTGTTTGTCTCAAACTTTCATTTTTATATATACAGTCTGACTTTGTGTTTTTGCTACTTACATACTGTTTGTCTCAAACTTTCATTTTTGTATATACTGTCTGACACAAACTCTCATTTTTATATATACTGTCTGGGTCAAACTTTCATTTTTATATATACTGTCTGACACAAACTCTCATTTTTATACATACTGTCTGTCTCAAACTTTCATTTTTGTATATACTGTCTGGTTCAAACTCTTATTTTTATATATACTGTCTGGTCCAAACTTTCATTTTTATATATACTGTCTGACACAAACTCTCATTTTTATATATACTGTCTGACACAAACTGTCATTTTTATATACACTGTCTGGTCCAAACTTTCATTTATATATATATACTGTCTTACTCAAACTTTGATTTACATACTGTCTTACTCAAAATTTCCTTTTTACATACTGTCTTACGCAAACTTTCCTTTACATACTGTCTTACTCAAACTTTGATTTACATACTGTCTTACTCAAAATTTCCTTTTTACATACTGTCTTACGCAAACTTTCCTTTACATACTGTCTTACTCAAACTTTCCTTTACATACTGTCTTACTCAAACTTTCCTTTACATACTGCCTTACTCAAACTTTCCTTTACATACTGTCTTACTCAAACTTTCCTTTACATACTGTCTTACTCAAACTTTCCTTTACATACTGCCTTACTCAAACTTTGATTTACATACTTACTCAAACTTTCCTTTACATACTGCCTTACTCAAACTTTCCTTTACATACTGTCTTACTCAAACTTTCCTTTACATACTGTCTTACTCAAACTTTCCTTTACATACTGTCTTACTCAAACTTTGATTTACATACTGTCTTACTCAAACTTTCCTTTACATACTGTCTTACTCAAACTTTGATTTACATACTGTCTTACTCAAACTTTCCTTTACATACTGTCTTACTAAAACTTTGATTTACATACTGTCTTACTCAAACTTTCCTTTACATACTGCCTTACTCAAACTTTCCTTTACATACTGCCTTACTCAAACTTTCCTTTACATACTGTCTTACTCAAACTTTCCTTTACATACTGTCTTACTCAAACTTTGATTTACATACTGTCTTACTCAAACTTTCCTTTACATACTGCCTTACTCAAACTTTCCTTTACATACTGCCTTACTCAAGCTTTCCTTTACTTACTGTCCAACACTGATTTAATTTTTTTTTTCCGACGCTGACTCCTGCCATTATGATGTTGAGCTCTAACTTCGCCATCTTACTTTGTTCACTGTGATCCTCCATTAAGAGAATCATAGAAAACATTTGTTGGCAACAAACAGCAGTCATAAGAATTAGCAAGGAAATATATGACAGTTCCAATACACAAAACAAGGAGTCAGACAGGACTGTGTTCTGTCGTCAAATTTGTTCTCACTTTACAGCGAAAATATTAGGAGATCAAAGGTAGACACAAAAAGGAATTGAAGCGACCGGTCACAACATAAACAATTTGCGATATGAGGATGACACCGTCTTACTATCGCAGACGGATACTGAACTACAAGAAATGATAGACATCAGTGTGAAAGAAAGCAATAAGAAAAGTATCAGACTAAAGAGCAAGAAAACAGAAGTAATGGCCATATCAAAGAAACAATCACCACCATCATGTGACATAAAAAATAAACAGAACAAATCTGAAACAAGTGCAACGCGTCAAATACTTGGGCATAATAATAACATCAGATGGAAGATGCACCACAAAAATAAAAAAAAATAAAAAAACAGAATGGCAAAGGCCAAAGTAGCATTTTAGAAAGTGAAAAACATCTTGCGCAACAAATCTATGTCAATAGAAGTAAGAAAGAGAGTTGCTCGGTGCTATATAGAGTCAATTCTGACCCATGGTAGCGGAGCATGGACAGTAGACAAACAAATGAACAATTATTAGAGATCACAAAGATGAGATTTCTCATAAGAATGTTGAAAGTTCCCTGGACGGCTAAAAAAGACTACCGAGGAAATTCTCAAAGGTTAAAACAAAAAGGGAACTTCTAGATATCATCATAAAGAAACAATCAACATTTTTCGGGCCCATCTTGAGAGGAAGAAAGTTGGAATACCAAGTAACAAAAGGCAAAATAGAGGGAAACGGAGAACACGGACGATAAAGAGATATTAGGATACTAGATAGCTTGATGCCATGGCATTGAAACAAGTCAACAACAGAACTGAAATGATGTACTGGGGATAGAAAATTGTGGAAGGACATGATCGCCTACGCCAACCAGTATGGCACATGATGATGATGATGACAATGTTCCATTGATTTTCCAATATCTTCATATACTCTCTCTCTCTCTCTCTCTCTCTCTCTCTCTCTCTTTCTCTTCTCTCCTATTGTCGTTTCTCTCAAGCCCCGACCTCCTTTAGCTGGACACTTCCCATTTACCCAGAGCATATCTTAAAGTAATCACACAACAGCGTCCTCTGAGAGATTCCATGATTGATAAGCCGTCAAAGGCAGTAATAAGCAGGTCATCCAGGAGGCTGGCACACACCAAGCGGAGCATTGGCGGAAACTATCAATCGAAGTCAGCTCAGTTGACATCACCAACACTCGATCAGTCCTCGGTACGAAGCGATCTTCAAGCCTGCCACATTTGTCACACGTCCACGAACCTATTGTACGAGCAGGCCATCTTGCTGATCAATTTCTCGTTTATGTCGCTATCTGCATTACTGCTGATAATTGCTGCCCATTTATTTCCATCAGACGTGATATCACGCTATTCCGTACACATGTTGATAATTATATATATATATATATATATATATATATATATATAGTATATGAGAAAGGAATATTAAGTTTTAGAAGGAGTATAAAAAAAACACTAGGAAACAACAGCAGTAGAAGCGAATATAAGAGAAAACTACAGCATATTTTATCTCACCTGGACGCAGAAAGGCAAATGAGGAAAGAAAGAAGAAGAAGAAAGGATTAGCTGAAATATATTACTACAGTATCGTAAGTATGAGAGTTATTGTGTAAACTAAATAACAATGAGAACAAAATTATATAGATGAAAACAAAGCGAAGGTAAAAGTAAAAGCAAAGATTACCTCCATTGCTTGCTGGAGTACAGGGAACATAATGTTAGAGATCTTGTTATTTTATGAAAACGACTCATTTTTAGCTGATGTACCACGCCAACCCGCTTTTACTTCACAGAAAAAATCTCTGGCACTACTTTATAGAGGCTGGTTGAACCTCGGAGCCTTGTGGGTAAAGAAAAAAATTCACCACTTCTGTTTTCTTGAAATCAGGGAGCAAGCACACTAACCATTCAGCCGCCGATTTGTTGTTATGGATACATAAGCCTGTGAGCTGACACCCTTCGGCCCAATGCCATGTAATGATATCTACAAGTATTTCTGAGTTCCCTTGTAGTTCCGTACAAGGTGTTCCATTTATCATGTCTTAGGTGAAGTAGAGCTGCTCTGATGTCAGAGAGCTTTGGACAGTCAAAAAGGCGATGTTCTACTGTTTCATATGGGTGTTCATAGAATGGACATGCTGGAGTTTGGTTTCGTTGTACTCTATATGTGTGATTGTTCAGTGGTACATGATCGTCATTGTATTCTATTGATGTGATTGGTCAGTGATACATAACCATCGTTGTATTCTATTGATGTGATTGTTCAGTGGTACATAACCATCGTTGTATTCTATAGGTGTGATTGTTCAGTGGTACATGATCGTCATTGTATTCTATTGATGTGATTGTTCAGTGGTACATGACCGTCGTTGTATTCTATTGATGTGATTGTTCAGTGGTACATGACCGTCGTTGTATTCTATTGATGTGATTGTTCAGTGGTACATGACCGTCGTTGTATTCTATTGATGTGATTGTTCAGTGGTACATGACCGTCGTTGTATTCTATTGATGTGATTGTTCAGTGGTACATGACCGTCGTTGTATTCTATTGATGTGATTGTTCAGTGGTACATGACCGTCGTTGTATTCTATTGATGTGATTGTTCAGTGGTACATGACCATCGTTGTATTCTATTGATGTGATTGTTCAGTGGTACATGACCGTCGTTGTATTCTATTGATGTGATTGTTCAGTGATACATGACCGTCGTTGTATTCTATTGATGTGATTGTTCAGTGGTACATGACCGTCGTTGTATTCTATTGATGTGATTGTTCAGTGGTACATGACCATCGTTGTATTCTATTGATGTGATTGTTCAGTGGTACATGCCCGTCGTTGTATTCTATTGATGTGATTGTTCAGTGGTACATGACCGTCGTTGTATTCTATTGATGTGATTGTTCAGTGGTACATGACCGTCGTTGTATTCTATTGATGTGATTGTTCAGTGGTACATGACCGTCGTTGTATTCTATTGATGTGATTGTTCAGTGGTACATGACCATCGTTGTATTCTATTGATGTGATTGTTCAGTGGTACATGACCGTCGTTGTATTCTATTGATGTGATTGTTCAGTGGTACATGACCATCGTTGTATTCTATTGATGTGATTGTTCAGTGGTACATGACCGTCGTTGTATTCTATTGATGTGATTGTTCAGTGGTACATGACCGTCGTTGTATTCTATTGATGTGATTGTTCAGTGGTACATGACCATCGTTGTATTCTATTGATGTGGTTGTTCAGTGGTACATGACCGGTTCTCAGTCTGAAGATGATGGTTTAGTCTCTTCATTTTATGTTGTTAATGTTGTCATGGGGTTATGCCATGTTATGTATTTAAAAAAACTAATCACAGTGTCATAGATGGACAGCCGTTAATCACCAGTGAAAAAGATGAACAGTCGTTAATCCCTAGTACCATAGATGGACTGCTGTTAATCACCATTGCCAAAGATGGACAGATGTTAACCATCAGTATCATAGATGGACGGCCGTTAATCTTCAGTGTCATAGATGAACGGCCGTTAATCTTCAGTGTCATAGATTAACGGCCGTTAATCTTCAGTGTCATAGATTAACGGCCGTTAATCTTCAGTGTCATAGATGAACGGCCGTTAATCTTCAGTACCATAGATGGACGGCCGTTAATCTTCAGTGTCATAGATGAACGGCCGTTAATCTTCAGTACCATAGATGGACGGCCGTTAATCTTCAGTGTCATAGATGAACGGCCGTTAATCTTCAGTACCATAGATGGACGGCCGTTAATCTTCAGTGTCATAGATGGACGGCTGTTAATCGTCAATACCATAGATGGACGGCCGTTAATCTTCAGTGTCATAGATGGACGGCTGTTAATCGTCAATACCATAGATGGACGGCTGTTAATCGTCAATACCATAGATGGACGGCTGTTAATCGTCAATACCATAGATGGACGGCCGTTAATCTTCAGTGTCATAGATGGACGGCTGTTAATCGTCAATACCATAGATGGACGGCCGTTAATCTTCAGTGTCATAGATGGACAGCCGTTAACCCTCAATACCACAACATGAACTGCCGTTAAGTCTCATTGCTATAGATGGACAACCGTTAATCCTCAGTGCTACACATGGACGGTCGTTAATCCCCAACGTTAAATTAAAAAAAAAACCCAACCAGGATCCAAGAATTTGATCCAAGAATGTCCTAACATAATCGTCAAAGATTATTCAATTACGACCTCCAAGTTTACGACACCTACTTATTTTTTTTCAAAATTTAATTTTATCTCAAGATCTCATTTTATAAGAAATTCCTTACATTCTATTTTTTTTAAATCAAATTCAGTTTTAGAATATCAGCCTGGTAATTGAATGTTAACCTTATTTTTCCTTTTTATTTTCGTGATGTTTATTTTAGTGATGTTTACTTCCGTGAAGCTTTTCTTGTATCACATTTTGTGAATCTTTGACACAGGAAGTCGCCGCAAATCTTGGAAATTTAAAGATGGCCGTAGCCAATACATTTTTTCTTAAAATAAAAGGTCCCGGAATTCACCCTGAAGATGTTATATCTATTTCAACACGTTCAACAAATCTTCTGATATACCCTTGTCATCTCTAGATCGCTTCTTATTTCTGCTATCAACTGTAGATCGAACGCTTTTGAGTAGCCATGAATCCACATATTTGCTAGGAATGAATTTGGTGAGGGTAGGACCCACTATCCTGATGAACATCAGCACAGAGGTTGTCCGTACACGCAGAGATGACATAGATGACTTCACTAGAAGGTTCATCTGAGTGAAACCACTTTCACATTCAATTGAAGATGCTACAATTGTGTCCAAAGTCTGCTTTAGAGTAAGTTATTTGTCCGGGAATTAATTGTCTTGAAGATATTCACGAAAATCACGAATTACTACCAATTGTGACCTATGGAAGCGAATCATGGATAGTAAACAAACACATGAAAAGACGATTAGAGGCCACAGAGATGGGATTTCTCAGAAGAATGTTGAAAATTCTATAGACAGCTAAAAAAAAAAACAACGAGGAAAATTCTCAAAGAGGCTAACACTGAAAGGGAGCTCATAAGAAACATCAGAAAGATACAATTAACATTTTTCGGCCACATCATGAGAAGAGGAAAGTTGGAATATGTGGTTACAACTGGCAAAATACAGGGAAAGAGAGATCGCGGACGACAAAGGGAGAAGATATTATAGTTTGTTCAGAAGTTGATGACACGCCTGCTATTTGGCGAATATGTGTGTTTGATACTTTAGTCAAAGTTGACCTATCTCTATGACGAAGATATAAAGTCAAATGAAAACTTTAACCCTCTTCAATGTGATACGGATACGCCTTTGGCTTGCACTGTTAGAAAATGAACATGATTTACTGTAAAATATAATGTTTAGAGCACGCGGTTTGATATTTTCCTAAAATTATATAACAAAAAAACGATTTGTGCAAAATTCAGACTACCTTTGTAATTAATGTTATACAATCTGAAGGTCGGTGAAAAAATAAGATTTCATGAAAAAGAATTACAGAAATTCATCAAATAATTTCTGAGATAATTGATCAACTCAGTGGGCACGAATTTGTGAACGAACTAAAGATAGCTTGGTGTCATGGCATGGAAAACTGTCAACAACATAATTGATACGATGCATGGTGGATAGAAGATTGTGGAAGGACATGATCGTCTACGCCAACCGGTATAACACATGATGATATTTTTACTGTCAAAAAATTTGATTTTTTTATTTTAAGTGTCGGCACTGCGTACCCGTTCCTACCTCTAGAATAAAGCACAGGCCGTATCAGAGATAAATACCCGCAAATTCCATTTGTGCTCACAACACGGTGGTATTATTTCTGCCATTCGACCTGATATCTTTCCAGAATCTTTCTCGTGCTACTTCCTAAATGTAAGAATCTCTTTGAAAGATGAAGTAGTCTCCAGATACGAATTGCTGATATCAGACGGTTTGTTCAGAGCAGGGCTATTGGTTTCCTCTTGTTTATTTCGACGTCTGTGTTCAAGTGGCTGTCTAGATAGATTTGCAGACATTTCGTCAGAGAGGTTGAGATGCATTTGTTTCATTCTCTGTGTTTTTGTATCTTAAATTAGGAACACACGGAGATTTTATTTGTGGTTTGTAAGGGAGAGCCAAGGATGTGGTAGGTTCTATCTTTGGTAGGGGTGTTCATTTAGGGGATGTTGGTGAGGGCTGGATCATTTGTAGGGGTGTTTAAATAGTGGATGTTGGTGAGGGCTGGCTCATTTGTAGGGGTGTTTACATAGTGGATGTTGGTGAGGGCTGGCTCATTTGTAGGGGTGTTTACATAGTGGATGTTGGTGAGGGCTGGCTCATTTGTAGGGGTGTTTAGATAGTGGATGTTGGTGAGGGCTGGCTCATTTGTAGGGGTGTTTACATAGTGGATGTTGGTGAGGGCTAGCTCATTTGTAGGGGTGTTTAGATAGTGGATGTTGGTGAGGGCTGGCTCATTTGTAGGGGTGTTCATTTAGGGGATGTTGGTGAGGGCTAGATAATTTGTATGGGTGTTTAGAAGTGGATGTTGGTGAGGGCTAGATAATTTGTATAGGTGTTTAGATAGTGGATGTTGGTGAGGGCTAGATAATTTGTATGGGTGTTTAGATAGTGGATGTTGGTGAGGGCTAGATAATTTGTATGGGTGTTTAGATAGTAGATGTTGGTGAGGGCTAGATAATTTGTATGGGTGTTTAGATAGTGGATGTTGGTGAGGGCTAGATATATTGTATGGGTGTTTAGATAGTGGATGTTGGTGAGGGCTAGATAATTTGTATGGGTGTTTAGATAGTGGATGTTGGTGAGGGCTAGATAATTTGTATGGGTGTTTAGATAGTGGATGATGGTGAGGGCTAGATAATTTGTATGGGTGTTTAGACAGTGGATGTTGGTGAGGGCTAGATAATTTGTATGGGTGTTTAGTAGTGGATGTTGGTGAGGGCTGGCTCATTTGTAGGGGTGTTTAGATAGGGGATAAAAAATCATGTGCCGAAGGTCTGTAAAATTTATGGTCACTATCACCTATTCCCTATACGCCACTTGGCGTGACGAGGGTACTTTACATTCTTACTTTTTACTTAGATTGTTGGTGAAGGCTGGCTCGTTTGTAGGGGTGTTTAGATAGGGGATGTTGGTGAGGGCTGGCTCGTTTGAAGGAGTGTTTAGATATGGGATGTTGGTGAGGGCTGGCTCGTTTGTAGGGGTGTTTAGATAGGGGATGTTGGTGAGGGCTGGCTCGTTTGTAGGGGTGTTTAGATTGGGGATGTTGGTGAGGGTTGGCTCGTCTGTAGGGGTGTTTAGATAGTGGATGTTGGTGAGGGCTGGCTCGTTTGTAGGGGTGTTTAGATAGGGGATGTTGGTGAGGGCTGGCTCGTCTGTAGGGGTGTTTAGATAGTGGATGTTGGTGAGGGCTGGCTCGTTTGTAGGGGTGTTTAGATTGTGGATGTTCGTGAGGGCTGGCTCGTTTGTAGGGGTGTTTAGATAGTGGATGTTGGTGAAGACTGGCTCATTTGTAGTGGTGTTTAGATAGGGATGCTGGTGAGGGCTTGCTCGTTTGTAGTGGTGTTCATATAGGGGATGTTGGTGTTTCGGGGTGTGGGACTTTGATGGGATTGTCAATTTTTTGATAATACTCGTCCATGTTAGTATTGGTTTGCCTCTGTCTCTTTTAACTTGTATTTTTCTATCCAAGATTACTTTCATTAGGCCCTGTGTCCTTTAACATGCAATCTCGTTTGTCTTGTTTGAATTGTGTTTATTAGTTCTCTTTTTATTAATATTCTTCTATAAATCAACATCCAATTCTGCGTATTATTCTATAAATCTACAGTCAATTCTTCCTATTATTCTACATATCCACATCAAATTCTACCTAATATTCTATAAATCTTTATCCAATTCTTATTATTATTATATAAATCAACGTCCAATTCTTCCTATTATTCTATAAATCTACATCCAATTCTTCCTATTATTCTATAAATCCACATCCAATTCTTCCTGTTATTCTATAACTCAACATCCAATTCTTCCTATTTTTCTATAAATCCACATCCAATTCTTCCTATTATTCTATAAATCAACATCCAGTTTTTCCTATTATTCTATAACTCTACAACCAATTCTTCCTATTATTCTATAAATCCAAATCCACATCCAATACTTCCTGTTATTCTATAAATCAAAATCCAATTCTTCCTATTATTCTATAAATCCACATTCAATTCTTCCTATTATTCTTTAAATCCACATCCAATTCTTCCTGTTATTCTATACACCTACATCCAATTATTCATACTATTCTATAAATCCACATCAAATTCTTCCTGTTATTCTATACATCTACATCCAATTCTTCCTATTATTCTATACATCTACATCCAAATCTTCATGCTATTCAATACATCTATATCCAATTATTCATACTATTCTATACATCTACATCCAATTATTCATTCTATTCTATACATCTACATCCAATTATTCATATTGTTCTATACATCTACATCCAAATCTTCCTATTATTCTATACATCTATATCCAAATCTTCCTATTATTCTATACATCTACATCATATTCTTCCTGTTATTCTATACTTCTACATCCAATTCTTCCTGTTATTCTGTACATCTACATCCAATTCTTCCTGTTATTATATAAATCTTCATTTTATTAAAACAAACACTCAAATTGTGTGATTTGATGACACAAATCAAAATAAAAATCAATATTCTCCAGGACCTGTGAGTTGATAATCAAATTTACAAAATCTCAGTACCACTAAAATTCTACAACCGATTATCAAAATTACACAATTTCAATAATACTTTCCAACAGCAAATCTATCATCAAATTAACCATGCACACTCAATATTATACTGTATCTGTGAATCAACGAATGAACAAAAGTGCGAAGTCTCATTATTACTTCAAATTAATTTAATGATAAACTACGACATAGAGATATATGTAAATCATCTCTGAATGACTTCTCCATATGTGAATATGACTGGGAACATCTGGCAAGTGATCGCACATCATGGAGAGCATGTATAAGGAACGGTATAACATCATTTGAGACTGTGCTAAGGCAACACTTAGAAGAGAAAAGATTAATGAAAAAGGATGGAAAACCCTCTGGACAAGTGAGCCTGACTTGTTCATTATGTGACCGCGTGTGTTTGTCAAACATTGGTAGAATTAGCCACGAGAGAAGCTGTTCGACAAAAACAAAACCTCAAAAAAATACACAATAGCCTCCACTAGATCGTCTGACAAGACGAAAAGGGCCATATACACAATAGCCTCCACTAGACCGTCTGACAAGACGAAAAGTGCCATATACACAATAGCCTCCACTAGACCGTCTGACAAGACGAAAAGGGCCATATACACAATAGCATCCACTAGACCGTCTGACAAGACGAAAAGGGCCATATACACAATAGACTCCACAAGACCGTCTGACAAGACGAAAAGTGCCATATATATATAATTTTATGATTAAATTCATTTAAATTTAGATTACTAACGATGCCTTCATCAATTCTGTTAAATAAGTAATCATCTTCTATTCTTTCCTTTCTCACTGGCATCTTCCAGATATTTTAAAGGGGATAGTTGGTGGTCTCTTGATCTTTGATTGGTCTCTTATGCTGTCTGGTTGCCAAGTGTCTTTAATCTTCTGTCCATTCATGATCGACGCTATTGGTCGTTTCAAAATATTTTGAAGGTGTTTAAAATTCCATATCTCTGCAACCAATTGATTGATAATGCTGAAATTTTGCATATGGTCTTGTGATTTTTTGGTCCCAAGAAGTACATTCATTTCCTCACCAACAAACGTATAGTTTTAAATATTCTTTATTTGAAGTATACAAATTTAAGGCATTTTGGTCAAACCATATATTTGGAGGAATTACCGCTTCATATGAGTGAGCACCCACGGACTTGTCATCTTGAACGTAATGCGCGCCAATTTCCCTGTTTTAAGCACTAAAAAACACATAAAACGCGTCATAGTTATAATTTTATATCCGGTGCATCCCATTTCCTGTCGTTTTGTTGTGATTTATGTGCAACGGCGTATCCTAATTATTGGGTAATTTCGTTAAATTTGTGATCTGTTAGTCAATGGGTATAAAAGTAAAGTTCCTTACATTGCAATCAGTGGCAATAAAGGTGTATAAATATTTTTGCATAGAAGCTAAGCGTGGAAAACTGTATCGAAGCATCTCAAAGCCAGAAAAGAGAACTACTCACGCATTGGGTATAAGCAAACGCTTTTTCAAACAAGTGCTTAAAGCTAACGGAGTGTCCAGTTCAATCAAGACTAGGACGCTAGGAAGAAAGAAAGTAGTAGATGGTTTTGACAAGGAAGTGATTAGAAGAGCAATTTGTAAAATGTTCGATTCCAAAGAAACTGTGACTTTAAGAAAACTGAAAATTCGACTGAGAGCAGAAAATGACATTGTTGTGTCGAAAACAACATTATGGAGAACTGTTAGAATCATCGGTTTTACGTTTAGAAAGTACGATAGTGGTAGAAATGTCATCTGCGAGAAGCCGCACTTAGTTTCTATGAGGAGTAAATATTTACGTGAAGTACGGGAAATGCGTAACCAAGGTTATGATATTGTATTTCTAGATGAATCTTGGATAAATTCTCACCACACAAGTGCCAAGGAATGGCAGTTATCAGATGGAAGTATTAAAAGATGTGTACCCACTGGAAAAGGACAGCGTATTATAATGGCACATGCAGGCAGCCGAAAAGAAGGGTTGGTGAAAAATGCAGAACTTATATTCACCTCTAATTATACTGACAACAGGGACTATCACACCGAGATGAATGGACATATATTTAGAGAGTGGATTGAAAATACTCTTCTTCCAATTCTAGACAGACCATCCTGTCTGGTAATGGACAACGCGTCGTACCACAACGCTGTGGCAGAAGAAGACAAAATTCCTACATCTACCAGTACAAAAGATGTTATAAAGATTTGGCTAAGAAAGGAAGGAATTCCATTTAACGAGGGATTTTTGAAACCTGAATTACTGTCACTTGTTAAGAAATCGCAAAAGACCAAAGTATTCCAAATAGACAAAATCATTCAACAGCATGGTCATACGTGCTTGAGACTGCCCCCTTATCATCCACATTATTAAACCCCATTGAACTCGTTTGGGCAAAAATTAAAGGGCAGGTGGCAGCTGAGAATACAAGTTTTAAACTATGCGATATAAAAGGACTGACATATGCTGCTCTATCACAGATTGACAAAGATTTTTGGTGCAAATGTGAAGATCATGTCTTAAAAGAAGAAAATGACTATTGGAAAAAAGATGCACTATCGTTCGTTCAGCCCAGATTAGTAATCAATATGTTAGACTCCTCTGATTCAGAATAAATGAAATAATAATGGACGTTTTTATATGTCCGCATGATCAATCTTTAGCTAAAGTTGATAACGTTTTGAAAATGTAAAGATTCTTGATATGTGTACTGCAGGCATGCAAAGAAACTAAATCACTTTCATATGTCTTGTCTACGTAAAATAATGAAAGTCACATGGAAAGACATAAAACGGACAATGTAGCTCTTTACAGTGAAGAGGATCCCGTGCTTACATCGGACTCTTTAGTCACATGCGTACCCATAAACAATAACTTTGCTTGATATGTCATGCTCGTTATCGCTCGCAACGGATAATTAATTTTTTTAATGTATTCTTTGTTGTATATTGTTTAAATAGTTTTCATTAATGGAACTGTTTATACGCTGATTTGTTTTAGACCGTCTGTAAAGGCTATAACATTGACATTCTCATAGTATTTTAAAGAAAGTAAACAATAGAAAGTAAACAGTTGATAAACGCCTCCAACTTTCAAGTTGTGTAGAGACGCCTATGCCGAGAAGCTGATTTCCATTAATGTACGGTAAATTATTTTCTCCAGGAGCAAAAAGATCCGTAAATTCACTGAGATCAAAGGAAAGTGCTGCTTCATGATGAAGCATACTTCCTACATCATTAAATTTTGTGAAATCGGTGGGACCTTGGAAAAACAAGACCAGATGCAAAAAATCAAGTTTGTAAGTGCAGGGAAAGAGGAGATATTTCATGTTAATCGTGAACATTTAGATTTGAAACGACCAATAGCACAATTATTCTCCAACGGTTGCTTTTTTGTCTTCTTGTATCTCTATCGTGAGATGTTGCAGAGAAACGGTGTGTGTAGCTTGTTGTACATTGTTAGTTGTGTAGCTTTATGTACATTATTAGTTGTGAAGCTTGTTGTACATTGTTGACTGTGTAGCTTGTTGTACATTGTTGGCTCTGTAGCTTGTTGTACATTGTTTTTGTGCATATGTATGTACATCGCTAGTTGTGTAGCTCTCTGTACATTGCTAGTTGTGTAGCTCTCTGTACATTGTTAGTTGTGTAGCTCTCTGTACATTGTTAGTTGTGTAGCTTTCTGTACATCGCTAGTTGTGTAGCTCTCTGTACATCGCTAGTTGTGTAGCTCTCTGTACATTGTTAGTTGTGTAGCTCTCTGTACATTGTTAGTTGTGTAGCTCTCTGTACATTAATAGTTGTATAACTTTCTGTACATTGTTAGTTGTGTAACTTTCTGTACATCGCTAGTTGTGTAGCTTTCTGTACATCGCTAGTTGTGTAACTTTCTGTACATCGCTAGTTGTGTAGCTCTCTGTACATTGTTATAGGTCGTTTCAAAATATTTTGAAGGTGTTTAAAATTCCATATCTCTGCAACCAATTGATTGATAATGCTGAAATTGTGCATATGGTCTTGTGATTTTTTGGTCCCAAGAAGTACATTCATTTCCTCACCAACAAACGTATAGTTTTAAATATTCTTTATTTGAAGTATACAAATTTAAGGCATTTTGGTCAAACCATATATTTGGAGGAATTACCGCTTCATATGAGTGAGCACCCACGGACTTGTCATCTTGAACGTAATGCGCGCCAATTTCCCTGTTTTAAGCACTAAAAAACACATAAAACGCGTCATAGTTATAATTTTATATCCGGTGCATCCCATTTCCTGTCGTTTTGTTGTGATTTATGTGCAACGGCGTATCCTAATTATTGGGTAATTTCGTTAAATTTGTGATCTGTTAGTCAATGGGTATAAAAGTAAAGTTCCTTACATTGCAATCAGTGGCAATAAAGGTGTATAAATATTTTTGCATAGAAGCTAAGCGTGGAAAACTGTATCGAAGCATCTCAAAGCCAGAAAAGAGAACTATTCACGCATTGGGTATAAGCAAACGCTTTTTCAAACAAGTGCTTAAAGCTAACGGAGTGTCCAGTTCAATCAAGACTAGGACGCTAGGAAGAAAGAAAGTAGTAGATAGTTTTGACAAGGAAGTGATTAGAAGAGCAATTTGTAAAATGTTCGATTCCAAAGAAACTGTGACTTTAAGAAAACTGAAAATTCGACTGAGAGCAGAAAATGACATTGTTGTGTCGAAAACAACATTATGGAGAACTGTTAGAAGCATCGGTTTTACGTTTAGAAAGTACGATAGTGGTAGAAATGTCATCTGCGAGAAGCCGCACTTAGTTTCTATGAGGAGTAAATATTTACGTGAAGTACGGGAAATGCGTAACCAAGGTTATGATATTGTATTTCTAGATGAATCTTGGATAAATTCTCACCACACAAGTGCCAAGGAATGGCAGTTATCAGATGGAAGTATTAAAAGATGTGTACCCACTGGAAAAGGACAGCGTATTATAATGGCACATGCAGGCAGCCGAAAAGAAGGGTTGGTGAAAAATGCAGAACTTATATTCACCTCTAATTATACTGACAACAGGGACTATCACACCGAGATGAATGGCCATATATTTAGAGAGTGGATTGAAAATACTCTTCTTCCAATTCTAGACAGACCATCCTGTCTGGTAATGGACAACGCGTCGTACCACAACGCTGTGGCAGAAGAAGACAAAATTCCTACATCTACCAGTACAAAAGATGTTATAAAGATTTGGCTAAGAAAGGAAGGAATTCCATTTAACGAGGGATTTTTGAAACCTGAATTACTGTCACTTGTTAAGAAATCGCAAAAGACCAAAGTATTCCAAATAGACAAAATCATTCAACAGCATGGTCATACGTGCTTGAGACTGCCCCCTTATCATCCACAATTAAACCCCATTGAACTCGTTTGGGCAAAAATTAAAGGGCAGGTGGCAGCTAAGAATACAAGTTTTAAACTATGCGATATAAAAGGACTGACTTATGCTGCTCTATCACAGATTGACAAAGATTTTTGGTGCAAATGTGAAGATCATGTCTTAAAAGAAGAAAATGACTATTGGAAAAAAGATGGACTAGCGTTCGTTCAGCCCAGATTAGTAATCAATATGTTAGACTCCTCTGATTCAGAATAAATGAAATAATAATGGACGTTTTTATATGTCCGCATGATCAATCTTTAGCTAAAGTTGATAACGTTTTGAAAATGTAAAGATTCTTGATATGTGTACTGCAGGCATGCAAAGAAACTAAATCACTTTCATATGTCTTGTTTACGTAAAATAATGAAAGTCACATGGAAAGACATAAAACGAACAATGTAGCTCTTTACAGTGAAGAGGATCCCGTGCTTACATCGGACTCTTTAGTCACATGCGTACCCATAAACAATAACTTTGCTTGATATGTCATGCTCGTTATCGCTCGCAACGGATAATTAATTTTTTTAAATGTATTCTTTGTTGTATATTGTTTAAATAGTTTTCATTAATGGAACTGTTTATACGCTGATTTGTTTTAGACCGTCTGTAAAGGCTATAACATTGACATTCTCATAGTATTTTAAAGAAAGTAAACAATAGAAAGTAAACAGTTGATAAACGCCTCCAACTTTCAAGTTGTGTAGAGACGCCTATGTCGAGAAGCTGATTTCCATTAATGTACGGTAAATTATTTTCTCCAGGAGCAAAAAGATCCGTAAATTCACTGAGATCAAAGGAAAGTGCTGCTTCATGATGAAGCATACTTCCTACATCATTAAATTTTGTGAAATCGGTGGGACCTTGGAAAAACAAGGCCAGATGCAAAAAATCAAGTTTGTAAGTGCAGGGAAAGAGGAGATATTTCATGTTAATCGTGAACATTTAGATTTGAAACGACCAATAGTTGTGTAGCTCTCTGTACATTAATAGTTGTATAACTTTCTGTACATCGCTATAGGTCGTTTCAAAATATTTTGAAGGTGTTTAAAATTCCATATCTCTGCAACCAATTGATTGATAATGCTGAAATTTTGCATATGGTCTTGTGATTTTTTGGTCCCAAGAAGTACATTCATTTCCTCACCAACAAACGTATAGTTTTAAATATTCTTTATTTGAAGTATACAAATTTAAGGCATTTTGGTCAAACCATATATTTGGAGGAATTACCGCTTCATATGAGTGAGCACCCACGGACTTGTCATCTTGAACGTAATGCGCGCCAATTTCCCTGTTTTAAGCACTAAAAAACACATAAAACGCGTCATAGTTATAATTTTATATCCGGTGCATCCCATTTCTGTCGTTTTGTTGTGATTTATGTGCAACGGCGTATCCTAATTATTGGGTAATTTCGTTAAATTTGTGATCTGTTAGTCAATGGGTATAAAAGTAAAGTTCCTTACATTGCAATCAGTGGCAATAAAGGTGTATAAATATTTTTGCATAGAAGCTAAGCGTGGAAAACTGTATCGAAGCATCTCAAAGCCAGAAAGAGAACTATTCACGCATTGGGTATAAGCAAACGCTTTTTCAAACAAGTGCTTAAAGCTAACGGAGTGTCCAGTTCAATCAAGACTAGGACGCTAGGAAGAAAGAAAGTAGTAGATAGTTTTGACAAGGAAGTGATTAGAAGAGCAATTTGTAAAATGTTCGATTCCAAAGAAACTGTGACTTTAAGAAAACTGAAAATTCGACTGAGAGCAGAAAATGACATTGTTGTGTCGAAAACAACATTATGGAGAACTGTTAGAAGCATCGGTTTTACGTTTAGAAAGTACGATAGTGGTAGAAATGTCATCTGCGAGAAGCCGCACTTAGTTTCTATGAGGAGTAAATATTTACGTGAAGTACGGGAAATGCGTAACCAAGTTATGATATTGTATTTCTAGATGAATCTTGGATAAATTCTCACCACACAAGTGCCAAGGAATGGCAGTTATCAGATGGAAGTATTAAAAGATGTGTACCCACTGGAAAAGGACAGCGTATTATAATGGCACATGCAGGCAGCCGAAAAGAAGGTTTGGTGAAAAATGCAGAACTTATATTCACCTCTAATTATACTGACAACAGGGACTATCACACCGAGATGAATGGCCATATATTTAGAGAGTGGATTGAAAATACTCTTCTTCCAAATCTAGACAGACCATCCTGTCTGGTAATGGACAACGCGTCGTACCACAACGCTGTGGCAGAAGAAGACAAAATTCCTACATCTACCAGTACAAAAGATGTTATAAAGATTTGGCTAAGAAAGGAAGGAATTCCATTTAACGAGGGATTTTTGAAACCTGAATTACTGTCACTTGTTAAGAAATCGCAAAAGACCAAAGTATTCCAAATAGACAAAATCATTCAACAGCATGGTCATACGTGCTTGAGACTGCCCCCTTATCATCCACATTATTAAACCCCATTGAACTCGTTTGGGCAAAAATTAAAGGCAGGTGGCAGCTGAGAATACAAGTTTTAAACTATGCGATATAAAAGGACTGACATATGCTGCTCTATCACAGATTGACAAAGATTTTTGGTGCAAATGTGAAGATCATGTCTTAAAAGAAGAAAATGACTATTGGAAAAAAGATGGACTATCGTTCGTTCAGCCCAGATTAGTAATCAATATGTTAGACTCCTCTGATTCAGAATAAATGAAATAATAATGGACGTTTTTATATGTCCGCATGATCAATCTTTAGCTAAAGTTGATAACGTTTTGAAAATGTAAAGATTCTTGATATGTGTACTGCAGGCATGCAAAGAAACTAAATCACTTTCATATGTCTTGTTTACGTAAAATAATGAAAGTCACATGGAAAGACATAAAACGAACAATGTAGCTCTTTACAGTGAAGAGGATCCCGTGCTTACATCGGACTCTTTAGTCACATGCGTACCCATAAACAATAACTTTTGCTTGATATGTCATGCTCGTTATCGCTCGCAACGGATAATTAATTTTTTAAAATGTATTCTTTGTTGTATATTGTTTAAATAGTTTTCATTAATGGAACTGTTTATACGCTGATTTGTTTTAGACCGTCTGTAAAGGCTATAACATTGACATTCTCATAGTATTTTAAAGAAAGTAAACAATAGAAAGTAAACAGTATGAAAACGCCTCCAACTTTCAAGTTGTGTAGAGACGCCTATGTCGAGAAGCTGATTTCCATTAATGTACGGTAAATTATTTTCTCCAGGAGCAAAAAGATCCGTAAATTCACTGAGATCAAAGGAAAGTGCTGCTTCATGATGAAGCATACTTCCTACATCATTAAATTTTGTGAAATCGGTGGGACCTTGGAAAAACAAGGCCAGATGCAAAAAATCAAGTTGTAAGTGCAGGGAAAGAGGAGATATTTCATGTTAATCGTGAACATTTAGATTTGAAACGACCAATAGTTGTGTAGCTTTCTGTACATCGTTATCTCTACAGCTTGAATCTTCATCTATAATTCATCCACTGTCTCACTTCTGTCTATCCACATTATTTCATATTCCCCGTCTTGTGGTGCAAATATTGACCATTGCTATAGCTTCTGTTTGTGTTCCTGATGTTCTGTTGATTATCTTTCCTGCCCATTATTTTTCCCTCAAATGTTCTCATCCCGTGCCGACTGGTTGTGTCCGCCAGCGGTCTATGTTGCGTTAAAGTCCAACAAAATATATACGATTTTAACTGCCTGTCTATGATAAGAATATACACTCAATCTTTCTTATTCTGACATTCTAGATCAGTGCAGAATAATTAATTTAATTTGGTTAAAAACGGATCGTTCCAGAAATACTTCGGACCGAACTCGCAAGTGAGTGGAAAGGGAGCAGCGTGCCCTAACGATTCAGCGCCCTCTAACGGTTCAGGTAAATGTGTTTATTCTATCAGCATGTGGTTTAGCAACACAGGTAATTACAGTAAACCAAGAAACTTTTGTCGATAACAGGCTCCAGGTGTAGCAGAAAGAGCGAATATGACAGTCTGTCAAATCAATGTCTTCTCCTTCATTGAAAAAAAAAAACAACGAAAAGTAACTAATTTTAGCTGTCGTCGTCTGTTCATTTCCCGGCCTGAAAATTATGATTGGTTGTAAATGAAGGGTCATATATGAACTCTCTACCCCGGATAGTAAATAGTTCTAGAATAAAAGAAGAAGAAAGAGCTCCGTGACATCACGTGCTTGTGTAGAGGCAGAATATGGGGGTGCGCTTATAAATTACAAAAATAGATCTTTGGCACGTTTTTGGTGTGTTCTATCTATCTATCTATCTATCTATCTATCTATCTATCTATCTATCTATCTATCTATCTATCTATCTATCTATCTATCTATCTATCTATCTATCTATCTATCTATCTATTTATTTGTCTGTCTGTCTGTCTATCTATCTATCTATATATCTATCTATTTATCTATCTAACTATCTATCTATCTATTTATTTGTCTGTCTGTCTATCTATCTATCTATCTATCTATCTATCTATCTATCTATCTATCTATCTATCTATCTATCTATCTATCTATCTATCTATCTATCTATCTATCTATCTATCTATCTATCTATCTATCTATCTATCTATCTATCTATCTATCTATCTATCTATCTATCTATCTATCTATCTATCTATCTATCTATCTATTTATTTGTCTGTCTGTCTGTCTTCTATCTATCTATCTATCTATCTATCTATCTATCTATCTATCTATCTATCTATCTATCTATCTATCTATCTATCTATCTATCTATCTCTATCTATCTATCTATCTATCTATCTATCTATCTATCTATCTATCTATCTATCTATCTATCTATCTATCTATCTATCTATCTATCTATCTATCTATCTATCTATCTATCTATCTATCTATCTATCTATCTATCTATCTATCTATCTATCTATCTATCTATCTATCTATCTACTATCTATCTATCTATCTATCTATCTATCTATCTATCTATCTATCTATCTATCTATCTATCTATCTATCTATCTATCTATCTATCTATCTATCTATCTATCTATCTATCTATCTATCTATCTATCTAGTTTCTTTCTTTCCTTCACTTGCAGTAGTGTCCTTGCCGATATGTCGTTTCCTGTTTACATTTTATTATGCTTTTGTAATTTTGGCAGTGGCCATTTAGTTTTGTCTGTATTGTTGTATCTGTTGAACTAGTGGTTTATCTTCAATCTACTATTTCTAGAGTCTGAATTATGTGTTCAGCAGTCTGGTGCGACAGTCCTCATGCATATTTGTGAATGGAAAGCCACCCTTGAATTTTCTCTACATGTGACTTTGGAGTCGATCATATCCTGTTCTGAGGCGTATAATGATAATTTATCCTCACTGAGAGCCTTACTCCACATCGAAGTTTGGCTAACCTGGAGCGCCATTCCGCTCTGTCTCTTGCTTTGATATTGCAGGTTGTCATAAACTGACTTGTCCAGCTTTTTATGCTACTCTTCCATGTTAGTCTTGGTCTAACTCTGCCTCTTTTACCTTGTATTTTCCTTCCAAGATTACTTTTAGTAGGCTGCTGTGTCTTTTAAACGTGCTCCAAAAACTTTTAGTAGGCTGCTATGTCTTTTAACATGCTCAAAAAAACTTTTCGTTGGCTGCTATCTCTTTTAAACATGCTCCAAAAACTTTTAGTAGGCTGCTATGTCTTTTAACATGCTCCAAAAACTGTTAATATGCTGCTATGTCTTTTAACATGCTCCAAAAACTTTTCGTTGGCTGCTATGTCTTTTAACATGCTCCAAAAACTTTTCGTTGACTGCTATGTCTTTTACATGCTCCAAAACTGTTAATATGCTGCTATGTCTTTTAACATGCTCCAAAACTGTTAATATGCTGCTATGTCTTTTAACATGCTCCCAAACTGTTAATATGCTGCTATGTCTTTTAACATGCTCCAAAAACTTTTAGTAGGCTGCTATGTCTTTTAACATGCTCCAAAAACTGTAATATGCTGCTATGTCTTTTAACATGCTCCAAAAACTTTTCGTTGGCTGCTATGTCTTTTAACATGCTCCAAAAACTTTTAGTAGGCTGCTATGTCTTTTAACATGCTCCAAAAACTGTTAATATGCTGCTATGTCTTTAACATACTCCAAAAACTTTTCGTTGGCTGCTATGTCTTTTAACATGCTCCAAAAACTTTTAGTAGGCTGCTATGTCTTTTAACATGCTCCAAAAACTGTTAATATGCTGCTATGTCTTTTAACATGCTCCAAAAACTGTTAATATGCTGCTATGTCTTTTAACATGCTCCAAAACTGTTAATATGCTGCTATGTCTTTTAACATACTCCAAAACTTTTAGTAGGCTGCTATGTCTTTTAACATGCTCCAAAAACTGTTAATATGCTGCTATGTCTTTTAACATACTCCAAAAACTTTTCGTTGGCTGCTATGTCTTTTAACATGCTCCAAAAACTGTTAATATGCTGCTATGTCTTTTAACATGCCCCAAAAATCTAGTTTATCTTGTTTGAATTGTGTTTGGTAGTTTTCTTGAATGATAGCTTGTTCCCGTCTATTCATATTATGAACGGCATCTTGATTTGGGGGTTGTGGTCTTCTTATTAATGTAATTATCTGTTTTTTTTTACTGATGGTATGTAACTGGTGCATCTGGTTTATATGGCTGTTGCGTCTAACTTTGCCAGCTGATCTGCTTTATCGTTTCCTGATAGTCCAATGCACAATGAGATGGGATCCACAGCAAGGCGACCATTTCGTGCTTGCAGAGTTCAGTCAATAAGGTCTGCAGATGTAGCAATTTTTTGTTAATTGTAGTGCCTGGAGTATTGATCTCGCATCTGACAGAAACACTCCAAGGTGTGAGTCAAGTTTACTCATCGGCAGTTTTGATAACTTTCCAGAAAAAATACAATAGCCATTCAAGGCAAGGGAAACGATACGGTAGATCAGGATTGACCCCAACCTCTTGTCCTTGGTATTCGAGGTCACTTACCACTGAACTACAGCAGTTCCCGTTTTAGAATGTCAGTTCCCAAATTGTGCACAAGAGATGCTAAATGAAGTGTTGAAATTATATGAGGGTATGATCTCACAAGACAACACAAGAGATGCTAAATGAAGTGTTGTAATTATATGAGGGTATGATCTCACAAGACAACACAAGAGATGCTAAATGAAGTGTTGAAATTATATGAGGGTATGATCTCACAAGACAACACAAGAGATGCTAAATGAAGTGTTGGAATTATATGAGGGTATGATCTCACAAGACAACACAAGAGATGCTAAATGAAGTGTTGAAATTATATGAGGGTATGATCTCACAAGACAACACAAGAGATGCTAAATGAAGTGTTGAAATTATATGAGGGTTGATCTCACAAGACAACACAAGAGATGCTAAATGAAGTGTTGAAATTATATGAGGGTATGATCTCATAAGACAACACAAGAGATGCTAAATGAAGTGTTGAAATTATATGAGGGTTGATCTCACAAGACAACACAAGAGATGCTAAATGAAGTGTTGAAATTATATTAGGGTTGATCTCACAAGACAACACAAGAGATGCTAAATGAAGTGTTGAAATTATATGAGGGTATGATCTCACAAGACAACACAAGAGATGCTAAATGAAGTGTTGAAATTATATGAGGGTTGATCTCACAAGACAACACAAGAGATGCTAAATGAAGTGTTGAAATTATATTAGGGTTGATCTCACAAGACAACACAAGAGATGCTAAATGAAGTGTTGAAATTATATGAGGGTTGATCTCACAAGACAACACAAGAGATGCTAAATGAAGTGTTGAAATTATATGAGGGTTGATCTCACAAGACAACACAAGAGATGCTAAATGAAGTGTTGAAATTATATTAGGGTTGATCTCACAAGACAACACAAGAGATGCTAAATGAAGTGTTGAAATTATGTTAGGGTTGATCTCACAAGACAACACAAGAGATGCTAAATGAAGTGTTGAAATTATATTAGGGTTGATCTCACAAGACAACACAAGAGATGCTAAATGAAGTGTTGAAATTATATTAGGGTTGATCTCACAAGACAACACAAGAGATGCTAAATGAAGTGTTGAAATTATATTAGGGTTGATCTCACAAGACAACACAAGAGATGCTAAATGAAGTGTTGAAATTATATGAGGGTATGATCTCACAAGACAACACAAGAGATGCTAAATGAAATGTTGAAATTATATGAGGGTATGATCTCACAAGACAACACAAGAGATGCTAAATGAAGTGTTGAACTTATATGAGGGTATGATCTCACAAGACAACACAAGAGATGCTAAATGAAGTGTTGAAATTATATGAGGGTATGATCTCACAAGACAACACAAGAGATGCTAAATGAAGTGTTGAAATTATATGAGGGTATGATCTCACAAGACAACACAAGAGATGCTAAATGAAGTGTTGAAATTATATTAGGGTTTATCTCACAAGACAACACAAGAGATGCTAAATGAAGTGTTGAAATTATATTAGGGTTGATCTCACAAGACAACACAAGAGATGCTAAATGAAATGTTGAAATTATATTAGGGTTGATCTCACAAGACAACACAAGAGATGCTAAATGAAATGTTGAAATTATATTAGGGTTGATCTCACAAGATAACACAAGAGATGCTAAATGAAATGTTGAAATTATATTAGGGTTGATCTCACAAGACAACACAGAGATGCTAAATGAAATGTTGAAATTATATGAGGGTATGATCTCACAAGACAACACAAGAGATGCTAAATGAAGTGTTGAACTTATATGAGGGTTGATCTCACAAGACAACACAAGAGATGCTAAATGAAGTGTTGAAATTATATTAGGGTTGATCTCACAAGACAACACAAGAGATGCTAAATGAAGTGTTGAACTTATATGAGGGTATGATCTCACAAGACAACACAAGAGATGCTAAATGAAGTGTTGAACTTTTTTGAGGGTATGATCTCACAAGACAACACAAGAGATGCTAAATGAAGTGTTGGACTTTTTTGAGGGTTGATCTCACAAGACAACACAAGAGATGCTAAATGAAATGTTGAAATTATATTAGGGTTGATCTCACAAGACAAACAAGAGATGCTAAATGAAGTGTTGAACTTTTTTTAGGGTATGATCTCACAAGACAACACAAGAGATGCTAAATGAAGTGTTGGACTTTTTTGAGGGTATGATCTCACAAGACAACACAAGAGATGCTAAATGAAGTGTTGGACTTATATTAGGGTTGATCTCACAAGACAACACAAGAGATGCTAAATGAAGTGTTGAACTTTTTTGAGGGTATGATCTCACAAGACAACACAAGAGATGCTAAATGAAGTGTTGGACTTTTTTGAGGGTATGATCTCACAAGACAACACAAGAGATGCTAAATGAAATGTTGAAATTATATTAGGGTTGATCTCACAAGACAACACAAGAGATGCTAAATGAAGTGTTGAACTTTTTTGAGGGTATGATCTCACAAGACAACACAAGAGATGCTAAATGAAGTGTTGAACTTTTTTGAGGGTATGATCTCACAAGACAACACAAGAGATGCTAAATGAAATGTTGAAATTATATTAGGGTTGATCTCACAAGACAACACAAGAGATGCTAAATGAAGTGTTGAACTTTTTTGAGGGTATGATCTCACAAGACAACACAAGAATGCTAAATGAAGTGTTGGACTTTTTTGAGGGTATGATCTCACAAGACAACACAAGAGATGCTAAATGAAGTGTTGGACTTTATATTAGGGTTGATCTCACAAGACAACACAAGAGATGCTAAATGAAGTGTTGAACTTTTTTGAGGGTATGATCTCACAAGACAACACAAGAGATGCTAAATGAAGTGTTGGACTTTTTTGAGGGTATGATCTCACAAGACAACACAAGAGATGCTAAATGAAGTGTTGGACTTTTTGAGGGTATGATCTCACAAGACAACACAAGAGATGCTAAATGAAGTGTTGGACTTATATTAGGGTTGATCTCACAAGACAACACAAGAGATGCTAAATGAAGTGTTGGACTTATATTAGGGTTGATCTCACAAGACAACACAAGAGATGATAAATGAAGTGTTGAACTTATATTAGGGTTGATCTCACAAGACAACACAAGAGATGATAAATGAAATGTTGAACTTATATTAGGGTTGATCTCATAAGACAACACAAGAGATGCTAAATGAAGTGTTGAAATTATATGAGGGTATGATCTCACAAGACAACATAAGAGATGTTAAATGAAGTGTTGGACTTATATGAGGTATGATCTCACAAGACAACACAAGAGACGTTAAATGAAGTGTTGAACGTACATGAGGGTATGATCTCACAACGCAATACAAGAGATGCTAAATGAAGTGTTGGACTTGCATGAAGGTATGATCTCACAAGACAACACAAAAAACATTATAGGCAGATGTTATGGTGTTTAACAGAATGGATAGGAACAATTGCGAATGAAGAATGTTTAAAATAAGCTTGAGAGACCAAAATATCTCCAGGAAGAGACAATCTACATTTATTGGACACACCATGCGAAAAGAAGGCATTGAGAAACGTATAACATCAGACAGAATGAGTGTAAAGAAGAGCAGAGGAAAGCGAAGAGTAAAAAAAAATATTGAACATCTTATCCAAATGGCATGAAAAATATCATCTACTTAAATTATGATATGCATGAAGGACCGAGTGATGTGTGTGAGAGATGATCGCTTACGCCAACCGGTATAGTATCTGATGATGATGACCATGATGATGATGATGATGATGATTGTGATCTCACCTAAGATGTATTTCCATTGCGGTAAAATGGAGGAAACTCCGAATAAATGATGCAATAACAGTTCTGAAAGAAAAGTCAGTATCTTTATTTCTTCTTTCTTTTTTGGTCAATCAATGACAGACCGATTATCTGCTTCTGACTTCTCGTAATACAACAACACTTTCTTTTCATCTGCTTCATCCAGTTCTTTACCCGACAGTCCACATGACATCTCTGGTTATATGCTGTCTCTGACATTCATCGTTCAGCAGCTCTTCTCATGGTTTTTAGCACGTGACCTATCTAGCTTTAGTCTCAAATATAATAACATGTGTAAGATACTCATCCGTTTGAGAACTTTACATCTTGTCACACTATAACTTGATCCTCATTGCATCACTTTCTAATTCCATAACTTGATCCTCATTGTATCATCTTGTCAGTTTATAATCCTCATTGTATCATCTTGTCACTTTATAATCCTCATTGTATCATCTTGTCACTCTATAACTGTGCCAACATTGCATCACCTTCTAACTCCATAACTTGATCCTCATTGCATCATCTTGTCACTTTATAACTTGATCCTCAAAATCAAGTCAAAATAAAACAGTCAAAAATACGTAAGGTCACCTTTGCCTACGTCCGAAGATATGCGGGAGTACGGGGAAATGAAAGAGCGGATAGGTTGGCTAGCTGCGCTATTGTTGAGGACGGTCAACCAATGGATCGGGCGGACATGATCAATGCCCTCCGAGATGTGGGAAGGGCACATAACTTCGACAACCATGAGTCAAAGTCACTCCTTCGGATGAAAGAGATGGTAGTTAAGATGGGCACAGCCAGAAACGAGAAACTTAGTGGGCGTGTAAGAAGACTTATCAACCAACACAGAACTGGAGTCGTTAGTCGCTGGACACTGCGAGACTTGCTGAGGGTGGGATCTGAGCACCTATGGACATGTTCGGAGTGCAATGATGATGACCTGCAAATAACTCAATAACTAACATTTGATCCGCATTGCATCATCTTGTCACTCTATAATTGTCTCCTCATTGTATCATCTGTAACTCTATAATTGTATCCTCCGTGTATCATTCAGTCATTCTATAACCATATCCTTATTACATCATCTGTCACTCTATAACTGTATCCTCATGGACTCACCGTGTCGATCACCCTAATAAATATTATAGAGTACATCTTGTATCGACCGACAAACTTATGTCACTATTTGTAGCTTTACAACTGATTCAAAGTGAAATAAAAGAACTGTTCGGTAAGTTCAATTGTTCAATATACTTTTGTTTTTGCTGCCTTCATTTTTCCTGGATAATGCCAGTCGCCACAATGTGTAACATTTCCATTTCAAAATTTCAACTAGTCCGCTTCCTTATACTTTTACTGCTCATAACTGCATTGTATTTTTCATTTGTTTTATTTTTATGTAAGTTAAAAAAACGGATAATAAATAGAACGAAACGATAACGATAAATTTTTAAGTAATAATTTTATTTCAAGTTGGTTGAACTAAGTCGGTTCTAAAAAAAAATGTCCACTTTATTAAAAGATCGTTGGAGCTGGCTAGGATACGAAGTCTCATTGTTAAGTCATAGTGCCCAATTTTTGGACAGAATCTCGTAATTCCATGCCGCTAATATTCAAATTAATGGACGCAAACAATACAGTCGAAAGGTTACGAACTCTTCCGGCGGAAGTTACAAACTATTCATCTTGGAAGGGACACATTAACATCAGCCATCCTGGCAATACAATTCTAAACCGGAGGTTCGCAACATATAACAGCCGGTGTGTTTGTTATGTTTACTAGTTTGGAGTACAAAAACGGCGGAAAATTTGCAGGGAATTTTTATTTTTTAAAACTGGGAGTAGAAATGGTATTCATGAAACATGAGAAGAACAAGACGATTTTTAGAGATATGAGTGTGCGATTGTTTGTTGTAAAAACGAAAACACAATTATTTGAAGTTTTTAAAGGAATTAGAAAAAAAAACAGAAAATTAAATCAATATGAAAGAAAAACAGCGCGATGTGACGAAACAACAGAGGAATCTATAATTATTTCAGTATCTTTAATGATTGATGATGATACAAACAATTAACGCGTTACGCAACTTCGAAACTCCGTAGCACCTGCATCGATCACTGGATCATTGCATTCACCGAAGCCCGTCTGAAAGAATCTCTTTCTCTAGCCAGATCTCCCACAGAACGTTACATTCACCACAACACTTCTGAAAGAATCTCTGTCTCTAGCCAGATCTCCCACAGAACGTTGCATTCACCACAGCCCATCTAAAAGAATATCTGGCTCTATCCAGATCTCCTACAGAACGTTGCATTCACCACAGTTCGTCTGAAAGAATATCTGTCTCTAACTAGATCTACAATAAAATATTGCATTCACCACAGCCCGTCGGAAACATTTTTTTCTCTAGCCAAATCTACCACAGATCGTTATATTCACCACAGTCTGTCTGAAAGAATCTCTGTCTCTAGCCAGATCTTCCACAGAACGTTCTATTCACCACAACTTGTCTGAAAGAATCTCTGTCTCTAGCCAGATCTTCCACAGAACGTTCTATTCACCACAACTTGTCTGAAAGAATCTCTGTCTCTAGCCAGATCTTCCACAGAACGTTCTATTCACCACAACTTGTCTGAAAGAATCTCTGTATCTAGCCAGATATCCCACTTCTGTTGTCAAGTTCAAGGTCTCCTTGATGTCTTGAAACCAATGTTTTTGCCTGGGTTGCCACGGATGCGTCGCCCAGGAACCACGCCTTTACTTATTGTTCATTCCAGCCCGCTGTTTTTTTGTAACTCTACCATACTACATTAAATACTCCGTCGAATGGTATTTATAAGCCACTTATTTTGAATGTTTAAATCTTGTAATATGTTTTAATTCCTCTACTTTAATATCAAAGATTTCCCAACAATTTTTCTGTTATTGCCTTGTTTCTAATGAACGGATTTTCTTCCGTGCTGTTTGAAAGATTTTATATCATTTGCTTTCGAGAAAACACATACATGGTTCAGTCTAGGGAAACACATACATGGTTCAGTCTAGGGTACTGAAATGGGAAGCGAAACCCTCACACTTAAACACAGGCATAAATATAAAAAACGTAAAAAAAATAATAAACAAGTGCATTCATGTAGACGACTCTGAAGCAAGTAGACAATTTTAAATATCTGGGTAGCACGTTAACACAAGACAATAATCAAGAGATGAAGATAGATATAAGGTGTAACAAAGCAAGCCAAGTTATAGGCCAAGTATCAACACTATTGAAAAACAAAGCAATAACTACGGAAGCAAAAAGGGCAATATACAAATCAATTTTTCTACAAACTCTGTGCTATCAGTGCCAGAATTGGACGCTGCACTCTAGAACAATAAGAAAGATAACGGCCACCGAAATGAAATGTGTAGGAAGAAACTAGAAATTGAACCAGCCATCGATTACATAAAGAAACAACAGATAAATTGGTTTGGCCATATAACAAGACATAAAGAACTAACAATGACTCAAAGAGCCATAAACAAACGCTACGAAAACGCCAGATTAAGAGGAAGACAGAGAAATAGATGGATAAAGGGAATACTAGAGTCACTAGGAGGGATAACATCAGAAGAGGCCAGCAGAAGAGCAAAGAATCGCAGATTGTATCTCCCCTCGACGCCAACGGCAGCAGAGGAAGGATAGAAGAAGTAGAATAAGATTCATGTATACAACATTATTAAGAACTTCAGTTTAAATTTAAGAAAAAAAACTGCGATACGCAAAAAATGGAGATCTCTAAATAGAAAGCGTGGAAATTAAATTTGGTAATATAAGATTAGAATACTTGAACAGGGAATTATTTCGGGAATACCTATGGCTGGCAGTAATATATTAAATTGAGAGCTAGAAGGGCTATCACTCAAGACAAGGAACAGCTGCTGTCTGTTTTTGTGTTGGTTTATTTGTTTTTAAATGAATTATTCTCTGTCTGGAAGGATCAACGTTTATCATAAGTTAGCGTTAGTAATTGATCAAATGTGAACTGGGAGAAGGTATGTTAGCGTTAGTAATCGATCAAATGTGAACTGGGAGAAGGTAAGTTAGCGCTAGTAATTGATCAAATGTGAACTGGGAGAAGGTAAGTTAGCGCTAGTAATTGATCAAATGTGAACTGGGAGAAGGTAAGTTAGCGTTAGTAATTGATCAAATGTGAACTGGGAGAAGGTAAGTTAGCGCTAGTAATTGATCAAATGTGAACTGGGAGAAGGTAAGTTAGCGTAAGTAATTGATCAAATGTGAACTGGGAGAAGGTATGTTAGCGTTAGTAATTGATCAAATGTAAACTGGGAGAAGGTAAGTTAGCGTTAGTAATTGATCAAATGTAAACTGGGAGAAGGTAAGTTAGAATTAGTAATTGATCAAATGTAAACTGGGAGAAGGTATGTTAGCGTTAGTAATTGATCAAATGTGAACTGGGAGAAGGTAAGTTAGCGTTAGTAATTGATCAAGTGTGAACTGGGAGAAGGTAATTTAGCATTAGTACTTGATCAAATGTGAACTGGGAGAAGGTAAGTTAGCGATAGTAATTGATTAAATGTGAACTGGGAGAAGGTAAGTTAGCGTTAGTAATTGATCAAATGTGAACTGGGAGAAGGTAATTTAGCGTTAGTAATTAATCAAATGTGAACTGGAAGAAGGTAAGTTAGCGTTAGTAATTGATTAAATGTGAACTGGGAGAAGGTAAGTTAGCGCTAGTAATTGATCAAATGTGAACTGGGAGAAGGTAAGTTAGCGTTAGTGATTGATCAAATGTGAACTGGGAGAAGGTAAGTTAGCGTTAGTAATTGATTAATGTGAACTAGGAGAAGGTAAGTTAGCGTTAGTAATTGATCAAATGTGAACTGGAGAAGGTAAGTTAGCGTTAGTAAGTGATCAAATGTGAACTGGGAGAAGGTAAGTTAGCATTAGTAATTGATCAAATGTGAACTGGGAGAAGGTAAGTTAGCAATATTTTGTTTTTGTTATCTGTGAATTGATAGGCAAGTGTAGACAGTGTATACACCCTCATAGCATGTGTGTTTCTGTATGATGGCATGTCTTCTTCGATCGCCTTTTGTGGGATATTTAATGGGAAATTAAGTGGGACATTCAGTGGGACATTCAGGGGGACATTCAGTGGGACATTCTGTGGGACATTCAGGGGGACATTCATTGGGACATTCTGTGGGACATTCAGTGGAACATTCTGTGAGACATTCAGTGGGATATTCAGTTGGATATTCACTAGAACATTCTGTGGGACATTCAGTGGAACATTCCGTTAAACATTCAGTGGGATATTCAATGGAATATTCTGTGAGACAGTCTGAGATAAATTCAGTGGGGCATTCAGTGTAATATTCTGTGAGACATTCAATTGGATATTCAATGGGACATTCAGTGGGACATTCGGTGGGACATTCTGTAAGACATTCAGTGGGACTTTCTGTGAGACATTCAGTGGGATATTCAATGGGACATTCAGTGGTACATTCTGTGAGACATTCAGTGGGACATTCTGTGTGACATTCAGTGGGATATTCAATGTGACATTCAGTGGGACATTCTGTGAGACATCCAATGAAACATTCTGTGAGACATTCAGTAGGATATTCAATTGGACATCCAGTGGAACATTCTGTGGGACATTCAGTGGAACATTCTGTGAGACATTCAGTGGGATATTTAATAGGACATCCAGTGGGACATTCCATTAGACATACAGTAAGACATTTTGTGAGACATTCAGTGGGATATTCAATGTGACATTCGGTGGGACATTCTATGTGACATTCAATGGGATATTCAATGTGACATTCAGTGGGGCATTCTGTGAGACATTCAGTGGGACATTATATATGACATTTAATGGGACATGCATTAGACGCAGTTGTATTGTGTTGCAGTTTACAGCAAGCTTTGAAATCCTGCGTTTAAAGGCCCAAAGCATCCGACTTAAATAATGCATTTGTTAAAATTCGGGCTTTCTTTCCTCTTGGACTCCTTTTTAATTAATCAGATTAATCTGTTTCCAGAATCACCGTTTGGAGGTTGCACTGATCTTGATTAATTCTGATTCACTGGAGAAAATAATCAGCCATTAGGTGATTGCAATTTGCAGCCCATGCGTTGACAATATAAGGTGGGGACAAGTAAATGTTACGCCAAATAAACTTGTAAGAAGAAAAGGTCAGACAGGCAGACAGTGCAATGTTTCCACGTCATTGATAGAGAGTTGGTTGTTGTTAGGGTCATCAACGCTTCACACCCGACGAACCCATAGGTGCTCGGATATCCCTCTTGAGAATATCCTATGAGAATCCTGGCCCACGTACACGAACTCCGTAGCACGGTCTGTGATACACAGTGTGGACAGTGTTTTTTTTTTTCCTACTGACAATTGTACCTGAGTAGCGGCCATGCTATGGCCTACTTCCTTTTAGATTGTAACTGTCATGGGCTCTTTAACGTGCGCGAGTGCACACGGGACATCCTGTTTACTGCCGTTGTCCGGGGTGCTAGATATCGGATCTCACTACCCAAGAGATCAGGGGAGGTTAACGTCATGACGAACCTCCGAGTTTTTTTAGAAATCACCACCTCTTATGATGTGCTTTGAACCCGATTCTTTCCTGTCTGAGGTCGACGTAGCACCTCTAGACTACCCACTTCTCACCGCCCACACTCCTCCACATTCCCCCCCCCCCAAAAAAAAAGAGGCAGCATTTACTCTACTCGGATACACTCAGACTAGCCTCCTACAGTAACGCTTTATGCATCGTTTACGAGATAACCTATTGATACCATCAGCATGTGACGTTCAATGTTATAGAGAGCTGCAGTTCTCTATACTGGAACAAGATTGTTACACGGACAGCTGTTAACCCGCACCGCTGCAGAACGTACTAATATTGTCCATCCAACTATGCATCCATCAAGCACTGAAACCAGGTCGGAACCTATTGATCGGTATTGTAATACGAGCGGCTTATTTCTTTATTTTCTTCTGTTTTTTTTTCTCTCCTAATTTACATGCTCATTTTTTGAAGCTGCTTTTTTCATTCCTTTGATTCATAGTGTGATCATTTTGCTTTTCCTTAGATCTTTTTAACACAATTTTGATATCCTTTATTTGTTAGGATTTTGTTTTTAAATGCGTCTTCTGTTTTGTTTTGTTTGTCACGACTGAAGACTGTCGGTTTCTTGTTTTATCACCATCAAGTGCTATGTCTGCTAGTGTAACACTTTATGTGAATGAAAACATAGGTTAGATAACTTAGATGGTTCCCATTTCTTAACAGACTATAACAGTGGCATAGGAAGTTGTGCGAATGAAAGTTCTTATAGCTGTTGGTGGATGAGTAGATAGGGGATGAAGGAAGGGTAGTAGTCAGACACAAGTTTAGGGAGAATGGATTTGTTATAGTTGTTGTGAAAGTGTGAGTCAACACACGGCTTGACCCGTCAGGTAAATAGGTTGACAAACAACTTCCGGGACAGGTCAAAGTCATGAAGTAAACATCATTATTTTCAAACTAAGAAGAGGTCAAGCTGACCAGAGGTTACTTTGGAGTCACAAACAAGCCATTGTGGACGGATGCGAGGAGGCATTCGTCACCTTTCCAGAGTACTACCCTGGTACCCAATTTTGCCAGCGGCTGGGTAGACCGCGGAGATTTTTTTTTCCAACCTCGAGTGCAATTCATACTGCTTCCAGCCGGAATCGAGCCACGGGTACCCGAACGTCGGGTTTATTTTATAAATATATTATAATTATATATAAAACATGTCTAATTTACAATGATGCACAATTTGGAAATTAATATGTAATAATTATATGTTTGTTCTTTACATAACAATGACTCATTGTTGTTATTTACCCAGGCTGGAAGTATTGTTTGTTCATCCTACATCCACGTCACGTTTGATCCAATATTATTCAGCAATTCTCTGTGGATTAGATCATCTTTTTTACGTGGGCCAGAGTTTTCATCGATCTCCTCTATCGGAAGCTTATCTCCCCTAGCAATGTATACATTCTTCATTTCAATAAAACCGCATTTGTTCCACTCAACAGAGTTGCCAGTTTGTCAAACGTTTACAATTGCTCAACAAACCGTCGGTCACTATTGTGGATCTCATTAGACCACGTTTTTTTTTTTCGTCTCCTGGACACATCACTGGAGCGAACAAAACCCTATGAGGGAGATACTTGTCTTAATAGGAAAGTACAGGTAGACAATTGATTCCCCGAGTTGTGTTCGTGATACTATAGTCATGAATAAACATGCGTGAAAGACGTCGATATTGATAAATACTTTTATAGGTTGCTTAGTTGCTTGTTTTCTTCAGCTTTTGTTTCTTGCTGCAAAGCGCTGTGTCGAGGAGTACGGGTTCGATCCTGCTTCGGGCTGTCTATTGTTCTTGTTTTTTTTTTCTATTGTTGATTATTTGTGAATTTTATTTCTAAGGGTAGTAAACATACCTCATCTCCTGAAATAGTTCGCTGATTAACTCGGAAATAATAATATTAATTCATATTGCTATATAATCATATTAATTCTTTTTCCTATATGATAATATTCATTAACATTGCTATAAAATAATATTCTTTCATATTCCTACGAAATTCACTCATGTGCATACATTATTCATTCATATTGCTACTTAATTCGTTTAGATTTCTATATAATAATATTCATACATCATCATCAGCATCAAGTGCCATCTCCGCATCGAAGCTTGGCTGCCATGGAGCGCCATTCCTCTCTGTCTCTTGATTTGATGGTGCAGGTTGTCATAGGTTGACTTGTCCATCTTTTGATGTTAATCGTCCATGTTAGTTTTGGTCTGCCTCTGCCTTTTTTACCTTGTATTTTTCCTTCCAATATTACTTTTATTAGGCTGTTGTGTCTTTTAACATGCCCCAAAAATTTCATTTGTCTTGTCTTAATTGTATTTAGTAGTTCTCTTTTTATTTTCAGTTGTTTTAAAACTTCATCGTTTTTTTTTCATTTCTTTCCATCCAATTCTACCTATTCTTCTATAAATCCACATTTCAAAGGCTTCAATTTTCTGTTCTGTTTTCTTGTCTAATGTCCATGTTTCTGCACCATATAGGAATATTGAGAAGATGTAACATTTTGCTATTCTTAGCTTCAGCCCTACTGTTATTTGTTTTGTTGTTAGTATATTTTTCATGGCATTAAAATTACTTTTCGCCATACCTATTCTTTAGTTTATTTCAGTTTTACATTTTCCATCATTGGTTATAGTATGTCCCAGGTAGTTGTAGCTCTGAACTGTCTCCAGATGTATTCCATCAACTGTGATATTTAATTGTAGGTCTTGAGAATTTTCTTTGATTGTGATCATAGTTTTAGTCTTTTTTATATTAATTTATAGTCCATATTGTTTGCTTGTTATGTTTATCACATTAAGCAATTGTTGTAGGTCTTTAGGATTTTCTGCTAGTAGAACAGTATCATCAGCATATCTTAGGTTATTGATTATCTTTCCATTAATGTTTAGGCCTGGTATCTCTGAGATGTTTTTAAAGATTTGCTCAGTGTATAGATTGAACAAGTTTGGTGATAGGATGCATCCTTGTCTTACTCCTCTTTTTATATCCATGGGTGTAGAGTTCTCCTTGTTATATTTTATTATTGCTGTTTGCTCCCAGTACAAATTACATATTAGTCGTATGTCTGTGTTGTGTAGATTTATATCCTTTAGGCAGTCTATAATTTGATTATGATGTATTCTATCGAAAGCTTTGGTGTAGTCTATAAAGCAGGCATATATTGGTTTGTTTACTTCTATATACTTTTCAATCAATGTTCTCATGCAAATATGGCTTCTTTTGTGCCACTGTTTTTCCTGAATCCAAATTGTTGCTCACCTAATTCAGTATTGGTTTTATTCTGAATCCTTCCCTGTATAACTTTCAGTAAAATTTGTGTTACCTGTCTCATAGGCTTATTGTTCTAAAATCACTGCATTCAACTGCACCATTCTTATTAGGCAATTCAATGAAAGTTGATGTTTTTAGTTCTTTTGGTATGTATCCTGTATGGTATATGTCTTTGCATATATCTGTGATCACTTCAATGCCAAAGTCTTCTAGAGCATGTATCATCTCTATCTGTATATTGTCAGGGCATATATATTGACCTACCTTTTATCATTTACAAAAAAACAAAACCTATCTTTACAGCATGATACCATTTCTGGAGTCTGTCCGGGGGGGGGGGGGGAGGGGGGGGGAAGAGGGCTTATATGTCCGGAGATTAGAGACAGCTTATGTTCCGTGCTGTCGCCGTGAGGTGTTCAAGGCTGAGTTTGTATTTCACTCCGAATAGGAAATAAAACAATAACGTTTGACTCTACCAGGATTTGAACCTGCGTTAGACAAGTTAAACTCTTTCTGGTGTAAACTAAATATAATTTAACTATTAATGTTCCAAACATTGAACTTGTAGCGTCTGCTTTGATCATTTGTAATGTGCAATATGGCGGGATTATACTCAAGTCATGTTTCAGCGAAGTGAGGAACTTTCAGAAAAGTACTAAAATATCGTAATCAAACAGCAGTGTCTACAACAGTTATTAACTTCCAGATTCTCAAATTTCTTATCACTAGAATCTCCCCACCTCTCTCTACCACTGTATGGAGCTCGACTGTTACAAACTTTACAGTCAAGGTGATAGTTGCAGTTGCAGTTGTAGTTGTAGTCATAGTTATAGTTATAATTATAGTTATTCGAAAGCCCCGGTATCACTGCAAATGAATGAAAATCCATAATTGCTCTGCCGCTCGTGAATGTGTATCCAAATTAACGTCTCTTCGAATGTCCAAACAACGAAAGGCAGCTGCAGACCCCATGATAGCAAACACAGCATACGTCAAAATGCATAAGGCGTATAGATACCGAAAGTGAACGCAGCTGTTACTGTCCATCGTCATACGATAGCATTTATAGTTAGCAATCTGAATATAGAAACACCATCCGGATGAAAAGCACAGCTCACGGACAGAATGCCGGACTTGGAATGTAAGGAAACTGCAACAAGGAACACTTTTCAGACATCGCCTCAACGGTTCCTGCCGCCTATCCGCCATATTGACCGAAAGTCTCCAGTAAAAGTGAATGTACACAAAGTTCAAAATTGATAACAAAGAAGTGTACATGTGTACACGCACAGAGGCTGTGCTACACATTATTAGCGAAAGACAGAAAAAGATAAAAAGATGAACCGTTAAAATGTCCTGGCGATAATTCGTTTTCTCCTGGACGTTTCTGTCAGGTTTGATTCTCTGGGTTAAGTCCAACAGGAGGTGGGCTGGCTGGAAACGGTCGGCGACTCATAGATTTTTTAACTTCAGGATCACAGAAACATATAAATGTTCGACTCCAAGTTTCTCGTGCCCTGCCTGGAAATCAGGCCTGGGGAGAAGAGTTTAATGAGGAAAGACAGCATGTTACTAAAAAAATGTAATGCTGGAGTCGGATGTGTCGGGCCAATAGGCGTAAAATATCTAAATTACTGTAAACGACAACGTATTTATAACCATTTAACGTCGTTTTAGGGGCAGACGATAAAGAAACGTTAACACCGGGTACACGAAGATGAGAAAGGAGAAGAAAATAATTATCAGGTTTGACCTGTGGCTAGAATATTCTGGATGTTTACATTATTTCTGCAACTAACAGTAACGTTTACACTAAGTATTTCAGTTTTACTTGTAATCTGAAAATATAATTTATTGCAACGGACAATTATTGTTTATGTTTCACTAAGTGATTCGATGGGCATGATAAAAAGCAGTGGAGGCGGGTTCTGTATGCATGGTGGAGTCATTGAAGAAGTTACGTAGGGTCACCTTTGTCTACGTTCCTGGACAAGTGGAAGTACGGGAAAATGAAAGAGCCGACAAGATGGCTAGCTGCGCTGTCGTTGAAGACTGTCGACCAGTGAATCTGGCGGACATCATAAATGCCTTCCACGATGTAAGAAGGGCACATGACTTTGACAACCATGAGTCCAAGTCACTTCTTTGGACGAAAGAGATGGGAGTTAAGATGGGCACACCCAGAAACGAGAAACTTAGTGGGCGTATAGAAGACTTATCAATCAACACAGAACTGGAGTCGTCAATCGCTGGACACTGCGGGACTTGCTGAGGAGGGGATCTTAAACCCTATGGAGATGTTCAGAGTACAATGATGATGACCTGCAAATAACTCAATAATTGTTTATGGGATGTATATGATCAGATAGCATTTCAGAAAATGAAAAATATCTTATACAACAAATCTATGTCAATAGAACTGAGAAAGAGAGTTCATCGATGCTATATAGAACTAACTCTGACCTATGGAAGCAAATCATGGACAGTAGACAAACAAAGGAAAAGACGATTAGAGGCCACAGAGATGGGATTTCTCAGAAGAATATTGAAAGTTCCCGGGACAGCTAAAAAGACCAATGAGGAAGTTCTCAAAGAGGCCAGCACAAAAAAGGCAACTCCTAAACAAACATCAGAAAGAAACAATCAACATTTTTGGGCACATCATGAGAAGAGGAAATTTGGAAGATGATGTCTTGGTGTCATGGCATGGAAAGCAGTCAACAATAGAACTGATACGATGCACTGTAGATAGAAGATTGTGGAATGTCATGATCGCCTACGCCAACCGGTATGGCACATGATGATGATGATCAGATACAGACATTGGTAAACAATTGTTTGAGGAAGATCTGAACACCAGATGGCGTGACGAGATCATAATTGAAGTTACCTGGGGAAGAACAGGACAATGGTCAATCGAGCAACGTATTATGAATAGAAAGTGGAAATAAGATTTGAAATACGCTAAGAAAAAACCTAATGTCAGCATAGCAAGATAGGTATTGTCATGGAAACCACAGTGGACGAGAAAGCCAGGAATGCCGTGGAATGTGTGGAGAAGAGATATTATGAAACCCTCAAGAACATCATCCTAGACTGGAGAAAAGTAGATAAAATGTTTAAGAATAAAGATGGAAGGAGATAGCGTGGTCTGTGTTTCAAAAATGGTCTAGATGCTTTTTGGTGATGTAAATGATAGAAAAATGTATGGAACATTGCAGCAATTGCCTGGAGGGGTTCTCTCCCTTCTCCACAGAGTAAGTCCTTTAGCATCGTGACATTCTGGTGACTGCTCACCTACATCGTGACATTCTGGTGACTGCTCACCTACATTGTGATATTCCAGTGGCTGCTCATCTGCATCGTGACATCCTTATGGCTGCTCACCTCCGTGGTGTAATCCTTATGGCTACTCACTTCCATCATGACATCCGTGTGGCTATTCACCTCCATCGTGACATTCTAGTAACTACTCATCTCCGTCGTGACATCCGTGTGGCTACTCACCTCCATCGTGACATTCTAGTAACTACTCGCCTCCGTCGTGTCATCCTTATGGCTACTCACCTCCATCGTGACATTCTAGTAACTACTCACCTCCGTCGTGTCATCCTTATGGCTACTCACCTCCATCGTGACATTCTAGTAACTACTCACCTCCGTCGTGTCATCCTTATGGCTACTCACCTCCATCGTGACATTCTAGTAACTACTCACCTCCGTCGTGTCATCCTTATGGCTACTCACCTCCATCGTGACATCCGTGTGCTACTCACCTCCATCGTGACATCCGTGTAGCTACTCACCTCAATCGTGGCATCCGTGTGGCTACTCACCTCCATCGTGACATCCGTGTGGCTACTCACCTTCATCGTGACATTCTAGTAACTACTCACCTCCGTCGTGTCATCCTTATGGCTACTCACCTCCATCGTGACATTCTAGTAACTACTCACCTCCATCGTGACATCCGTGTGGCTACTCACCTCCATCGTGACATTCTAGTAACTACTCACCTCCGTCGTGTCATCCTTATGGCTACTCACCTCCATCATGACATCCTTATGGCTACTCACCTTCATCGTGACATTCTAGTAACTACTCGCCTCCGTCGAGTCATCCTTATGGCTACTCACCTCCGTCGTGTCATCCTTATGGCTACTCACCTCCGTCGTGTCATCCGTGTGGCTACTCACCTTCATCGTGACATTCTAGTAACTACTCACCTCCGTCGTGTCATCCTTATGGCTACTCACCTCCATCGTGACATTCTAGTAACTACTCACCTCCATCGTGACATCCGTGTGGCTACTCACCTCCATCGTGACATTCTAGTAACTACTCACCTCCGTCGTGTCATCCTTATGGCTACTCACCTCCATCATGACATCCTTATGGCTACTCACCTTCATCGTGACATTCTAGAAACTACTCGCCTCCGTCGAGTCATCCTTATGGCTACTCACCTCAGTCGTGTCATCCTTATGGCTACTCACCTCCGTCGTGTCATCCTTATGGCTACTCAACTTCATCGTGACATTCTAGTAACTACTCGCCTCCGTCGTGTCATCCTTATGGCTACTCACCTCCGTCGTGGCATCCGTGTGGCTACTCACCTTCATCGTGACATTCTAGTAACTACTCACCTCCGTCGTGTCATCCTTATGGCTACTCACCTCCATCGTGACATCCGTGTGGCTACTCACCTTCATCGTGACATTCTAGTAACTACTCACCTCCGTCGTGACATCCGTGTGGCTACTCACCTTCATCGTGACATTCTAGTAACTACTCACCTCCGTCGTGTCATCCTTATGGCTACTCACCTCCATCGTGGCATCCGTGTGGCTACTCACCTCCATCGTGACATCCGTGTGGCTACTCACCTCCATTGTGACATTGTAGTAACTACTCGCCTCCGTCGTGTCATCCGTGTGGCTACTCACCTTCATCGTGACATTCTAGTAACTACTCACCTCCGTCGTGTCATCCTTATGGCTACTCACCTCCATCGTGACATCCGTGTGGCTACTCACCTTCATCGTGACATTCTAGTAACTACTCACCTCCGTCGTGACATCCGTGTGGCTACTCACCTTCATCGTGACATTCTAGTAACTACTCACCTCCGTCGTGTCATCCTTATGGCTACTCACCTCCATCGTGGCATCCGTGTGGCTACTCACCTCCATCGTGACATCCGTGTGGCTACTCACCTCCATTGTGACATTGTAGTAACTACTCGCCTCCGTCGTGTCATCCGTGTGGCTACTCACCTCCATTGTGACATTCTAGTAACTACTCACCTCCATCGTGACATCCGTGTGGCTACTCACCTCCATCGTGACATCCGTGTGGCTACTCACCTCCATTGTGACATTCTAGTAACTACTCGCCTCCGTCGTGTCATCCTTATGGCTACTCACCTCCATCATGACATCCTTATGGCTACTCACCTCCATCGTGACATCCTTATGGCTACTCACCTCCATCGTGACATCCTTGTGACTACTCACATGCATCGTGACGTCCAGACGTCGACCTCCTGCATTGTTACAGTTTCGCATGCATTCCTCATCATGCATTTTCTCATCAAGAAAAGATATAATGCATCTATCTATACGTTAATGAATGTCCAGAAAACATTAATAACAACATAAGCCACATATGAAATCAGCAATAAAAGACAACTGCATTGCGACATCGATAAAAAGAAATGCTCTAATCGATTGTGGAATATTGTTATTAGGGGCCGGTAGTTATTTGATTTTCAAAAGACTGAACAAAGTGAATGGTCGTCGGATATGACGCAACAGCAATATACAACGTGCTCACTGGATTCCTGCGCACCGTCTTTGTTTCTGCGCTTCCGGTCTATGTTTGTGTGCATACAGGCGTGTGTGTGTGTTTTTTCAATATGTGGAGGCAAGCATAAAAATTGTGGAGTAGACATAAATGGGCATGTACAAATTGGCGATTGTGAGGGGGGAAAAAGGTAGGAATAATTCCAGGCAAGGAGTGCATAAAGAAACAACAAATAAAATGGTTTGACTTCTTGATAAGACAGGAAGATGAAAATACACAACGAGCCTTCATGTGTTCTGTGAGAACACCAGCCTCAAAGGTCGAGCACGAAACAGATGGATACATGGAATATTAGAAAACTAGGAACATGTTATATCTTCTCAACATTCTTGTATGGTGCAGAAACATAGACATTACACAAGAAAACAGAACAGAAAAATAAAGCCTTTGTAATGTAAATTTATAAAAGAATAGGAGGAATTGGATGGAAATAAAAGAAAACAAATAATGAAGTCTTACAACAACTAAAATTGAAAAGAGAACTACTAAACACAATTCAAAGAAGACAATGAGATTTTTGGGCCATGTTAAAAAAGTCACAGCAGCCTACTAAAAATTATCTCAGAAGGAAAAATCCAAGGTAAAAGAGGCAGAGGCAGACCAAGACTAACATGGATGAGTAATATAAAAATGAAGGACAAGTCAGCCTATGACAACCTGCAACATCAAAGCAAGAGACAGAGCGGAATGGCGCTCCATGGTAGTCAACCTTCGATGCGAGACGGCACGCAGTAATCATGAGAAATCATAACAGCACGAGAGGCCAACAGCATACAAAAAGCACAAATTATATCTCCCCTTGATGCTAAAAGGGGAATGGTGAAGGAAAGAAGAAGAGTAAGAAGATGCAATAAAACAGTATTTCCAAAAGTTGTAATCTTTTCTCTGAGAGTTTCTATCTATGCGCGTACATGTTAAAGTTGTGTTGGTGTTCATGTGTGTCAACTGCACGCCATGGTGGAAGCAGCTCCAGTCTCTGAGTAATTAAGGAGAATGGAAACAACCACAATAAGACCTTCCGGTCAGCTATGAACAAGTTCAGTCTATCGTGAAAGAGAAATACCGTTCAAAGTGGAATCATAACCACCAAAATATCATATGGACATCATCAACTATTAAGGAGAGATCAAGTTATCATACTCCTTCGGACTGGCCACAACAGAATGGGGCTTACTTAACATGAACAAACTCAAAACAGTTATCACCGGTCTGTACCCATGAACAAACTCAAGACAATTATCACCGGTCTGTACCCATGAACAAACTCAAGACAATTATCACCGGTCTGTACCCATGAACAAACTCAAGACAGTTATCACCGGTCTGTACCCATGAACAAACTCAAGACAGTTATCACCGGTCTGTACCAATGATCCACTGCCAACTATAAATAGACTAAACCCCGAGGGCAGAAAATAAAACTGGAAAACCCACCAATAAGCGTGACGTGTTCAACTATTGGAGATATAGATGACTTCCTTCACTCTACTCCCAACCACTCCAGCTCGCAAAGGTAAAAACGTCACGCCAGTGGTTTTCCGGGAATTCATTCTAAACCCGCCGGCTAAGTAAACTTCGGATCATATATTGTTCTTTTTTTTTTTTTTCTGTTGTTGATTGTATGTAAACATACATCTTCCTCTGAACTGGTTCGCTGATCATCGCCTCGGAAGTTTCCCTCTATAATAATATTCATTTATTATTGTTTGTCTCCACCATAAGCAAATCTATAGCTGGCTATGATTGAACCCTGCCAGATATAACAACACAAACTACAAGACTGACCTCCCGTCGTCCTCCAACTTAAGTACACAGACATGTGGAGGGGGAAACGTGGCGCACGTCAAATACCTGTAGGAGAAACTAAATGGCGTAAGCAAAACCCGGTAGCAGACTTCTTACCATGATCAGGAATCAAGCGTCTGAATGACGTCATGATCGTCGAAGGAGACGACGAAATGTAATTACGCTTCTCACATGTTTACGTTAGTGAATGTCAGGTTCTGTTCTGGGGGGAATGAGGACATGTCTAGACTGTTCTGGGGAGAACGAGGACATGTCTAGTCTGTTCTGGTGGAGAACGAGGACATGTCTAGTCTGTTCTGGAGGAGAACGAGGACATGTCTAGACTGTTCTGGTGGAGAACGAGGACATGTCTAGACTGTTCTGGGGAGAACGAGGACATGTCTAGTCTGTTCTGGGGAGAACGAGGACATGTCTAGTCTGCTCTGGAGGAGAACGAGGACATGTCTAGTCTGTTCTGGAGGAGAACGAGGACAGGTCTAGTCTGTTCTGGAGGAGAACGAGGACAGGTCTAGTCTGTTCTGGGGGAGAACGAGAACATGTCTTGTCTGTTCTGGGGGAGAACGAGGACATGTCTAGTCTGTTCTGGAGGAGAACGAGGACAGGTCTAGTCTGTTCTGGAGGAGAACGAGGACATGTCTTGTCTGTTCTGGAGGAGAACGAGGACAGGTCTAGTCTGTTCTGGGGGAGAACGAGGACAGGTCTAGTCTGTTCTGGAGGAGAACGAGGACATGTCTTGTCTGTTCTGGAGGAGAACGAGAACATGTCTTGTCTGTTCTGGGGGAGAACGAGGACATGTCTAATCTGTTCTGGAGGAGAACGAGGACAGGTCTAGTCTGTTCTGGAGGAGAACGAGGACAGGTCTAGTCTGTTCTGGAGGAGAACGAGGACAGGTCTAGTCTGTTCTGGAGGAGAACGAGGACAGGTCTAATCTGTTCTGGAGGAGAACGAGGACAGGTCTAATCTGTTCTGGAGGAGAACGAGGACAGGTCTAGTCTGTTCTGGAGGAGAACGAGGACAGGTCTAGTCTGTTCTGGAGGAGAACGAGGACAGGTCTAGTCTGTTCTGGAGGAGAACGAGGACAGGTCTAATCTGTTCTGGAGGAGAACGAGGACAGGTCTAGTCTGTTCTGGAGGAGAACGAGGACAGGTCTAGTCTGTTCTGGAGGAGAACGAGGACAGGTCTAATCTGTTCTGGAGGAGAACGAGGACAGGTCTAGTCTGTTCTGGAGGAGAACGAGGACAGGTCTAGTCTGTTCTGGGGAAGAACATGGACAGGTCTAATCTGTTTTGAGGAAGAACGAGGCTGGCTATCATGGAGCGCCATTCATTCATTAGGTGCTGTCTTCACATCTAAGGTTGGCTATCATGGAGAGCCATTCATTCATTAGGTGCTGTCTTCACATCGAAGGTTGGCTATCATGGAGCGCCATTCATTCATTAGGTGCTGTCTTCACATCTAAGGTTGGCTATCATGGAGCGCCATTCATTCATTAGGTGCTGTCTTCACATCTAAGGTTGGCTATCATGGAGCGCCATTCATTCATTAGGTGCTGTCTTCACATCGAAGGTTGGCTATCATGGAGCGCCATTCATTCATTAGGTGCTGTCTTCACATCGAAAGTTGGCTATCATGGAGCGCCATTCATTCATTGGGTGCCGTCTTCACATCGAAGGTTGGCTATCATGGAGTACCGACTACACATCGAAGGTTGGCTATCATGGAGTACCGACTACACATCGAAGGTTGGCTATCATGGAGTACCGACTACACATCGAAGGTTGGCTATCATGGAGTACCGACTACACATCGAAGGTTGGCTATCATGGAGTGCCGACTACACATCGAAGGTTGACTATCATTGAGTGCCATTCATTCATTGGGTGCCGACTACACATCGAAGGTTGGCCGTTTCCACGTCAAAGGTTGACTATCTCAAAGGTTGACTATCTCAAAGGTTGACTATCTCAAAGGTTGACTATCTCAAAGGTTGACTATCTCAAAGGTTGACTATCTCAAAGGTTGACTATCTCAAAGGTTGACTATCTCAAAGGTTGACTATCTCAAAGGTCTCTTAACTCGATGGTGCACATTTTCATATGTTCAAAACCTTTTGATGTTATCTGTCCACTTTTGTCTTGATCTGCATCTACCTCGTCTACTTTGTACCTTCCCTATCAAGATGACTTTTAGAAGGGTATACAGTATTTACTACACATTTGAAACAATACCCGAAATCTAACGAATCCTAGAATACCGTACCTCAACAAGAGAATGTAAGACTCCAAAATAACATTTCACTCAATGAAACAATTGATTCACCTAATCACCAAATGTAGCAATAAAAACCATTCTGTCAATATAATCTACGTGTATATTATTTACATGTTAACAGAGCACACATGAAACTTGTTCCCCACCAGGGTTAACATTCTTGCATCTGCCAACTTTCTTGCAGGTGTGAAGATCCATACGTCACCATCCAGTAACACGCGTGTTGTCGTCAGTGACCTTGCACTTGAAGTATTTTTCTTGCAGTAATTCATTCTATTGATGTTGGTTTTCTTCAGCAAGGGGTGTAAACCACAGTCTCTGAGATAACGTCGTGATATAGATGTTTGTAGCTGACAGATTTATGTCCCTTAGAGATTCTCAAATTACTTTTCTACTCGTTTCAATAAGGTAGATGAAAATGTTAAACAATAATGCAGTGATTTCACTAATTTGCTCCATTGAGGTGAGGGAAACCGGTTCTACTCTTAAATAATATTTATGTATCAGTGTCTACCTCTGGTCAACTGAAGATGTACTGACGAGTTGCAGCAATAACGTTTGGACAGCTAACGCTCTCTTCTTTGTCTTCTTCTGCTTCATATTTTTTCTACTTCATCATTTCTCTTATTCTTCTTTTATCTTTCAGCTCCCTGTGAACATAGGTCTTCAACAAACACTTTCAGCTTTTTGTGGAACATAGGTCTTCAACAAACACTTTCAGCTTTTTGTGGAACATAGGTCTTCAACAAACACTTTCAGCTTTTTGTGGAACATAGGTCTTCAACAAACACTTTCAGCTTCCCGTGGAACATAGGTCTTCAACAAACACTTTCAGCTCTCTGTGGAACATAGGTCTTCAACAAACACTTTCAGCTTCCTGTGGAACATAAGTCTTCAACAAACACTTTCAGCTTTTTGTGGAACATAGGTCTTCAACAAACACTTTCAGCTTTTGTGGAACATAGGTCTTCAACAAACACTTTCAGCTTTTTGTGGAACATAGGTCTTCAACAAACACTTTCAGCTTCCCGTGGAACATAGGTCTTCAACAAACACTTTCAGCTCTCTGTGGAACATAGGTCTTCAACAAACACTTTCAGCTTCCTGTGGAACATAAGTCTTCAACAAACACTTTCAGCTTTTTGTGGAACATAGGTCTTCAACAAACACTTTCAGCTTTCTGTGGAACATAGGTCTTCAACAAACACTTTCAGCTTCCCGTGGAACATAGGTCTTCAACAAACACTTTCAGCTTCCTGTGGAGCATAGGTCTTCAACAAACACTTTCAGCTTCCTGTGGAGCATAGGTCTTCAACAAACACTTTCAGCTTCCTGTGGAGCATAGGTCTTCAACAAACACTTTCAGCTTCCTGTGGAGCATAGGTCTTCAACAAACACTTTCCAAGCCGTTCTGTTTCTTGCTATTCTTTTAAGATCATTCCATTTCCTCCCCGTTATCTTCATCTCTGCTTTAACCTGTCTTCTCCAATAATACTTTTGTTTTCCTCTATGTCTCTCTTTGCTCTGCGACACACCGCCTTGCCGCGAGAAACCTGCGCTAGAGGTTAATCAAGCAACCTTAGAATAATGTCTCGTGGAAAGCCGCTGTGTCGAGGAGTACGTGTTCGATCCTGCTTCAGGCTGTTTACTATTCTCTGTTTGTTTTTTCTGTTCATGATTATTTGTGAATTTGTGTCCGACTGTTGAAAACAAACCTCTTCCCCTGAAATAATTCGCTGAACTGTCGACTCGGAAGTTTCACTTCATAAAAATATTCATTTATTATTAGCTGTCTCCCACATATCGGCACACTGGGTAATGCCATAGGTGTACAAGAGTGTATAAAGCAATATCAGTTATTGTTTTAAAACACCAAAACGCGCATATTTTGAACTTTAAAACGTTCTTTGGTTTGTTTTAAAAAAAAAAAAACTTGAGAGGTCAATTCGCCGTGAGGTTAAAAGTCGATTCATGTCTTCAATAATTATCTAAATGTTTACCTTGGAAATCCTTAAAGCGTCAGCGATGCAGGTGGTTAGAGCCATTGCTTATCTACAAAAGAGGTTAGTGGACTGGACTGTAAAGGACAAGAGGTAGGGTTCGATCCAAACCGACGGCTTCCGGGTTCACCCAACCTTAAATGGGTACCGGAATTTTTCTGGGAAAGTAAAGCGGCACGGGCGTAATACCGACCACATTACCCCAAAAATCATGTACTGAAGGTCTGTAAAATGTATGTCACTAACACCATATTCCTTATACGCCACTTGGCGTGACGGGGGTACTTGACTTTTTTTTTTTATCTACAAAAGCGAAAGAATGTTCAGTCCCAGTTTCACACGTTTCAGTCTATCAACTTGAAAAAGGAAAATATTTCTACCCGCTGAAGATATTTAACAGAGAATGAAAGCACTGGCCCCCTCATTTTAAAATATTGCGGCCTAGCATTGTGAAAATTAAAAATAGAACATTGGCTGCCGTCTCCGCATCGAAGGTTGGTTGCCATTTTACTCTGTCTCTTGTCTTGAGGGTACGCGTTGTCATAGGTTCACATGTCCACCTTTTGATATTATCAGTCCACTTTAGTCTTGGTCTGCCTCTGCCTCGTCTACTTTGTATCTTCCCTACCAAGAGGACTTTTAGAATACTATTATGTCTTTTCACAAGTCAAGAAAATTTCAGTTGGCTTTTTCAAATTCCTCTTCTTATTCTTCTTCTTCTTCTACTTTCCTTCCTCACTTCCTTTTCAGCGTCGAGGGGAGATATAATCTGTGGTCTTTTGCTCTACTGTTCGCCTCTGCTGCTGTTATGTTTCCTAGTGCTTCTAATATGCCACCCATTCATCTTTTTCGTGGTCGGGCCTTATGTCTGGTAATCTCGCAACTCTTATTGAAGGCCCGTTGTGTTGTGTTTTGATCACTATGCCTATACATAGATAAACCATTTTATCTGTTTTTTTTTTTCAATTTGTGGTAAGTATTTTATTTAAGTTTTTCATTTTCAACTTCCTTGTTTGTCTGCTTTCCCTTCCATCCAATTCTCCCAATTTTTCTGTAGATCCACATTTTACATGTCTCTTCTGTTTTCCTATTTAATGTCCATGTTTTCTGCACCAACCAGAAAGCATTTCACCTTTCTACAATATTATACATCACGAATCATGGAAGCGAATCATGGACAATAGACAAACAAATGAAAAGACGATTAGAGGCTACAGAGATGGGATTTCTCAGAAGAATGTTGAAAGTTCCCTGGACAGATAAAAAGACCAATGAGAAAGTTCTCAAAGAGGCCAACACAAAAAGGGAGCTCTTAAAAACATCAGAAAGATGCAATCAACATTTTTTGGGCACATCATGAGAAGATGAAAGTTGGAATACTTGGTTACAACTGGCAAAATAAAAGTAGAGAGTTCGCGGACGACAAAGAGAGAAAATACTGGATAGCTTGGTGTCATGGCATGTAAAACAGTCAACAACAGAACTAAAACGAAACACTGTGGATAGAAGATTGTGGAAGGACATGATCGCCAACGCCAACCGGTACTGCACATGATGATGATGATGCATCACGAAACCTATTTTCCCTTCAGTAACTCACACATTTGTTCACAGCTAGTTACAGTACAGCGTCTAGCGCGTCACGTACAAAAATGACGCCGTTAATTAGCGAACGTAGCTCTAGAGCGTCATCCCAGTGATGAATCTAATCCTGCAGTTACAGGCAGAGAAGTATGCAGCTAGTGAATCACCTGTCACGAGCACCTGTCCGGTCTAAATCGCATCATCCTTTCTAAAAATAGAATCACTCGGAGCGATCGCAGCATCATCGCCACATATTGACAAGACCGGATGTGCTGGTTGCGGGTTGTTGCAACTTGCAGGCAAATTACCGTGAATAAACGGCAAAAAATACAGCCGCAACTCTGATGTATCAAAGTCAAGAATAGGTTTTTTGTGTTTCTAAGAGATCAAGCTCTGTATTTATAGAAAACAGATAAAGCTCTGTGTTTATAGAAAACAGATAAAGCTCTGTGTTTATAGAAAACAGATAAAGCTCTGTGTTTATAGAAAACAGATACAGCTCTGTATTTATAGAAAACAGATAAAGCTCTGTGTTTATAGAAAACAGATAAAGCTCTGTGTTTATAGAAAACAGATAAAGCTCTATGTTTATAGAAAAAAGATACAGCTCTGTGTTTATAAGAAAAAGATCAAGTTCTGTGTTTACATGAAAAAAGATCAAGCTCTGTGTTTATAAAAAAAAAAGATCAAGCTCTGTGTTTATAAGAAAAAAGAAGAGCAAATGTATCTTCATGGGAAGAGATCCAAATTTGTGTTCATGAAAAAAAAGAAGATCAGCTACAATTTCAGCCTCACTTACCTCATTGTTCATTGTTTTCTTCAATTGTTTTCTTCCATTTTTTTCTTACATTTTTTGGTCTTGTCATGCAGAACCGGCAAATACATTAAAAAAAAGCATTTCCTTTAAGCCAAAATATAGCGCAGGTAGATATTAACTAGAACTGTATCAGTTATCACTCCAACGTATGACTTAACGTCGGGTTTTGTCATACATCATCACTTGTGTTCATCTGTGTTGGGGCCTCGTAGTCTAGTTGTGAAAACCACCCGACAGGACTACCGACGTTCGGACAACCCGTGTTCGATTCCCGCTGGGAGCACTATAAAATGTACTCGTGATTGAAAAAAAAAAATACCCCCACGGTCGACCCAGCCGTTGGCAGAAATGGGTACCAGGGTATTACCCTGGGAAGGTGAGGAATGTTGCCTCGCATCATGGGTTTCGATGCTTGAAGCGACACTATCCAGAAATCTCCGAACATATCTGGATAGGCGGCCGAGCACATATGGGTGGAAACACGCGTGTTAAGACGCCGGTTCAAGTCTCGTACTTTACCTTTACTTTACTTTATGTTCATGTGATACATGATTCAGGGCCCACTTTAACAGATGATTCAGGGCCCACTTTAACAGATGATTCAGGGCCCACTTTAACAGATGATTCAGGGCCCACTTTAACAGATGATTCAGGGCCCACTTTAACAGATGATTCAGGGCCCACTTTAACAGATGATTCAGGGCCCACATTAACACATGATTCAGGGCCCACTTTAACAGATGATTCAGGGCCCACTTTAACAGATGATTCAGGGCCCACTTAACAGATGATCCAGGGCCCACTTTAACACATGATTCAGGGCCCACTTTAACAGATGATTCAGGGCCCACTTTAACAGATGATTCAGAGCCCACTTTAACAGATGATTCAGGGCCCACTTTAACAGATGATTCAGGGCCCACTTTAACAGATGATTCAGGGCCCACATTAACAGATGATTCAGGGCCCACTTTAACAGATGATTCAGGGCCCACTTTAACAGATGATTCAGGGCCCACTTTAACAGATGATTCAGGGCTCACTTTAACACATGATTCAGGGCCCACTTTAACAGATGATTCAGGGCCCACTTTAACAGATGATTCAGGGCCCACTTTAACAGATGATTCAGGGCCCACTTTAACAGATGGTTCAGGGCCCACTTTAACAGATGATTCAGGGCCAACTTTAACAGATGATTCAGGGCCCACTTTAACTGATGGTTCAGGGCCCACTTTAACAGATGTTTCAGGGCCCACTTTAACAGATGATTCAGGGCCCACTTTAACAGATGATTCAGGGCCCACTTTAACAGATGATTCAGGGCCCACTTTAACAGATGATTCAGGGCCCACTTTAACAGATGATTCAGGGCCCACTTTAACAGATGATTCAGGGCCCACTTTAACAGATGATTCAGGGCCCACTTTAACACATGATTCAGGGCCCACTTTAACAGATGATTCAGGGCCCACTTTAACACATGATTCAGGGCCCACTTTAACACACGATTCAGGGCCAACTTTAACACATGATTCAGGGCCCACTTTAACACATGATTCAGGGCCCACTTTAACAGATGGTTCAGGGCCCACTTTAACAGATGGTTCAGGGCCAACTTTAACAGATGATTCAGGGCCCACTTTAACTGATGGTTCAGGGCCCACTTTAACAGATGATTCAGGGCCCACTTTAACAGATGATTCAGGGCCCACTTTAACAGATGATTCAGGGCCCACTTTAACAGATGATTCAGGGCCCACTTTAACACATGATTCAGGGCCCACTTTAACAGATGATTCAGGGCCCACTTTAACACATGATTCAGGGCCCACTTTAACACACGATTCAGGGCCAACTTTAACACATGATTCAGGGCCCACTTTAACACATGATTCAGGGCCCACTTTAACAGATGGTTCAGGGCCCACTTTAACAGATGGTTCAGGGCCAACTTTAACAGATGATTCAGGGCCCACTTTAACTGATGGTTCAGGGCCCACTTTAACAGATGTTTCAGGGCCCACTTTAACAGATGATTCAGGGCCCACTTTAACAGATGATTCAGGGCCCACTTTAACAGATGATTCAGGGCCCACTTTAACAGATGATTCAGGGCCCACTTTAACAGATGATTCAGGGCCCACTTTAACAGATGATTCAGGGCCCACTTTAACAGATGATTCAGGGCCCACTTTAACACATGATTCAGGGCCCACTTTAACACACGATTCAGGGCCCACTTTAACAGATGATTCAGGGCCCACTTTAACACATGATTCAGGGCCCACTTTAACACACGATTCAGGGCCAACTTTAACACATGATTCAGGGCCCACTTTAACACATGATTCAGGGCCCACTTTAACAGATGATTCAGGGCCCACTTTAACAGATGATTCAGGGTCCACATGAACACATTATTCAGGGCCCACTTTAACAGATGATTCAGGGCCCACTTTAACACATGATTCAGGGCCCACTTTAACACATGATTCAGGGCCCACTTTAACAGATGATTCAGGGCCCACTTTAACAGATGATTCAGGGCTCACTTTAACACATGATTCAGGGCCCACTTTAACAGATGATTCAGGGCCCACTTTAACAGATGATTCAGGGCCCACTTTAACAGATGATTCAGGGCCCACTTTAACAGATGGTTCAGGGCCCACTTTAACAGATGGTTCAGGGCCAACTTTAACAGATGATTCAGGGCCCACTTTAACTGATGGTTCAGGGCCCACTTTAACAGATGTTTCAGGGCCCACTTTAACAGATGATTCAGGGCCCACTTTAACAGATGATTCAGGGCCCACTTTAACAGATGATTCAGGGCCCACTTTAACAGATGATTCAGGGCCCACTTTAACAGATGATTCCGGGCTCACTTTAACACATGATTCAGGGCCCACTTTAACAGATGATTCAGGGCCCACTTTAACAGATGATTCAGGGCCCACTTTAACAGATGATTCAGGGCCCACTTTAACAGATGGTTCAGGGCCCACTTTAACAGATGGTTCAGGGCCAACTTTAACAGATGATTCAGGGCCCACTTTAACAGATGATTCAGGGCCCACTTTAACAGATGATTCAGGGCCCACTTTAACAGATGGTTCAGGGCCCACTTTAACAGATGGTTCAGGGCCAACTTTAACAGATGATTCAGGGCCCACTTTAACTGATGGTTCAGGGCCCACTTTAACAGATGATTCAGGGCCCACTTTAACAGATGATTCAGGGCCCACTTTAACAGATGATTCAGGGCCCACTTTAACAGATGATTTAGGGCCCACTTTAACAGATGATTCAGGGCCCACTTTAACAGATGATTCAGGGCTCACTTTAACACATGATTCAGGGCCCACTTTAACAGATGATTCAGGGCCCACTTTAACAGATGATTCAGGGCCCACTTTAACAGATGGTTCAGGGCCCACTTTAACAGATGGTTCAGGGCCCACTTTAACAGATGGTTCAGGGACAACTTTAACAGATGATTCAGGGCTCACTTTAACAGATGGTTCAGGGCCCACTTTAACAGATGATTCAGGGCCCACTTTAACAGATGATTCAGGGCCCACTTTAACAGATGATTCAGGGCCAACTTTAACAGATGATTCAGGGCCCACTTTAACACATGATTCAGGGCCCACTTTAACAGATGATTCAGGGCCCACTTTAACAGATGATTCAGGGCCCACTTTAACACATGATTCAGGGCCCACTTTAACAGATGATTCAGGGCCCACTTTAACAGATGATTCAGGGCCCACTTTAACAGATGATTCAGGGCCCACTTTAACAGATGATTCAGGGCCCACTTTAACAGATGATTCAGGGCCCACTTTAACAGATGATTCAGGGCCCACTTTAACAGATGATTCCGGGCCCACTTTAACAGATGATTCAGGGCCCACTTTAACAGATGATTCAGGGCCCACTTTAACACATGATTCAGGGCCCACTTTAACAGATGATTCAGGGCCCACTTTAACACATGATTCAGGGCCCACTTTAACAGATGATTCAGGGCCCACTTTAACAGATGATTCAAGGCCCACTTTAACAGATGATTCAGGGCCCACTTTAACACATGATTCAGGGCCCACTTTAACAGATGATTCAGGGCCCACTTTAACACATGATTCAGGGCCCACTTTAACAGATGATTCAGGGCCCACTTTAACAGATGATTCAGGGCCCACTTTAACAGATGATTCAGGGCCCAATTTAACAGATGATTCAGGGCCCACTTTAACAGATGATTCAGGGCCCAATTTAACAGATGATTCAGGGCCCACTTTAACAGATGATTCAGGGCCCACTTTAACAGATGATTCAGGGCCCACTTTAACAGATGATTCAGGACCCACTTTAACAGATGATTCAGGGCCACTTTAACAGATGATTCAGGGCCCACTTTAACATATGATTCAGGGCCCACTTTAACAGATGATTCAGGGCCCACTTTAACAGATGATGCAGGGCCCACTTTAACAGATGATTCAGGGCCCACTTTAACAGATGATTCAGGGCCCACTTTGACAGATGATTCAGGGCCCACTTTAACAGATGATTCAGGGCCCACTTTAACAGATGATTCAGGGCCCACTTTAACAGATGATTCCGGGCCCACTTTAACAGATGATTCAGGCCCACTTTAACAGATGATTCAGGGCCCACTTTAACACATGATTCAGGGCCCACTTTAACAGATGATTCAGGGCCCACTTTAACAGATGATTCAGGGCCCACTTTAACAGATGATTCAGGGCCCACTTTAACAGATGATTCAGGGCCACTTTAACAGATGATTCAGGGCCCACTTTAACAGATGATTCAGAGCCCACTTTAACAGATGATTCAGGGCCCTCTTTAACAGATGATGCAGGGCCCACTTTAACAGAGAAATGTCACTTCTGAAGCTCTATCTTTCCCCCACCAAAATCCCACATTTCTATCTTTTTTGTACTAATCATAATCCATCTTCATATTCTTTCTATCCTTAATTTTCTTCAAACTTGTATCTACTATCTCCTTTCTTTGAACACTTTCTTATTATTTTTCCCACCTTTATTTTTTTATATACATATCCTCATCCTAGTTCATATTTTCCATCGTTTTCTTTCTCTCTACCTATATCTCTCTCTGTATATATCCCTCTCTCACGTTTTCAAACTAAATATACCCGTTTCTATTCTTATATACCTTCTGTTTTTCTTTTACTTGAAATTTATTTTCCTTTGCTCCTTTTGTCTTCTTCATCATCACCATCATCATCACCATGTTCATCATCATTATCTTCATCAGCATTAGGTCGCACTTCCTTTGCAGAACGTTGCATTTATCGCAACCCATCTGGAAGAATCTCTGTCTCTAGCCAGTTTACTCACTTCTGTTGTCATTTTCAAGGTCTCCTTTATATCTTAAAATCCCCTACTCTTTGTTTATCTCCTTACTTCTCTGTTTTCCTTATATCCAATTTTCCCTTTCATCAGATCATGATGATCGCCAGTAGCGTACCCATTTAATATACCTGGAAGAGGGACCCGCCCCGGGCGGTAGACAGCCAAAATAATAACACGAAATAGACGGTGACAACATAACGGATGAGAAGGGGTGAGGCTGATTGGAACGGGGAGGGGGGGTATTGTGTTAAAGGAAATACCTTCACAGAGAAGCAGCAGACATTTAGAACTTCCTCCACCCCATCCATGTACCCCTTCATCTTTATTGTTTCTTCCTTAAACACTTTCATCTCGCGTTTCTTTCATTTCTCTCTTCTTTCTTTTATGTTTGCTCTACTTTGTTGACATTCATCTTCCACCTCCATATCAACGTTTCTTCCTCCACTATACCTCTGGACTCATCTTGTTTTGTATCATGTGCGGTACACATCTCAACAACAGTCTTATGTCGCAGAGATCTTCATAGAAACACACGTCATAATGTGAAGTCATCATGGAAATAAACGTCATAATGTGAAGTCCTCATGGAAATAAACGTCATAATGTGAAGTTCTCGTGGAAATAAATGTCATAATGTGAAAACTTCACAGAAACAAACGTCATAATGTGAAATCTTCATAGAATGACACGACATAATATGAAGTCCTCAATGAAACAAACGTCACAATGTGAAGTCTTCATGTAAAAAATCATCATAATATGAAATCTCCATAGTAACAAACGTCATAATGTGAAGTCTTCATGGAAATAAACGTCATAATGTGAAGTCTTCATAGTAACAATCTTCACAATGGGAGATCTTCATATTAAGAATCTTGACAATGTGAGATCTTCATAGTTAGAATCTTGACAATGTGAGATCTTCATAGTTAGAATATTCACAATGTGAGATCTTCATATTAAGAATCTTGACAATGTGAGATCTTCATAGTTACAATATTCACAATGTGAGATCTTCATAGTTACAATATTCACAATGTGAGATCTTCATAGTTACAATATTCACAATGTGAGATCTTCATAGTTACAATATTCACAATGTGAGATCTTCATAGTTACAATATTCACAATGTGAGATCTTCATAGTTACAATATTCACAATGTGAGATCTTCATGATGCGATCTCTAAGATGCGAAAGAGATATTACATAATAACTTGAGTATTTACCAAAGGTTTGGAGATCAGGTACCTATTTAGGGTTGGGTAATCTTGTAATAATATGGAGAATGAGCCAAAATATAGAAAGTTGACTCAGGAATCGAAGGACGCTGTCTTAAGAAGATTCTAAACTTCTGTTGGGATCAACACATGACAAACAAAGAAGTTGCTAGAAGATCAGGCATTATCAACAATAATCAAAATGTGAAAAGAAGACAAGATATGAAGGAAATGGCTAGACCACGCTCTACGGATGGAACGAACCCGGCATCCGCACCTAGCAAAAGGTTAAGGCAAAGAAATGCATAAACGTGTGAAGCTGCAGTAAAGCTGATTGTAAAGGAGATGTGAAGCTGCTGTAAAGCTGATTGTAAAGTAGATGTGAAGCTGCAGTAAAGCTGATTGTAAAGGAGATGTGAAGCTGCTGTAAAGCTGATTGTAAAGGAGATGTTAAGCTGCAGTAAAGCTGATTGTAAAGGAGATGTAAAGATGCAGTAAAGCTGATTGTGAAGTAGATGTTAAGCTGCAGTAAAGCTGATTGTAAAGGAGATGTAAAGATGCAGTAAAGCTGATTGTAAAGTAGATGTTAAGCTGCAGTAAAGCTGATTGTAAAGGAGATGTAAAGATGCAGTAAAGCTGATTGTAAAGGAGATGTGAAGATGCAGTAAAGCTGATTGTAAAGGAGATGTGAAGATGCAGTAAAGCTGATTGTAAAGGAGATGTGAAGATGCAGTAAAGGAGAGGTGAAGATGCAGTAAAGTAGATGTGGAGATGCAGTAAAGCTGAATGTAAAGGAGATGTGAAGATGCAGTAAAGCTGATTGTAAAGGAGATGTGAAGATGCAGTAAAGCTGATTGTAAAGGAGATGTGAAGATGCAGTAAAGGAGAGGTGAAGATGCAGTAAAGGAGATGTGAAGATGCAGTAAAGGAGATGTGAAACTGAAGTAAAGATGTAAAACTGAAGTAAAGCTGATTGTAAAGGAGATGTGAAACTACAGTAAAGCTGATTGTAAAGGAGAAATGAAAAAAAAATAAATTGCATGGTTAAAGCTTTACGTAATTAATGGACGGCAGTAATTTGAACGAGGTTTCATCTCAGCAGGCCTTCAGTAGAAGCAAACAACACACACATATATGTAAGTAAATAAAATTGACCCTACATAGATAAACTAATAATGAAGTATCTAAAACAAGATACTTTCTAACTAGAACGAGAAAAGAAAATATTAAACCAATCATTAACGTGGGCATCACCAGGCAAACCAAGAAGTAACAGGCCATTGTGGACATGATAACGAACCTAGCATGATGAAGTGACAGAGGCGGGCAGGTCCTGGCGAGAGTTGTCCCCGCTTGCTTCAGTCCAGATTAGGACTTAGGAGGTTTGTGAGCGCCCTTTGCTGCAATCGGAGTTCAGGGGATTGTGATCAGAGGTCAGGGGAATGCGATCGGAATTTAGGAAATTGCGATTGGAGTTTAGGAAATTGCGATCGGAGTTCAGGGGATTGCTATCGAAAGTTAGGAGATTGCGATTTGAGTTCAGGGGATTGCGATCGGAGTTCAGGTGATCGCGATCAGAGGTCAGGGGAATGCGATCGGAATTTAGGAAATTGCGATTGGAGTTCGGGTGGATTCAAATGAAAAGCAATTTTGTAATGAATTTTGAATGCGTGAGGCCTAAGATTTCGCCACACAGTGGGAACAGCTGAAACTGTTTATATTCAACATTGACTATTTTCTTAGCCTATAAACTGACTTGTAGACATCTCACGAGACAATGGTACAAGGCTTACCTGGCAGGTATAATCCAGGTGCCCTATCACAAGGTGTAGAGTTGACTAGATTTCAATCTTGACATTATCCTGCGCTATTTGCGATTGTTAGCTCTCTCAGCACTTCTAATAACACCCAACAAAGCCTCGATTGCATTAAACATTCGTTTTTTTTGGCGAATGCGAGCAGTGCAAGAATGCTGCTCGTATTTTGCTGCCAGGCATGACATGTTTATCAAATACTACCAGCTCAGTACGATAATTCACTACCACTTGAATTTTCTGTTCAATTTCTCAACTACTCTCAGAGGATTCTGGGAAAACTCAAAACACTTGGGGAAGGAAAAACATTATTTCAGTTTCTAACTTAGATTGTCAGTTTTTTTTTTTTTACTTAGAGTGTCAATTGTTTGTTTTTTTAAATTGATATTGTCAGATTTTTTTTTTACCTAGAGTTGTCAGTATTTTTACTGAGACCCAGTATATTTTTGCTTAGGTTGTCAGTAATTTTTGTGTAGTGGTTTTATTCTGCAGTATATATATGAGCACCCACTAGACATACAATGGTAGAATAATACTACTAAAAATGAAAGCTAAACATTTCGACGAAGCAATATTACAGACATACGCATCTCCTCAAGACTATACAGATGTACACATAGAGGCATACTATGAAGATCTAAATACAGTTATGAAGCAAGTGAAATCTTCGGACATCTTGATTGTAATGGGTGATATAAATGCTAAAGTAGGAAAGGTAGATATAAGTCCATTATAGGAAATCATGGTTTAGGATTTTTCTTTTTAGAAATGACAGAGGAGAGAGATTAATACAATTTTATGAAGAAAACAGGCTGATAGTATGTAACACCTACTTTGAGCAAGAGAAAAGGAAACTATACACATGGAAAAGAGCTGGAGATAAGAAGAGGAATCAAAAAGACTACAAAATTATAAAAGATAGGTTCAGTAACTGCGTAAAGAAAGCCAAAACCTATCCAAGAGCAGTTATTAACTTAAATCACAATCCTGTAATGATTAAAATGAAAGTTAAATTAAAGAGAAACAAAGAAAAGGCTAACTCATCTATAATACCACTTGACATAACAGCCTTAAATCAGAAAGATGTTAAAGATACTTACATAATACAATAAAAGAACACACACCAGAAACTGCTAGAAGAAGGGATTGAACAGTACAGAAGAGAATATTATGATAACAAAGTTACAATCAAATGGCATACAGAAAAGCACACAAGAAACTTCCGATATCTTACCCAAAAAGGAAAAGAACAAAAAAAAAAGGAATAACTGGCGCCATCTTAAAAAAATAGAAGAAAGAAGACAAGCAAAGAACACTACCCAATACAACAAAATAGATAATGAAATACGCACAATGTGCAAAAAGGCAAAAGAAGTCTGGCTCAGTCAAAGATGTCTAGAAATCGAAACTATGGAAAATAAACAAGATTTAAAAGGGATGCTCACAGAAATAAAGAAAATGACTGGTAAAATTAAAAAAAAGCCACAGAAAGTGGAAGTATTGCAAAACAAAAAGAAGGAAAAAATGACAACATACAATAAAGATATAATCAATAGATGGCATGAATATGTAACATAATTATTGTATGGCGAAGTGGAAAAGAAAGCAATTATACAATGTAAATGAGGCTGTAAAATCTTAAAATTGTAAGTAGAAAAAGCTATACAAACAATGAAAAAGGGAAAACCTGCAGGACATGACAACATAGAAATAGAGATGATAACGGCACTAGAAGTTTTGGCATTGAGGTGATCACAGACATATTCAACGACATATACCATATAGTAAAAAAATTAAAGTAAAGTACCCCCTATATTTCCCTATACGCCACTTGGCGTGACGGGGGGTACTTTACTTTTTTTACCCCCGTCACGCAAAGTGGCGTATAGGGAATATGGTGTTAGTGACCCTATATTTTACAGACCTTCGGCACATGATTTTTGGGGTAATGTGGTCGGTATTACGCCAGTGCCGCTTCACTTTCCCTGAAAAAACTCAGGTACCCATTAAAGGCTAGGTGAACCCGGAAGCTGTCGGTTGGGATCGAACCCTACCTCTTGTCCTTTGTAGTCCAGTTCACTAACCACTGAGCTATCGCGGCTCCAAATACCATATAGGGTACATAACAAATGAACTGAAAACATCAAGGAGGCAGAAACAGAGCAAGACTAACACGGACGAGTAATGCCCAAATATGGACAAGTCAGCTTATGACAACCTGCACTATCTAAGCAAGAGACAGAGCGGAATAGCGATTTGTGCTAGCAAACCTTTGATGCGGAGACGGCACTCAATGAATGAATGGTTTTACTCTGCATGTACCGAACAAGTTGTATTCACTTCACATTTAAATGTATACGTGTTACACTTAAATGTACTCCTGACGCATTTAATTGAACTCCCGTCGCATTTATATGTAGTACCGTCGCACTTAAGTGTACTTATATCGCACTTAAATGAACTCCCGTCGCACTTTTATGTAGTACCGTCGCACTTAAATGAACTCACGTCACATTACTTATACCTACATTGCAGCCACTGGAATAACATAGCAACTGAAAGATTCATATGACCTCTACTGGATTTACATAGCACCCATTGGACTCACAGCACATCCTCTCACACTGACTCATATCAGAGTCTCTCCATTCGTACCGCACCTACCGACTAACATGCCTAATCTGTCGTTCCAGAAATTCAACTCTCTCATCGCTGGATCTCTCTAATACAATTTGAGCAATGCCATCATCTCTGACAGGCAAAAATACATTCAAACAATTTTACCACGTGATACACAAGACAGCTTCTCATTGGTCCCTTATTTGTATGCATGGATTGTGGGATTCACTGTAGCCCAGTGGTTGTGAATTAGATTCCACGTCTTGAAATAGCCAGCCAATGTCAAGGCCAGGTTCTTCTTCATCTTCTGCGATCATGACTCTTTCAGAGTAGGATTCCGGACTCTCTCACGAAGGCAACTGTTTGTTTACTACATGTTAGAACGTTGTACTGTGGTCCGCGCCATTAGCCCAGTGCATCCGATTTCTGCCAGCATTTTATTTAGGTTTGCAATCCTTAGCTTTTGATTGTCCTCAATCTTCCTGCAAGACAGCAGCTTCCTGCAATGCCAGGTTTAGGTTCTCATGAGCTAGTGAATGTCTGTAACTAACATGAAAATAGTTTCATATGATACCATCAAACATGAGTTCTGTATCATAAGATAACTAACATGAGTTCTGTATCATAAGATAACTAACATGAGTTCTGTATCATAAGATAACTAACATGAGTTCTGTATCATAAGATAACTAACATGAGTTCTGTATCATAAGATAACTAACATAAGTTCTGTATCATAAGATAACAGCAAACATGAGTTCTGTATCATAAGATAATTAACATGAGTTCTGTATCATAAGATAACTAACATGAGTTCTGTATCATAAGATAACTAACATGAGTTCTGTATCATAAGATAACTAACATGAGTTCTGTATCATAAGATAACTAACATGAGTTTTGCATCACAAGATAACTAACATGAGTTCTGTATCATAAGATAACTAACATGAGTTCTGTATCATAAGATAATTAACATGAGTTCTGTATCATAAGATAACTAACATGAGTTCTCCATCATGAGATAACTAACATGAGTTCTGCATCATAAGATAACTAACATGAGTTCTGCATCATAAGATAATTAACATGAGTTCTGTATCATAAGATAACTAACATGAGTTCTGCATCATAAGATAATTAACATGAGTTCTGTATCATAAGATAACTAACATGAGTTCTGCATCATAAGATAACTAACATGAGTTCTGTATCATAAGATAACTAACATGAGTTCTGTATCATAAGATAACAGCAAACATGAGTTCTGTATCATAAGATAATTAACATGAGTTCCGTATCATAAGATAACTAACATGAGTTCTGCATCACAAGATAACAGCAAACATGAGTTCTGTATCATAAGATAACTAACATGATTTCTGTATCATAAGATAACTAACATGAGTTCTGTATCATAAGATAACTAACATGAGTTCTGTATCATAAGATAACGACTAACATGAGTTCTGCATCATAAGATAACAGCAAACATGAGTTCTGTATCATAAGATAATTAACATGAGTTCTGTATCATAAGATAACATCAAACATGAGTTCTGCATCATAAGATAACAGCAAACATGAGTTCTGCATCATAAGATAATTAACATGAGTTCTGTATCATAAGATAACGACTAACACGAGTTCTGTATCATAAGATAACAGCAAACATGAGTTCTGCATCATAAGATAACAGCAAACATGAGTTCTGTATCATAAAATAACAGCAAACATGAGTTCTGCATCATAAGATAATTAACATGAGTTCTGTATCATAAGATAACGACTAACATGAGTTCTGTATCATAAGATAACAGCAAACATGAGTTCTGCATCATAAGATAATTAACATGAGTTCTGTATCATAAGATAACGACTAACATGAGTTCTGTATCATAAGATAACAGCAAACATGAGTTCTGCATCATAAGATAATTAACATGAGTTCTGTATCATAAGATAACGACTAACATGAGTTCTGTATAATAAGATAACGACTAACATGAGTTCTATATCATAAGATAACGACTAACATGAGTTCTGTATCATAAGATAACTAACATGAGTTCTGTATCATAAGATAATTAACATGAGTTCTGTATCATAAGATAACTAAGATGAGTTCTGTATCATAAGATAACTAACATGAGTTCTGTATCATAAGATAACTAACATGAGTTCTGTATCATAAGATAACAAACATGAGTTCTGTATCATAAGATAACAAACATGAGTTCTGTATCATAAGATAACTAACATGTTATCTTCATAAGTAGAAGATAACTAACATGAGTTCTGTATCATAAGATAACAAACATGAGTTCTGTATCATAAGATAACTAACATGAGTTCTGTATCATAAGATAACTAACATGAGTTCTGTATCATAAGATAACAAACATGAGTTCTGTATCATAAGATAACAAACATGAGTTTTGTATCATAAGATAACTAACATGAGTTCTGTATCATAAGATAACTAACATGAGTTCTGTATCATAAGATAACAAACATGAGTTCTGTATCATAAGATAACAAACATGAGTTCTGTATCATAAGATAACAAACATGAGTTCTGTATCATAAGATAACTAACATGAGTTCTGTATCATAAGATAACGACTAACATGAGTTCTGTATCATAAGATAACGACTAACAAGAGTTCTGTATCATATTTATATTTTATTCCATCCATGGAACCAGTTTCATTGAGGTCGGGAATTTCCCATATCCGCTCCAGCTCTTGTCACAGATTGTGTCCACAACGCGTTGGTAAACTCATTGACCTGGACGTTTCGTGCACGTCTTACTCGACTGCAAAAGCGACTATTCCAAACCTCCTGTACAATAAGATAACATCTGATATCAAGACTATATCATCAGATAACATCTAACTATAGATAGTAAGAACAGCATGATAAAGGAAACGTCGATTGGGGAGGAGGGGGAGGTTAGTTTGTAACATTTACACAATAGGATGACCTTAGAGCTGGCAGCCAATTAGCCTTGACAGAAAGAAAACATACCTGAGATTTTAAAAAACACTGTTTTGCAACATTGAGTGGTAACATTGTCTCACTAGGAGAGGCGGCTTTGCCTACAAATACCTGTTGCTTTTTCAAGAAGGTCACGTGAGTGCTTGCAGCCAATCAGCCGTGAGAGAAATAAAAAAATAACACAGAGATAAAAAAAAGAAAAAAAAACCTTTTAAGGTGTTAACATTGTTTCCCTAGCAGAAGTGGCTTTGACTACAAATACCTGCCGCCACGTAGGAAGGTCATTGGAAACGAAAGGCTAGCAAACTGATTCGCGAAGAGCAGAGCCCAGTCCGCCGTAGTCTGCTAATACCCAAAAGAAAAATAAAAGGAATGTGTTTTGAGCGAGATTAATCCCATCGTATCCAACATTATTTAGATGCAGTAGAGGAAGGCAGGTTTGATAAGTTGAGTCATCAGCAGATCTCGGTGACTCTGACTCGTGCTAAGTGCGAGGGTGGCTGCCTGGAACCTTGCCCAATTAAACTAAGACGTTAATTAGCAGGGGCTCGCGACAGGTCAGCGTGACCAGATAGATCCGTTAAACTCTAATAGTTTATTTAATTCGTTAAAATATCACTTTGTTAAGTTTTGATTCACTTCGTAACATTCTTCGCAAATGTTCCATTCTTCTTCCCTATCATATTCCATTCATCATTCTTTCCCCTTCTTCTTCGTACTATTAATATCTATATTTAGGGAACCTCGGTAGCCTAGTTGGGAAAACCACCCGACTGGACTACCGACGTTCGGACAACCTGTGTTGGAATAAGTGTGAGTTGTACTCGTGGTTGGAACAAAAAATAACCCCCACGGTCGACCCAGCCGCTGGCAGAAACGGGTACCAGGGTAGTACTCTGGGAAGGTGAGGAATACCGCCTTGCATCCAGAGTTTCGATGCTAGAAGCGACACCATCCAGAAGTCTCCGAGCACTTCTGGATAAGCGGCCCTGCACATATGTTTGAAAACTCGCGTGCTAAGACACCGACTCAAATCTCGTACTTTACCGTTTACTTTTATATAATACGACGCACTGGTTGCTGAGTGGTTAGAGCGCCCGATCCTGCTCTAAAGGATCGAGGTTCAATGACAAATTAGAGGAATATTTGTTTGCATTAGACTGAGGAAACTTTCAAATTAAACAAGCTTCTGAAAATTGGTACCAGATATATTATTGTGGGATATAAGGCGGCTTGGCGTTATACAGGCCATACAATAAGTTACTCACACAATTTATTTGTATTGAGTCTCCATATCTTTGGTTATTTAAAAGAATGGGCGCTAACATATGTTCTTTACACGTCTATGAGCGGGGAGGGAATGTTTACATACTTGCTGTCACAGGATTATGTGGATTAAATCAATGTTGTGGTTTGTAATGTACACCCTCTAGCTTATTGTTTGCTTTGACAACTTTAAGTCACTCAAAATAGTCTTATTTCACCTGTCTCTGTTGTTGACTTTCTCATTCTACACCCTCTAGCTTATTGTTTGCTTTGACAACTTTAAGTCACTCAAAATAGTCTTATTTCACCTGTCTCTGTTGTTGACTTTCTCATTCTACACCCTCTAGCTTA